>CM022948.1:38052647-38225214 GCA_012931725.1 Litsea cubeba
GCCTCCATCGCCACCTTTGCGAATTGAGCAAATCTTTCGTGTCACACTTTATTGGAGGGCGCCGCCACCAGAAGCCTGCCACACACCTGCTCAGCATAAAGCAGGACAAAAACGAGAGCCTCAGGAGCTACCTCACTCATTTTAACGAGAAGGTACTTCAAGTCGAAGAACCCGACGACAAGGTGTCCATGACAGCCTTCCTCGGAGGTCTCCGCTCATCGAGCTTCCTTTTCTCAGTGATGAAAAGCCCGCCAAAAAGCATGCTGGAGCTACTAGCAAAGGCTCAGAAGTATATAAATGCTGAAGATACCACAAGGGCCAGGCGAGGGGAGTCCTCCAGAGCAGTCGACAACGGGAAGGGGCGAGACAGAGAAGAAAGGAAGGATACAAGCAACAAGCGAAGCAGGACAGAGAGGCTACCTGTCAGAGACCAACTCGGTCCTACTCCGCAGAGAGACGGACAAGCATTCACTCCTCGCAATGCAGCGGTTGAACACATTACCAGGGAAAGCGGAACTGTTGAAAAGGTATTACCAGTAATACTGTAAGAGAGTCAAAGTAGTGAGGGTTTGGGGGCTTTATTTTTTCAATTTTGTTTCGATTAATGTTGTTTAGCACTAAACAATGGATTAATAAATTTTATCAGTACTACAAATTGTTAAAAAAAAGTCCACTGCCCTCTAATCACTCTCAAAGTTGTCCTCAGCATCACCATCATCATCGACATCATCAGAGCTGCCACTACAATCATCAAGCGCCTCAGTCGGCACGAAGCCTAAGAGGTCAATATTTGGAAAAGCAGTTCTCTCATGTACCACCCCAATCACTGTCTCCACAACGGTCTCTTTGAGCATCACCCTCTCACGGGTCTGTACAAGCTCAGTCTCATTGAGCGAAACTCTCTCGCGGACCTTCAGAAGCTCACCTCATTTGAGCGAAGCCCTCTCGCGGGTCTTCAGAAGCTCAGCCTCATTGAGCGAAGCCCTCTCGCGGTTCTTCAGAAGCTCACCTCATTGAGCGAAGCCCTCTCACGGGTCTTCAGAAGCTCATCTCATTGAGCGATGCCCTCTCGCGGGTCTTCAGAAGCTCAGCCTCCTTGAGCGAAGCCCTCTCGTGGGTCTTCAGAAGCTCACCTCATTGAGCGAAGCCCTCTCGCGGGTCTTCAGAAGCTCAGCCTCACTGAGCAAAGCCCTCTCGCGGGTCTTCACAAGCTCAGCTTCACTGAGCGAAGCTCTCTCAAGGTCCTCACAAGCTCAGCCTCTGCCTTGGCCGCCCTCTCTTAGGCTGCTAAGAGTTCGGTCTCAAGCATGGTCGCCCTCTCGCGGGCGGCCGAAAGATCAACCTTGGAAGCCCTTCCAGCTAGGGCAGCCCTCTCCTCAGCCTGAGAAGCTCTCTCATTTTCCACGCTGTAGCGACTACGCCCGCGCCCTCTGCTGTAGCCTAGGATCTAGAGCATTCTTTCTAGCAAGTTGCGGGCTCATCTTCTTCTTCTGGGATAACCCATCAGAAGTTACCGAGGGGCAGAGTCCAGATACTCGGAGTTGGAATTTACATATGCTAAGGGGGAGACAAATGAGCCTACCAATTTGTAGGATGCCAAAAGTTTCCAAAACTTTATATCATGCGCTTCGCAGAGGGGGTCCGGGGGTGTCCCCCGGCGGGGGTCGAAACAGATCTAAAATAGAAACTGTCCTGCCGTACCAGGGGACTCCCTCTTCAGTCCTGGGCGCCCAAACCACTCTTCCCCGGGCGTTCCAAGGCCCCTTGGGCACCCAACCTCTTCTGGGCGCCCAGGGGACTTCCTCCTCAACCATGGGCGCCCCAAAGCAAGGCCCCCTGGGCCCCCAAGCATGTTCCTGGCGCCCAGGGGGGCCTCCCCCTCAGACCTGGTCGCCCAACCTCTTCTGGGCGCCCAGGGGACTTCCTCCTCAGTCATGGGCGCCCCAAAGCAAGGCCCCCTGGGCGCCCAAGCATGTTCCTGGCACCCAGGGGGGCCTCCCCCTCAGACCTGGGCGCCCAACCTCTTCTGGGTGTCCAGGGGACTTCTTCCTCAGTCATGGGCACCCCAAAGCAAGGCCCCCTGGGCGCCCAAGCATGTTCCTGGCGCCCAGGGGGGCCTCCCCCTCAGACCTGGGCGCCCAACCTCTTTTGGGCGCCCAGGGGACTTCCTCCTCAGTCATGGGCGCCCCAAAGCAAGGCCCCCTTGGCGCCCAAGCATGTTCCTGGCGCCCAGGGGGGCCTTCCCCTCAAACCTGGGCGCCCAAAGCATTCCTCCCCGGGCGCCCAGGGAACCTCCTCCTCAGGCGCCCGAGGGACCTCTTCACCGGGCGCCAAAGACGCCCTGCGCGTCCAGCCTCATCCAGGCGATCAGATTCTCTCGCCACGAATGCTAAAAATTCTTGGAAGGGAGGAGAGACCTGGATATTCGAAATGCCACCCTTTCAAAGCTTTCTTTGGGCACGGGGCATTGAGGGACAAATGATGGGTCAGGCCCAAATGGCCCAGTCCATGATAAACCCAGGTCCAAATCCACGAAGTGACCAAGTCAAGACAGCCACGTCACTTCGGAATCAGTCCCGCTTTTACCAGGTCCTGCGGAGAATATCTCACCTACCTCGTCCAGCGCGAGGGCAGTTCGAAGGCTCCATTCAAGCAGGGCAAACGTTGCTGAAGAGTCGTCCCCATCTGTTAGGGGAGGACTATAAATCGAGGAGCCCCACCAGCACTTGGGGGGCAATTGATATCTTTTCATTTTTCTACTCTTGTATTCTCCTAGCCTGTAATCCCTACTCATTGAAGAAGTAAAATACCATAGGCAACCTTTGCTTTTCTGAAGTGGACGTAAGTCATTCTGACCGAACCACTATAATCCCTTCTCTCTCCTCTTTAATTATTGAATTATTGCATTTAGCATTTATTACTCGACCGGTGGTGTCCGAAACTAATTTTGGCATCATCAGATAATAAGCATGGATCCAATGAGAAGTTCAACATTATTATTACGTAAGAAATAAAAACATTTGCTTGATTAAAATGAAAAACTAGAAACATCACAAGTGAAACCCACCTTGGCCTATCCATTTTGCCACACTAGGTGTATTTTTTGGAGGTCTATTTTTTCTCTCTATTTCTCTAAAATGGATAGAGGTTTGAGAAAATAGACTGTTTGGCACCACCTTTCAGCCTCTACCCAATTTAGAGAAGTAGAGGCAATGCCTCAACTTTTCATAGCCCCTTGATGAAGTAGTTGAGAAATAGAGGGAGAAAATAAGAGGCGGAGCTACAGTGTTTTGTCCAAATTTCAGAATCATTACCGATCTCGAGATACGTGTCAAAAACTGGGAGCCATTGGATATAATTTATTATGATTTGTGGGCTCAAAAAACAAGATCAAAACCGTTGGATATGTTTTGGATGCTGAAAATGGCTATTTGGTCAATTTTGATCGCATAATACCTTGTGAATCTCGAGATATGTGCAAAAAAAAAAAACCATTGATGTCTTAAGCTCAATATTGCATTTGTCCATAAGCAATAAACTGTTTTAATGTTTTTATTATTAATTTAAAGGCATGTAAAATAAGATACAAACCATTTGTAATGTTCAAAATATCAAACATGACCATGAGACCAAATTTCACTCGTTGGATCATCACCAATCTCTAGATATGTGCAAAAAAAAAAAAAAAAAGAGTCATTAGGTATAATTTTGTGGATTATGTTGTCCCCAAACACAGGATTCAAAACGTGAGATCTTTTTGAAAGGCTGAGCACGAACATATGATCAGTTTTTATGGCCTAATACATTGTGGCTCTCAAGAAATATGTGAAAAGCTCTCAACCAATGATATAAAAATGTCTATTTAATTTAGACCCTTGCATTACTAAAGACCTTTTTTTTTTTATTTTAGCCTCTTTTTCTATGGCTTTTTTTTTTTTTGGTATGAATTATATTGAATTGAATGGTCTTTAAGAAATATACTAGTGTCTGGTGGTCCCAAACATGACCTAGAACAGCAAAGCAAAGCAAGGACCCACCAAATGAAATTTCATAATCAGTTTCTCTATTATGGATAATCCCCCTCTTTACCACTCACCTTAGATCAAATTTCTCTGAAGCAACACTTTGTCCCTCCCATATTTTGTTCTAAGACGAAGGAAGGGAGGAGAACACAGGTGGTGGCCCCATATTGGAGTTTAGCAAAAGGGCCTTTTGCAAGTTGCAATTGCAATTTGCAACACCTCTGACAAACAAAAGCAAGGCACCCCAAAGGAGGTACATTCCTTTCCCCATGGACAAATGAGCAGATCTGCTCATGTTACTGGCAGTAGAAGGAGGAGGCTTCTTCTCCTCTTCAGCCTCCGGCTACAGTAAGGGCCTCACCCTCCTCATCTCCGGCCGGGCCCACGAGGACCACACACCCATGAGAGTTTCCCCCTGGACCCAGTTCCACCTCCTCGACCAACACGACCCAGACCCAGACCCTGACCCAGACCACCTCCACCTGGCTCCCAAGAAGAAGATCCGGCGCGGATGCGCGTCCTTCTTCTGCTTCCGCCGCGCCGCAATCGACGGCCCCTCGCCCCCCAAGGTGGGGCCCGCCCGCCACCTCAACGGCCCTGCGGCATCTGTGGGGAGAAGGGCTCTGTGTCGTCGACGACGAGGAGAGCGGGCTCAAGGTGTACCTCAAGAGCAGCCTCAAGAAGGCGCCGGGTTGCCCCGCGGCGGCTGGTGGAGGCGGCGAAGCGCAGGAGGTGGTGGGTGAGGAGGGGGGAGAGGATGCGGCGAGGAGGAATGTGCGGTGGACGGATGCGTGCGGGAGAGAGCTCGTTGAGATCAGGGAATTTGAAGTCAGGTATGTGCTTGATGTTTTGGGGGTGTTGTTTGTGAAAGTATGTTGCTTTGGTAATTTTTATTATGGGTTGTTATTGATTATTGTGCATGAGTAATGTTGTATTGAAGATCTGCACAATGGCTATTTTGGATGTTAGGGTGTTAGTGAGATGCCCCAAGGTATAATGAAATTTGCACTGTAATCTAGTTATAATGCTCACACAATGGACAAGTTGACAGAAAAAGAGGGGAAAAGCTCAATGTCTGTGGAAATAAAGGGAAGACTTCTGTTTTAATTAATTTCATATAAAGAGAGAAAAGGCTTCTATTTTCTTTATTGTTCGGTTACAGCTGCGCGCGACTGGATCTAAGAAAGAATCTTCACATGCATGTCTCAAGCCTTTTTGGGTGCTTTGACATCTTGAATACAAAGATGATTATCCTTGTTAAACATTGAATGATGTAAATGGGTTTATTCCATTTGATTCTTTTATTATTATTATTATTATTATTATTATTATTATTTTTGCTTCCTCTTCCATGGACATGTTGGTGTTCGATAAATCTTGTCAAATCAAATATGATGTGGTACAATACTTTCAAATCAACACAACTGGTGGAATTGAACTTCCCATAACAAAACTAGGTATTAACGGAAGCATTTGCCAGTTTAGAATTAACAAAATATATTTTCATGAATAAGAGTTCTTGTTATATTTGGAAGGCTATAAAATTAGTTGCAAAGGGTTCTATCTGGACCACAAAGAGGGGCTCAGCCTTTTTCAGAAACCTTCTTTTTTTTTTTTTTTTTTTAAGAATTTCTATTTTGAGAGGGGTCCTTTGGCACGACATGTAGACATCACTTTGGGAATTTTCCTTTTAAGAGAAGTTTTTTTAGAGTGTGGTATGGTAAAAGCCTTGTTCAAGGGAGGGGTTTCTAACTTTGCTTTTTAGAGTTTTGAGAGGGTTTTCTATGTTAGAAGGGTTTCTAGGTTTTTTGGTTTGCACCTTGCTCATTGAGATAAGCCACTGGTATTATATGTAAAAGCAGCCTCCTCCTCCTCCTTTTTGATATGGTGGAGTGACATCTTTCTTTTCGTTCATGGACATAGTCCTTAGTGGTGTACCACGTAAATATTCTTTTCTCTTGTGCAATTGCTTGATTTGTCATATTATATATTTCTTTTGAATGAGCACTTCTTTACATCCATCACTGCAATGAACCTCCCGGTGCTCTTTCTTTGGTTTGAATTTCATTTTCTGCCTCCATTTTGGGATTGCATGTGTTGCTCGTAATTTGCGTGGTGTGGTTGCTTGCAATTAGTACATGTTAAAGTTCTACAATCACTACAATGGTCTCAATTGCAAATTTATAAGTGCAGAAGTTTGTCAGGGGATACATTTGTGATGTACAAGGTTTTCACTTTACACAAGATAAAGTTTAGAGAAGAAATTGATTAGCATCATTGCGGCGTTAGGATGGAATCCTTGTGAAGTGGAGATTGTTGGAAATCTGTGTCTCAAATCATTTTGTAGAAGAGTACAATTAGGATTGATTTCTGATTGTGATTTTATTTATTCGACTGAAAGTTGTAACTCTCCTATGGAGAGTTCTAGACTTCTAGTTATTTTGTGAGAGGGAACTGATGGATATAGACAATGGGTTTCTTTGCGAAAGGAGAATATTTTCAGATATATTATTTGAGAGCTTGTGTGGGTGGATTTGTCTCTGAGGCTCTTGGTTTGTGTGTGTTGGGGCAGATGACTGTAATGTCTTGTTCTCTTTGCCATTGCTATCTTCTTCCTTCCAGATAAATGGAAAAGCTGTCTTCCTGTTCGCCCGTGGATGTAGTCCTTAGTGGTGAACCACATAATATTGTCTCTTTCTGTTTGGTGCTTCTTACTCTGAGATTGCTTATTGTCTTTGGTTGTAAACTTCTCCAAATTCACTGCCACAACAAACTGGCATATGAGCCTTTCCCTTTCATGCATTAAATCACATGTTCCTTACTTCTTAGAGAGAGCGAGAGATTAAATTCTTTCCCAAGGTAATGATGTGGTGAAAAACTCTCTCCATAAAGTTTTCAATCAAATAAAGAAAGTAGTCGCTAACCCCTGTTGGATAGTGGCAAGGCACCTGCCTTGTCATGGGCAAACTACGGTTCGATCCCTAAATGGAAGAAAAATCTTGCCAGTGTGTGGCAAGTGGCTTGCAGGCAAAAATAAAAAAAAAGGAAAGTAGTCATGTCTACTCTTTCCAATTCCACGAGTATATTCATAAGAGGAGACAACCTAATAGGGCATTCTCCTAAAGGCGTTTGAGAGAGATTTGTAACAGTTCTTTGCTGATCCTATGAAGTAAATTGGCACCAATGTCACTTTCACACTCTTGATTAACAAAGTACAAATCAAAGTGAGAGAAAACTCTTATTTCAAAACTTATACATTGATATTTATAGATAAACATTTGAAAATCAAGCTCTTATATCAAGTTGAATATCTGCATGACAACTGTCTCTGATGTTAATCTTTGTTAATCCAAAATGAGATAAGCTAGTTGATGGACCAAGAACAAGTCATTTGCCGGTCATCAGATTTTAAAATATTTACAAGGGTTTCACCAGGCAAGGAATTCTATAAACTTGTGATGGACATATACATATAGAAGCATGCACAGATGCAGACTGAGGAGGTTCAAAACCAGATAGAACGTCCACTACTGGATAATGTATCTTGGTTGAAGGTAACCTAATATTATGGAAAAGTAAACTAAACAACCGGTGGTTGTTAGATCAACTTCTGAAGCAGAATATAGAGCCATGACATGGTGCTTTGAGTTAATATGGTTGAAAATTCTTTTAAAGAGGGGTTTCTTTAGAAGTAAACCTGGTTCTACACTATGATAATGTGCTCAACATATTGCATCGAATTCTAGTTATCAAGGGAGGACCAAACATATCGAAGTTGGCCGTCATTTTCTCTGTAAGAAAGTTGTTGCAAAATTCAAGTCAAACATTTTCCTAATGAAGATCATGTGGAAGATTTTTTCACAGAGATCATCACAAAGGAACCGGCCTACCTGGGCATAGTAAATATACATCCACCAGCTTGAGAGAGAGTGTAGGAAATCAATTTAGGAGTTTTTTCTGTAATTTTTTTTATCTCAGAGACTTATTTGTAAATACTAGAAAGTGAGATTTTCTTTTTAAATACCAAAAGTTTGTATTTTTTATTATAAATATAATATGCTGCTTGTCACCCAACGCTATGTTGGACGACAGGCTAGGTTTTATTCCTGGTCTCTCTCTACTATCAAATTTTCTTTATTTTTCAAAGAATTTCTAGATTGACTGCATCTCCACAGGAGATCCTTGTACATTCAATCTTCTGAACTTTTAACTGATCACAGCCAATGCTGGGGAAATTATGTCTCCTAATATCTCATAAAATATAATATATAAGGAGCATCTGTACTGTATGGTACTCTACAGATATATAACAAAACTGCAACCATTACCTCTTGTATGGTAGTCTTCACAACTTGCTGTTTAGGGGTGTAGAGTCACTGTCTTACTGACTACAAGTTCTCACAATGGTTCATCTATTGAACCGTCAATGTATAATTTTTCCATGGCTGCATATTGAGTCACCTGTTCATGCTTGTCTCTTAAAGAAAATACTGTTCATAATCATAATACTCTTCATTTCTTCTTCTTTTGTCTTTTTATCATTTACTATGGGCACAATGGGGCAAGGATATACAGACTTTTCATCTCACGTAATTAGTCTGATCAATACTGATTGAGTTTGGTTCACTATTCTGTTCGACCAAGTGCTATTTTCTATACTTCTTACTCTTCTTTTTTTTTTTTGTTCTTTCCCTCCTTTCCTTCTTTCTCATTTCTCCTTTTTTTTTTTATTTTTATTGAAAAAGGTGACTATATTCATTGCTCAAGGAAACTGTACAGTATAGGAGAAATATACTGACACCAAAAAACCCAAGGATCTGGGAAAGAGCAACAGAAAGGCTAAGGGATTAAAACCCAAAAAGAAAAAAGCAAGGGCAACAACCCCAAAACTACAGAAAAGCACATTAAACAAGAACAGTCAAAGCAGGTTTAAAAACTCCCTCTTTGGCAAGCTTATCTGCTTCTTCGTTAGCCGATCGCTTAATATGGTGGAAGGAGATATTTAACTCCCTTGAAAGCTGGATTATCTCTTTAATAATGTCCGCAAGATACCAAGGAGGATTTGAACATTGATTTGCCCATTGGATGACGCAATAGGAGTCCCCTTCAACAAGTAACCATTGAGGGTTGAAATTTGACGCTTGACAGAGGCCGATTCTAAGAGCCAGCAATTCAGCTTTGTTGCTTGAGCAGAAGCCAGCTGGACCGGAGTAAGACAGAAGAGTGGTTCCTTCCGTATTGTGAATGACCCCTCCATCACCTGCATAGCCAGGTTACCAGAAGCACTACCGTCAAAATTAAGTTTGATTGCACTGGGAGGGGGAGGACACCATCTAGGCGTTACTCGAGTTTGGTGAGGATGAGAGAAAGCAACCTCCTTCCAATTATGAATAATGGAATTGACAGAGATGCCTTTGAATAACGGATTTGGGGATACCCAAAGAGCCACTAAATATTTCACTTTTTCCACTAAAATGTTCACATCAGTTGATCCACCTTCAAAGCACCTGAAATTCCTCTCTTTCCAAATGGACCAAATGGTAGCAAGGAAAGAGACACTCCACATAATCCTTCCCCTTTTGTGCGCCACGCCTAATGTCCAAAACTCGAATAAGCCCAAAAGGGAGTGGGGGATGGGAGTAGAGATATGGAACCACCCTATGAGCGACCTCCATAGGTGTTGAGCTATAGAACAATTAAGCAGTAGGTGATCAATAGTTTCCTCGCCCGCCAAGCACATAGGGCAAGCATTAACGATGGCAACTCGTCGGCGCTTAAGGTTGTCCATTGTGAGAAGGCCTCCAAGCAATGCAGTCCACCCAAAAGCAATCACTCTCGGCGGGCCTTTCATACTCCAAAGGCTAGACCAAATGCTACGCGTCACCACAACATCTCTGGTCATGGAAACAAAGAAAGACGCAACCGAGAAAGTGCCATCAGCAGAGGGCATCCAAATTCTTCTATCTTTACCATCTGTAGGGATGAAAACACCACCGATCAGATTCAACAAAGATGGGAATTGAACTTCCTCCACCTCATTTAGATTCCTTCTGAAAACAGGCCCCTATACAATGCCATCTCCTCTCCTCTCCATTTCTCCTTATTTTCCTTTCTCTACTTCTGTAATTTAAAAATAGTATTAAAGCTACATTCTGGAGATTTTTTCTGGGCTGACATCTGCAACTACACTGTTGATACTGGCATCGGTACCCTAGGGTTGGGGGGTAATCAAGAAGAGAGATGCCTTGCTTTGTCTGGATTTATTATGGATTTTTAGTATAATTTTATGATTATTGGTGGTTATTTTTATTTTTATGGGTACCTGGCCAGGGGCACTGGGGTTTGGGGCCCATGATAAACCCTAGCCATGTGGAGAGAAGCCTGTTTCCTCAGGAAGAATGCCCGCTTCCGTAGGAAGGGAACCCAGGGATCGAACCCTGAGCAGGTGAGAAATGGGTATTGAACCAAGCGGGCAACACCTAGTTCTCAGTGGGTGTTTTTGTTAGCATATCTTAGTTTCAATGACCAAAACAACAGGAAGTGCAGTTTGTGTTTCTTGATTGATAGAGGCTTGAGAAGGTTGTTTGGATCCTTTATTCCACAATAGTTAGTGCGTTTAAGTGTTTTTTTAAGAGATTGGAAGTAATTTTATGACTTGTGGGTCTGATCAATTGGGTTTGCTTGAGGTCACATTAAATCCAGAATCTTTGTCTTCTGATTTGAAATTCAAATTAAGCCCATTCAAATTATGATCTGAGCCCTTATGCTTGATTGGGCCCCAATTGAGACGGGTCAAGACTCAAGAGGCCATTCTACCTATCAAAGTTACCCAAATAATTGAGGGCCCGATCAATCACAAGATCCACAAAATCCAGAACCTCTACACCTGCGTCAGTCTCTCTCTCTCCCTCTCTCCCTTCTCTTTTCTTTTTTCTTCTCTGGCAAAATAGTGATTCTTTATTTCTTCCTCCATCAATCATATTTGAGAATATCTGCTCTTATTTGGTACCAGAGCCAGGTTCGACTAGGGAAGAGTTTTCTTGTTAGGGTTTATATTGGTCTATAGAGATCTATGTAAATCTACTGTTTGAAGAATGAGATAGTATTTACACCCTTTGTATGAGGGGAACAGGTTAGGTAATGGCCTAGTCTGTCACGGTTAATGAATCTTGAGGGTTTTATGCCAAGATTTGAAGGTGTTATTGAAGATGTCTTGATTTCTCTTCTATGGAGGACTGGACGTATCAGTCAAGGACTCACAAGCTGAGAGCAAGTTTTGAAGAGGTTTACCTAACCTAAGTCACGTTGTTTGATTGTTGGTTGCTGCCGATTACTTTTTTAATCTGTGTACAAGCACCTTATTTTGTGACTGTCTGTTGCTGAATGCTGATTGATGATTTGAGTGGTTGTTTGAAAGACTGATATTTGTTGTTTGGAAAATAATGTATCTTCCTTAGAAGGTTTGGATGAGTAATTTTTTGATGAAGGATATAATTTTTGGTTAGTTATCACTAAAATAATGGTGGAAGGTATCACAAATAGTGGTGTAACCCACAATTCATACACCACTGTTAATTCTGGAAATACAAGGGGAAGCTCCTTCAAATTAATTGTATTTGGTATTAATGGGCTAAATTATCTAGAATCCCATTCTGCTAAAATTACTCTTGCTACTGCAAGGAATTTGAATATTTCAATGGTAGAATCAAACCACCACAAGAAAATGAACCATTATATGCTGATTAGGAAGCAAAAGGTAGTATGGGTCTTGGATTCTCCAGTGAATGGAACCATTTATCTCTTGCACGTTCATGTTTTTCTAAAACAGTGTAATATAAATGCGATGGTATGCTGACTTTTATATATTCAAAATAGAAATTATGCAAGGATCTATGAGCTGCAGTTGGCAATAGGAAAATCCCAGCATGGATTGCACTGTAGAAAATTATTTCTCCACCCTGAGAGGTATGTGGGAAGAGTTGAGTCATTATCAACCTCTTCCAACTGTGAATGACTAGAGGGAGTGCACTGAGCATCAATGCATTTATGATGTTCTTAGAGGTCTTAATCTTGAATATGAATAGACGTGGGCCTATATCTAGCTAGGATTCCATATTTATTTGGGAGCTGGTTTTTCTCTTATTCAGCGTGAGGAAAGTCATTAAAAGATCATGAAGTGCCAAATTCTAAATCTAAAAGTTCAGCCTTTTTATCGGGGCATCTCCAGGTAAAGAAAACAAGAGACCAGAATAAATCGATTAACTTGTCTGCACACATTGTGGGAAGACTAGGCATACAAAAGAGATATGCTGGGACATGATTTGATCACCCTAAAAGGTTTCAAAATTGTCAGAAGCAACAACATCATGGGTGATCTTGTAATACAGTTTCAACAAGTAGGGAAAGTAAATTTGTTCACTCTATGTCTGACCAGGCAGAAGTCATAATTGCCCTTTGAAAAAAGTTGAAAGATCTTTCTAGTCGCATTTCTCTTGATGTGGAATCCTCATCTTCTGCTATGTTCATTTAGCATAGTCGCATATTCATGCATCAATTAATGTCTTCTTATCTTCATTGCCATTAGTAATTGACTCAGGTGCTACTGAGCATATGACTGGTATGCAATATATTTTTCCTTCTTATTTTAAGCCAGAGTCAATTTAGTTAGAATAAGAGATGGGTCTTATCTCCATGTTAAGGGATAAGGTCTTGTCTTGGCCAAGAGCATACCCAGGAAATTCATCTTGAGGGAGGCTCTCTATGTAAAAGAAATATTGGGGGAAGGGGCAAATGTAACAAAAAAAAAAAAAAAAACTAATCCTAATTTTTAGAATATTCCGGGGGGTTTTAAATTTTTTTAACTTTTTTCTGGTTTTGGTGGGGGCTTCAGCCCCCAGACCCATGTACCTGGGTTCCCCCCTGGTCTGGGCTACTCTCAACTATTCCATTGTCTTCTACTTTGCGTGTGGGATTTTGCCATTTAATCCAATAATCACTTAATTTTTTAATTACATTTTTTCCATTTAATTGTGCATTCTAGGATCTGACTTCAAGGAAGATCCTTGGTCATGGTTATGAAAATGAAGGCTTTACTTTGAAATTGGCACATGTCGTGCTAGTATGGTTCGGTCGAAGTCTGTTAAAGATGAAAGCCTACTTTTTCATGCTCCTATGGATTGTGCTCCATTGCCCATCTTAAAATTTGTCTTTGCAGATGATTTTGGTCAGTATTGTCATCTCAGTTACTATGTGAAGTCTGGTCAAGTAGCAAATCAATATAGACCTTCTTTTCAACCACGTGATACTAAAAGTAATATTCCTTTTGCTCTTACATATTCTTATGTGTAGGGACCAGCTCTTAAAATATCTGTGTTTGGTTATTAATACTTTGTTATGTTTATCGACAAGTGCGCTAGAATGACCTGAGTTTATTTTATGAAGCCTAGAGATGAGTTGCTGGATATATTTAAAATTTTCCCTAAATTCTGTTAGAAGTTTGTATAATGTGAAAATTGAAATCTTAACATCTGATTAGTGGAGGTGAATATGTTTCAGAAAGATTCCAAATGTACTTGTGTGAGGAGGAAAATGAGCTTTTTAATCACTTTCATCTACAGCTCATCAGAATGAAATAGCTGAAAGTGAATAGACATATTGAGACCTAAAGAGCTCTCTTCTTTAGTATGAATGATTTAAAAAAAAAGTATTGGTCTGAGTCAATCTTGACAGCGGCATATGTAATTAATAGACTTCTTGCTCAAGTTCTAGATGACGAATCTCCACTTGAAGCTTTAAGTAAGAAGCCTAACTCATTCCTGGTTCCTCCATAAATGTGTGGTTGTACTTGCTTTCTTTATCTTTTAGGTCTTAAACGTGATGAGGTTGATGCTAAAGTTGTCTAGTGTGTATTTCTTGGATATCCATTAAATCAGAAGGGTTATAAGTGCTATGATCCTGTCACTGAAAAAATGTTTGTTTCAATGGATGTTACTCATTCTTCATCATCATTAGAAAAACCTTGCCCCAACTATGTTGGGGTTAGCTACATGAATTTTTTTTTGCCATTCCAGTGGGCATTTTAATGGTTGTTGCATTTTGTTTCTGATGAGGCTGAGATTAGGGCTATTGCAGAGGCCTTAGAGACTTTTTTCAAAACTTGTTCAGGGGCCCTTTATTGTGGAAAGCGGCTTCCTCCACACTATCAAGTGGGTTAACAATGGGAAGGACTGAGTCTCCATGGAACCTTAATCTCATCATCTATGATATTAGTGCTTTATGAATCATTAATGTTGAATTCCATCACATATTTATAGGAGCAAATAGGGAGGCAAATGAGTGAGCCAAGGAAAGGAGTGGACAGATCTGCTTTGTTTGAGGGTTATCTAGTATGATTGAATGCTTTTTGTATTGCTCGTCATTTTTTGTGTCTCTTCTTCATGCTTGTTCAGGGCGGTATAGCCCTCTACTACTGCTCTTTTTCCTTTTTTCCTAGTAATGACATTTTTTGTTACTCTTCATAAGAACTAACCTCTCAATAGTGAACATATGACAATTTTAGTATTCTACAGCTTTGATCATGAGCCTGGCAGATCAAGTGACAGGGATTCGCACTTTCGCAGACTAATGAAACAGTTAAGCATAAGCAATTGGGCAGCATAGGACATACATATGGATTCCTGTCAGCAGCACAACAACCTCCAAACATTTCCTTTTTAGTTAGTTTTGTTCCCTACGAAACCTGCTTGAAAATGCAGCTTTTACTTCCAATGCCAGTCAAAAGTCAAAACCATGATTAAACCAGCCATGGACATTAGATCTTCTGGCAAGGATGTTTCATAATAGCAGGAAATATAATCAATTAAAGTTCAACAACCTGCTGTATAAAAACCTGTTACCTATGCCTTCATTCCTTGCAGTTGGCTGTTTTTGTCGGCCATACAGTCTGGAGGTACAGATGAAAATCTCCCTTAGGTGATGATCAGGGATAGCAGGTGTTTCAAAGCTTATGGGCCAACGGAACCAGACTCATGGCCCACATGTGGGACCCAAAGAAATCTAGGATTTTTTTTTTATAAATTTCTTAACGAGTAGTAATTAGGTTTTGCTTTCTAAGGAGGAGTCTTGATTAGTTTCCTAGTTTCATTAGGAGTCTTGGATTCTAGGATTTGTTTTCCTATATATTTGGATGTAATGTGGTAGAGTGTTTTAGAGTGAAGATTGATAAAAGTTACATTTCGTGGGCTTTTTTCACTTTGAGGTTTATTTCCTCTTTCTGAGAGTCTCTTTGAAACAATTGTTTCACGTGCTTTGGCACTTTCATCCTTTAACGACCCAAACCCTTCCCTAGGTTTTGCATCAATTTGGTATCATTGTACTAGGTTTCACAATTGATAGAATTCCAGGAAACCTTGCCTTTGCTTGAGAGAAAGAAGATCATCAAGTCTGATCAGATTATACCCAATCATTCATGATCTTCCACCCAGGTGGTGGTTTTACTTATTTGTTTCTTTTGCAGAAGAAATAGAGATGGAGAAGTGGGGCCTTTCTGTAGAGTGGCAAGGTTTCTTTTGTGACCTATTTTTGGTGGTGGTTTTACTGATAAAGGAGAAGTAGAAGAGAGGCACATGGCAGATCCTTTTGCAGGAGAAGCAGTAGGGTAAAAAAGAAGATGAACTTTGGGTTTAGTACACACGCCCAATTTGACTGAGAGCTACTGCAGAGTTCTAATTTGATCCTATTTCTATTTTCATTCCTTGTTGAATTAGAGAACTATTTCTAATTTCTGTTTCTTGTTTGATTAAGATTAATATTATCTAGTTTCCTATTTTATTTAAAATTCATCAAATATTAGAAAGTCTTGTTTGCTAAGGGGGTGTTTGGATAACTGCATAATATAATATCAACAAGTTTAAATATTATAAGATTTCATTATCATAGAATAAAATAGTGTCATTATTATATAGTGTAACTTATGGTGTTTGGCAATTTTTACAAATTTCAATATACCTTTGAAGTATTTGGCAATTTATAAAAAACTCACAAGATGATATACTAAATAAGAAATTGAATGAAAGTAATCAATTGACCCAATGCAGGACCCACTAATTTGTAATCACATGTGTTAATAATCATTGTAGGACTCACTATTATTAAAAAATCACAGGATTAAATGTTAAAACCTTGAGATCCAAGCAATGTTGTTTGATTAATGTAGGTCCACCAAATGTTGATAGCCATAGTGTAATACATCTAATGGTGATTATCACAAATAGGCCTATCTTTTTTTCTTTTTTGGTTGTAAAACCTTATCTAATGTCAAGCATCATTGATGAATCTATCTATGAGAAATCATTGTGGGACCCATTTGATATTGGCAGTCATATTAACACAAGGGAAGCTATCAAATAGTGGGACCCATTTAATGATGACAAACTTTTAACTGCAATCACACAATTCAATCTTGGTAATTAATAAGAAACCCAGCTAATTTTGGTAGTATGGGACCCACCTAATGTTGGTAATCACGATGAAGGGTCCCTAGTGTGACATTAGTAAGACCCTCCTAATATTGATAATTAACAAGGGTTGTGTAATGGTGATAGGGTTATAGGACCCCGCATTAAATTTGTAAGAATTGTGGGGCCAATCTAATATTGAGAGTCATAGTTGCAATAAGGATATTAATGTTAAAACTTATAGTGGGCCATTATAATTAATGGTTGCCCATGAGTTCTTTCGTATATAAAAAAGATTTTGTAACAAAAGATTATGCAGCATATCCTTGAATAATGTAATATGAAGGTTTTTAGAAGAAAGTGAGATATTGTAATATACTTTCTAAGTTATCCAAACACCTCCCTTTTTGGTGCATAGATTATATTCTAAACTAGTAAATAATATGACAAAATCTCATGAAATATCTTGTTTCCAAACACCCCCTAAGGGATTGATCTTACATTGCTACTTCTATATAAGGGCAATCAAACCTCATTGTAGTTCATGCTTATTTTCCAGTCAATCAAAGATTTCTGAGTTTTTCTTCAATTATGGAGTGTTTTATGGTCTTGAATGTGCCCTAGCGGCTAAATCCATCTTTGGATTCAATCAATCCCGTAGGAGATTGATCTATTTTATTGATCGAGGACCTGAGGTTGCGTCACTAGGTTAGCAACTGACAATCAAACTAGCGATAGCATTACATGTCTTCCACAACTTCAACCGTTGTTAATTCAATTGGACACTTGACTTACCGATCTCAAGTGTAACCATGTGGACCACAATTGTTGGGAAGATAACCATAGAGAGGGAATGCACAATTTTGGAAATCAATGTAATCTAGATCATTCGAACATTGATAGGAATTTGGGTATCCAAATTGTTATTCCTGAGCACGATGGAAATATGCAACTAGAAACATTGATGGATTGGCTAGTATGAGTGGAGAATCTGTTTGCTTACAAACCTATGAGAGATGGACACATGGGGACACTAGTGGCTATTAGATTTTGTGGTTATGCTGTTATTTGGTGGACAGAGTTGCAACGACTTCATGTCACCACCAATCAGCTCCCTCACCTGTGAATCCTTGAAAATACAATGGACTGGAAATCAAGTTACACTGCATTTAAGGATTTATTCATTTATGTGTGTGTGTGTGTGGTGGTGGTGGTGATGGTTTTTTTTTTTTTTTGGGTTGGGTTTGTGGGGTGGGTGGTTAAGGTCCAATCGACAACAATTTTTCAGAAAAATTAGGAACAAGTAACTCAAGAGTTGAGGAAAGAGATGAAGTCCCTTTCCACCAGGTTCGATCAGGATTCCATCTCCTAGTTTCAACTTCCCTAGATGGAGTTCTTGAACATTGGCTGGTAAGGATATTTACTACCTGAGATATGATCCATGTGTAAATGACCCATTAACCAAATGTAGAAGGTGTTTTCGATAAAAAAAAAAAGAAGAAGTAATAAGGTTACATGCAGGGCACGTGGTATGCCTGTATGGATAATGCTGCAGAAGATATGGCCTCTTAATATGACATCTTGGAATAGTGTCTCATAATCACCCTTCGGAATTTGAGTAGTTTCAGCTGAAGTTGATGCTACTATGTATTAGAAGAGGGGTTACCCTTGACTGTAGTCAAGATACAACCTCTGATGGTGAATAATCTGTGTGTGGAGATGCAACATTCGTTGAATGAGCTCGTATGTCCCATGAAGATTCCACCAATTGTCATGGTATGATTGCTATACCGAAAATCGGTATGATGGCAGTATATTTCTTGGTCTCTACCTTGTCTACTTCCATCAAAACCCGTAATACCTCTTGATCTCAACCAACACCAGGTCCTTTTATTGCAAAAGCAGATATTTCTAGGAGATTAGCTGGCATCATGTCTGTATGGTGCTCATCTCGAGGAACACCGTGTGAACACTACTCTGCGAAGATAGAATAGCACACTCAAGAATCTGAGCCCTAATTGGTTCAATGTCTTGGTTTCAACCGGCAAGAAAACTGAAAATGTGATTGATCTCTTTTCTTTTCTTTTTATTTTTCAGCATTCTGATTCGGCGGGAAACTGTCTGATGGACAGCAATTTGTAGGGATCTAGATTTTCACTACTTAATTTCATCCATTATCCACCATAAAACCACAGTTAGATGATAGAATGAAAATAATGAGCCAAAAACATGGAGATAGCACACCTGGAATTGAGATTGCCTCACCAGGCTTCCCAGTCTTTGGGATTTTCTCAAACAAGAACATTTCAAAAGCTAGGGGTTTTAGTCATGATTGCTTATATATGTTCTTACATGAAAATATAACCCTAAACACGATCTCAATCATCATATCAGCATAGTTACATGTTAAACTTGATCCAAAAGAAAAAATATCCTAAATTCGAATGTGGTACAACTTATCATAAAATGGGCTATAACTTTCTCAGTAATCATCTAATTGCCCAAGCTTAGGCTAGTTGGAAAGCTAATCTAACAACCCTTCCAAGATGTCCTTTTTTGTAGCATTTTGACAACATTTGGTGCATCAAATCTCATCATTTGTCATAAACATGAGAACAACTATTGGTTATGTCATCTATTTGAAAAGATGAAGCATCAAGCACTAGACCAAGCTCAATTTATCATTTGTTTGACATCCATCCAATGCATGTGATCGCATTTCCTTAAGTGCATAGTATATGTGCACAAATGTGTCTCAAGGGCGAATAACATTGAGTATTGTTTTGAAATGAATTTGATCTCACAGTGAAGCAGGAGCATCAGATGATGAATTAGATGACAGTGGAGACCGGGGCTGTTCGTGCTGGATTCAGTAGTTCATAGTGACATCAATCCATTCAAAGCAGACACCACCAGGTGATTGGTTGCAAATTGCAGGTAGCTGTGTTTTGACAAAAAAAATGTGGGTCGATTTTGCCATCCGTCCTTCCTCAGTTAACATGGCATGACTGTATCAATGAATATGCTTGTGAATACCCTTCGTTTGTTGTATTTAGTAGCGGTTCTAAGGATTTCCATTTTGGTCCTTGCTTCCATTGTTGTATCAATCTTTGAGCATTCGATTTCTTTTGTTTGTGCTTTTATTGTCACCTTTTGTTGCTGTTCTTTGCTTACTGGGAATGCTGGAATACACATACTTTTGATTGTTTATGACTGCTGCAATTTTCATTGTTCATTGCAACTAACTCGATGGTTCTACAGAGTTCGGCCATTTTCTTCTTTTTTATCACACATGTTATCACAAATTTGCAGGAGTATATTCTGGAGTCTCATCATTTGTTTATACTAATGTTTTACAAGTTGGCTCTACTCGAGTCACTCAACTATGTTCTGAGACTTGAAAAAAACACGGTAACTTTCAAAACTTGGTTGATTCAATCAAGATTCATTTGAATTAAAAACCCAGTAAAATTCTTTTTATTTTTTAAATCTTTATCGGGTGAAGTGTAGTTCAGCGATGCAGCATTGTAACAAAGTGCAGCTCCCCAGGTGTATGTATTCACTGCAACTTTCAAGTCTTTCACAGGGACTACCATTGGATTGATCATGTCCTTTAACAAGGGATGAACTCCAATTTTTTTTAGGGGAAAAGTGAATGTGTTTATCAGGTGTAAATTTTGTGTTCAATCCAATGGTGGGCATAATGCTGATTTGAGTGAAATTGTGGTAGGCATCAGTACTAGGTGAGTGAGCATTCTCAGAGCGGTTTGGTTTGGATTTTAGTAAAGCCTATTCCACTCAGATTTAGAGTGGGAGCTGCACTTTTTACAATGCACGCCCTTGTTTTTTATGCGAGTCAACTGAGTCTCAGCCGAGTCCTTGTGGTTCAAGTTAGTGACCTTTCCAGCTGAGTTTTGAGTTTTTTTTTTTTGTGTTTTTTGAATAATAGTCTTTATGAATGCAGGCCACATGATTTGGTTATAATAGGTTTGGCAGGTTTTGCAATGGATGGATCATGTTGAAAAGGTTAACCCATATTGGAAGAACCTAGCCATCTGATACTATAGGCAACCCATCTTGGAAGAACATAGGCATCTGACATGTATGTATTTGTTTTGGTCTTTTGATGGTTTCCAAAGAATTCAAACTCGAAATGCATACTGGTTTGCCACATTTGCCATATTAGAGCTGTTAGAAATGTGGATAGCACCATTGTAGAGAGCATTTGACATGAATGTGGAGAAAATTGTCTTCCTTGGAGTGGTTCTTGTGCTCTCTTGAAATTGGTAAATGTACTTTATACACCGCCTTCTAGACTTAATTGCCCAGAAGTCTATGTAGCAATGAAAACTACTTTCTAATCACCAACATTTAAAGTTTATTATAGCCTCTTTTGGTCAAGATTTAATTAATAATTGACAAAGGCACCTCTGTTGATACAAGTCTTTTTTATGCTTTACCTTTCAAAATGATTTTACCAAAATTAAAAGGGTCTGATGGATCGATTAGGGTTGGCAGTGATCTTGAACCCAACCACCTCGACCTAGCCTTCTGGGTTTCAAGTTGAAGTTATTTTGCATTGGGTTCGAGTTTGACATTTTTGACTCAATTATCAAATAGGCTTTGTTGAGATTGTGTCCAATCATATTATTCCACTCGCCAATGCGACTGATTGCATTGCCTTGCCAACCCCAAGAAACTCAAAATTTTAATTGTTGACAATTTCACTTTCTGGTTGAGTTGAAACTTTTAAACTAACTAATATATAGAGTACCTTACCAATATTTATGTAGCCATCGTTTTTATTATGATTTCAATCTATTGGTGAGTAGAAGTTGGACGAGTGTTAAATATGGACTTGTGACTGCTTATGGGGTGCTTTTATTTTTTGGGTTGGGCGTTGTGCAATAAGATTTGTGTTGACACTTATATGTATAACATTTAACCGCAATACTACGGTGTCGTCAAGTAGTAAAGGACTAAAGAGTGTGGATTATCGATCCCACGAAGAGAGAATGGAACAAGCAATGGATCCAATTAAAATATAATTGAATTAAGATATAGCTAATGTAAATAATTAAAGTGAACAAGTAAAACTACTAAACTATGCAATAAAAATAATTAATTGGAACTAACAATTAGGATTAACAAGTGATTAAGCTAGGTTAACAAACTAGTGGGGGCTAATTAGTATGCAAACTACATGGAAATGATGTGAGAAATAGAATTAAACCAAATGGAATGTAAAATAAAATTAAAATAGCAACTAAACTACTCTAATTAATAATTTAAAATATAAAATGAATAAGATCTAATCTAATCTAACAAACTACACTAAACTATTGGATGAATGGTGGTGGAAATGGAAGATTTAAGGTTAGGATGTGGTGTGAAATGTGTATGATTTTAAAACAAGTGGTATAAAATACGTGTGATTTTAAAACAAGGATTCAAATTAACAATAATAAAAATAAGACTCCATTAGTCTTAAATGGATTTCCAATTTTGGAACTTTAAAGCTTTGCGAGGCCTAATTATTCTCTTATAATTATGGGCCCGGAGGTTCTATCTAGACTGATGCTTAAAGCTAAGGATGAAGGTAAAATCCACGGAGTTACAGTGTCTAAGAGAGCTCCTAAGTGTATCACACTTGTTTTTTTTTTTTTTTTGCTGACATCTTCATATTTTGTAGTGCCTCATAATGGAAATTAGATATGTTAAAAGATATTCTAGATGATTAATATAATATTTCTGGCCAGTTGCTTACTTTTAGTAAAGGAGTATGCCAACCGAGAAGTATCTATTCTTAGCGTTAGAATAAATGAGAGTGAAAAACATCTTGAGAAACCTATTTTATTCAAAAGAAACAAAAATCTTTTGACCATTTACTAAAAAGATGGAATATCTCCACTAAAATTGCTTACGCAATCATTACTCTTTCTAATACTAATAGTAATATTGTTTTGATTAAATGGAAAGAGTTCATGGAAAATTCATGTTCCTCCAAGGGTTTTCTTTTTTCTTGGTTGGAAATGCCTTTGTAGGGCTATTTTTGTTTAGAAATGGTTTGGTCATAAAACTAGCTTGGGATTCATTGTGTATCCTATTTATGAATATGAGGAGGAAACTGTGGAACATACTCTTTTCTTGTGTGGTCATGTAAGAGGGTTCTGGTTTAGTTCTAACCTTGGTTTCTTGGCTCATTCTCTTGGGAACATGGACATAGTGGAGTGGTGGGAAAATCTCATGAAATTAAATCACATAGTTTTTTATGCAAGAAAACCCAAACATCTCTTCAATGGCTCTATATATTAATTTGGTGGGCATTATGGAAAGCAAGAAATGATTTCATTTTTAAAGGGGTGGCCATGGAACCTTAAAAAATATTTAGCATAATCCAATATATGTGCCCTTATAAGAGTGAGAGGATTATCAATAAAGAATGTTGTCCTGGACTTAAAATTGCAATAATACCCTATGTTCCTTTAAATGATGTGTTATTGATATTTATAGATGCAGTTTATAACTCTAAAGATGGGAAATCTTCTTTTGGATTTCTATTAATGATGAGTAATGGTCTCATTTATGCAAGCACTCACTATCGGCCAAACCTCCTTTTTCTTTAAAGAATCCAAGACGAGGGTTAATCTCTTTGCATTAACGGAAGTTGCGAGTAGGGGTTTTTTCAAGATTGCGCTCTTCTATGATGCTAAGGAAGTGATTGATACCATCAATGGGCAAATGGATTGGGCAATCAACCCCATTATTATCGACATTTAACTTTAAAGTAGTTGATTTTCTTTTATTGAATTACTTTTTATTCTTAGGACTTCTAATGAGGCTGTTCATGTTTTGGCCAAATGTTCATTGCCCCCACCCTAGTTGTTGTTTGGTTTTATTTTATTAAATGAATTCAT
Organism: Litsea cubeba; assembly: GCA_012931725.1. Lineage (NCBI taxonomy): Eukaryota > Viridiplantae > Streptophyta > Magnoliopsida > Laurales > Lauraceae > Litsea > Litsea cubeba. The sequence continues at coordinate 38,076,042 of CM022948.1, forward strand.
GATTAAAAGAAAAAACAACTCGATCGAAGAAAAATGTGATCATCACAAACTGAAAATAACTTATTGCTCCATTTGAGTTGTGAATTTGGCGTGCATGAAGAGTTTCATGGGCAAGATTGAATTTAAGATTTGGACACATGCCACTTAAGCTACACTGTGTTGAATACCATTTGCTATTTTGTTTTTTGGTAAGTAGGGTTTTGCTATTGCCATTTTTCTGAAAAGACTACGATCAATTTTTTTTTTTTTCACATACGAAATCATCGCATAAAATCTAATTATAATTCTTTTTGTATGTAACATCACGATTTCTATATTTCAAATCATCTCTTAAAACTATGATCTTGTTTGTGTTTAATGGAAGATAGCAAATATTCTTACTTAATTATTTCAGGCACGAGTCTTTTTTACTAGTTTCATTTCAGAGGATTTGCCTATACTTCTTTAAAACTAATAGAAGGTAAAATTGTGTTAGATACATTCCGATTTTCTAAGTCTCTATCTTCTTTAAATATTCACACACACAAAGGTTGAAAATAGAGATGCCAATTATAGGTTTAGTCCTACCGTTTGGCACTCTACTAAATTAGTAAAAGTAAAGTACAACCTTCATTTTTAGACAAAGAATTACATCAATAGTACTTTAACTCAAAATTTCTTCCATCTTTTTTTTAAAAGAAAAGTCAAAATCAATTTTATTTCTTCACTAAAAAATAAAAAAAGCTTAACTTTTTTATATAAAAAATAAAAAAAAATTATACCAAATAACTAAAAATAAAATATCATCATAATCCTATTATATTTAATTTTCACTTATTTTGATACTTTACTTTTATTCTAAAGGATTTTATTGAAAAAATCCCGAAATACAGGCATTTATCACAATGGATCCTGGTCATTTGTACAGCACCGATTGGGTCTTCCTTCCACATTTCTATTTTTTTTATTTTTTATTCCTAGTGACGATAGCGTCACTCAAAAAAATATTGAGTGACACTATCGTTGCTTTGCCCGAACATCAATGTCGTCTTCCAACAGGAGAGGGATATGGCAAGGACACATTTGGCCACGATGCCCAAAATGACATGGTGCATCTCCTGCAACGTGGCGCAAATCAACGTCACTGCCACTGTGTTCCTTTCGTTCATGCTTTCCTAAAATCAGCGTCACTGTTCACCTCTGCTCTCACCTTCCCGTACTCTTCTTCTTCCTCGAGGCATGGTCAAATCTTCATTTTCTTTTCCCAAAAATCTCCATTTTCTCAAATCCCCATCCCTCCTCTTCCCAGAAATACTGTCAGAATTATCACAAAATCTGACCTTTTCTTCATTAGATTTTTCTGAAGAAGTATCTGCTCTTGCAGATTGTTGGTTTTTAGCTGAAACAGAACTAGAAGGAAGGAGGGGCCAAGCCGGCGTGAGGGCGCTGGCCGCTGGGATTAATTTCATTTATTGGCTACCCGAGTCAGATGCGCCAGCTACGTAAGCTTAGAAGGAAATTTTTGTTGGTGTTATTCTGAGACGTACCCATCTCTAGGAATTTATGGTTTATCGTCTTCATTGTCTATCCCGCTCCCAGGTGCAGGTGGTATTCTTCTTCGTTGTCGTGGTGTCGTGGAAGGACAAGAGCTTTGTGGGGGAAAAACCAAAACTTATACATGAAAAACCTACTGGAACCCAAAACCAAAAAAGAAGACTCCATGAAAAAACTATAAAATGGGGGAAACCCAAAAGATGGTTTATGTGGGCTTTTGCAATGTGGAGGAAGAGCTAGAGAGGTGTCGTGGTGAGAAGTGAGGATGTGGAGATGGGTTGCTGATCAATACTTAAATGTGTAATTTTTAACCGTAAGACTACGGTGTCGTCAAGAGTACAGGACTAAAGAGTCCAGATTATCGATCCCACGAAAAGAGGATGGAACAAGCAATGAATCCAATTTAAGCATAATTGAACTAAGATATAGCTAATATTGACAATTAAAGTGAATAATTAAAACTAATAAACTATGTGTGAAAAATGGAATAAAACTAAATGAAATGTAGAATAAAACTAAAATAGTAATTAGAATACTCTAATTAACAATCTAAAATATGATATTAATAAGATCTAAGATAATCTAACAAACTACACTAAACTAGTGGATGAATGGTGGTGGAAATGGAAGGCTTAAAGTGAAGATGTGGTGTGAAATGTGTATGATTTTAAAACAAGTGGTGTGAAGTGTAGATCTAACAATCTAGAAGTGAAAATAACAAATCAAACAAAGATTTAAATTAACAACAATAAGAATAATAGATTAGGCAATCCAAAATCCACTAAGTATGTAATTAATTGAAACAATGGATGTTCTAATTCAATTTCCAAATCTATAATCCAATTAGCAATCTCTTGCCTAATTGGATTGGATGATATAACAATAAAGATCAAATTAAATAAAATCAAAGACCAAGATTCTAGATCATCATCTAGCTACCCTAACAATAATTCATCAAAATCAAGTTACAAAAGATCAAAGATAAGGGCTCTAGAGTATGCTATGTGAGAGAACTTAATCAAACTACAAAGCATCAATTGAGATTATCCAAGCATCAAGTGTAGAGATAGATCATGAAAAATGAAAGAGATTAGCACAATTAGATCTAAAATCTACTAATCAATCAAGGCACAAGTATGGAATTTAAACTAAAACATACATGTAATTGAACTAATCACATTACTTAGCTTCAAAAGGAGAGCCTAATTCAAGCGCTTTAGCCACTAAACATCAAGAAAGAACTCCAAATCTTCATTAATGATCTTCAATTACACACTCTCTAAATTAGTTATAAAGAAGCTCCTAATTACAATCTAAAAGTATAGAGTAGGTAAAATAAAATTGCTAAAAGACTAACTTGCGAAAAGATCTCCTATGTAAAATGATTGATTGTAACAAACTTTCCTTCCAAAATCATATGTGCTTTCTGCTTTTTATGGTCCTTCATTTTGGAGGTTTTTGATTGGCTCATATTCTTTCACATGAATTTGTGCCATGACAAGCTTTGATTGGTGGAGAGGTTAGAGTTGGATAATATATCTTCTATGTAAAAAAAAATATAATTGTTGGGGTTTGAACCCATAGCCTATTTCATATGAACCCAAGTTCTAATATTGAAATCTCTTCTTGATGCCTTAGGACACTAGCCGGAAGGTTGGGTAGTCGTGGGGTCTATTTACACAAGAGAAATTACATAAAAATACATTATAAATAATCGGATTTATGCATGATAATCCGATACTCCATTTAATGTGATAATGATAAAATTTATGTTTATGCATGTAAGATCCTGATAAAATCTGGACTAATGAGGGGTAAAATATATAATATTTAACACTTATCAATTGCTGGGACAACGACGACGCTAGCGTCACTATCGTCAGTGAAAAAATCAAATAGTACTGACGAACGCAATAGGTGGGTCATGTACAAATGGCAAGGACCCTTTGGGATATATGACAGTATTTCGAAATTTTACATGTAAAATCCTCTTTATTCTATATGTAAAATTACCAAAACGGAAAAGTGGTGGAGATATCATGGTCCTTACCGAGCGTAGACCGGTCGATGCCTCGTATTGAAGAAGAAGAAGGCGTCGCATTGCTTCAAAACATCCAAAAAAAAACCCTCTTTCAGTCTGTTTTTATCAACCCCTGTTTCCATCAATCTATTTGACTCTCACTCATTTCTACTCTGTCTTGTTTGAATCAGTTCTAATAATCTATCAATCAATGGCTACATCCAATCTCTCCTCCTCCTCCTCCTCCTCCATGTCATCATCAATAACACAAAAACACTCCCTTTACCCCTCCCACCATCCATACCCCAAAACCCTTCCTCTTTCCCTAAAACCCCTCCAAAACCCTAACTCCCCACACCAACAACAACAAAATCCCCACTCCCTCTCCCTTTCCTTCAAACTCTACTCCTCCAAAAACCCCATCTCTTCCTTCTTCCCACAAGACCCCACTCCATCAGAACCCCCCAAAGACTCCAACTTCCTACCGGAATCCGACAAGCCCCGGGAAGAATGCGGCGTCGTCGGCATTTACGGAGACCCCGAGGCCTCCCGCCTCTGCTATCTGGCCCTCCACGCCCTCCAGCACCGCGGCCAGGAGGGCGCCGGCATTGTAACTGCCCATGAGAACGTCCTCCTCTCCGTCACCGGCATCGGCCTCGTCTCCGAGGTCTTCAGCCAGTCCAAGCTCGACCAGCTCCCCGGCTCCTCTGCCATCGGCCATGTCAGATACTCCACCGCCGGCGCCTCCATGCTCAAGAACGTCCAGCCTTTCGTCGCCGGCTGCCGCTTCGGCTCAGTCGCCGTCGCCCATAACGGAAACCTCGTCAATTACCGCGCCCTGAGGCATAACCTTGAAGACCAGGGCTCCATCTTCAACACCACCTCCGACACTGAGGTGGTACTCCACCTCATCGCCACCTCCAAGGCCGGGTACTTCCTCCAGCGCCTCGTCGGCGCCTGCGAGAAGCTTGAAGGCGCCTACTCCTTCGTCTTCCTCACCGAGGACAAGCTCGTCGCCGTCCGTGACCCGTTCGGCTTCCGCCCCCTCGTCATGGGCCGCCGCCGGACTAATGGTGCTGTCGTGTTCGCCTCCGAGACTTGCGCGCTCGACCTCATCGATGCAGACTACGAGCGGGAGGTGAATCCCGGCGAGGTGGTGGTGGTTGACGGTGAAGGAATCAGCTCCCTCTGCCTCCTCCCCCGCCGCCAGCGCAAAGCCTGCGTCTTTGAGCACATCTATTTCGCCCTTCCCAATTCGGTCGTTTTCGACCGCTCGGTCTACCAATCCCGCCGGGCCTTTGGCGAGATCCTCGCTACAGAGGCTCCGGTCGACTGCGACGTTGTGATTGCAGTCCCGGACTCTGGGTTTGTCGCTGCCCTTGGGTATGCAGAGAAGGCTGGGGTTCCCTTCCAACAGGGGCTAATTAGATCACACTACGTTGGCAGGACCTTCATTGAGCCATCACAGAAGATTAGGGACTTCGGGGTTAAGCTCAAGCTCGCCCCCGTCAGGGCGGTCTTGACAGGAAAACGTGTCGTTGTAGTAGATGATTCAATTGTGAGAGGCACGACCTCGTCGAAGATTGTTAGGCTGTTGAAGGAGGCAGGAGCTAAAGAGGTCCACATGAGAATTGCTAGCCCGCCCATTATTGGGTCTTGTTATTATGGTGTTGATACGCCGAGCGCTGATGAGTTGATTTCGAATAGAATGAGCATAGAGGGGATTCGAGATTTTATTGGGTGTGATTCGCTCGCATTCCTGCCATTAAAGAGCTTGAGGGAGTATCTTGGTGATGAAGCGCCAACCTTTTGTGATGCTTGCTTTTCGAGGAATTATCCTGTCCTCCCCACTGACTCAAAGGTTAAGAGTGTGGGTGATTTTGTTGATGATGGGTTAAATGGAAGTGTGGATGCAGGGTGGAATGAGGCTTCTGCTGATGAAACACAGGAGGAAGGGACTGAGTAGCAAATTTTGTGATATGCTATATCCAAGATATACATATTGGAATTGAGAGTGAACTAATCGTGGTTGGCAGCGAGTTACTTCCCGACTAAAGCAAAGTAGATATGAGTTGAAGTTTCTCAAAAGAATTTTGGTATTTCCTATCTGATTTCTTCAGTTTTTTTTTTTATGGTACCAACAGTATACTAAATCATGTAGGTTTGAGTTTTGCAGGTAAGCATATGCGATTTTGTTTTCTTCTTTTGTTTGTTCTTTACTGTATGGAGAGATATCGAAATATATATATTGCTAATTCTGAATCTCTATATATGTTGATGATTGATTTAGGCGATAATTCTGAGTATCTTAGCCTTTGTGATACTAGATGTCATTTGATATTCTTCTGCAGTTGTCTTTTAGTTGCTACCTATTCTTTAATTTTGAGTTTTTATTATGTTTAATGCTTAGCTTTGACGTTTACACGTTTGTAAAATGTTAGATTTTAAAGCTAAAAGTTTAATGCAATAAAAATAAATGCTAAAGCATTCGTGTCTATGATCCTAACTGTTCATTTAGCAGTGATTTAATGGATGTATAAAACTAAATAGTCACTAATCGTCCAAGTTCACTAACTAAATGAATATATAATAATCTTAAACTGACTTTGGAGTCCTCCAAATACTAAACTTTCTTGAGATGGGTATACCAATACTCGATCCTTTGATCTTTTGGTCTATTTTCATGGAGACAACCATAACACCAAAGAAGAAATTGGTCCAAATACTATACTTTCTAAACAATGAATTTCTTCAATAGCATTACATATCTGTTTGGATGTGTCTGCATGTTGGTTTCCAAGGTTTTCCATGTCTGAAAGACCACATTGAATAATACTTACACATTTACTGTTATACTTACTCTGTTTTCATTTTAGAGATAGGCTTAACTTAAGAACTAATGTTTGCATGCATTTAGATAGCTATAGATTCTAAAAAAAATGGATTTATCCACTATTGTTTTATATTTGTATGGATGTGTTCTGCTTGTTGGTTTCAAAGGTTTTCCATGTATGAAAGACCGCATTAAATAACACACAAATTTACAATTAGAGAATTGGTCTCCTATGAGCAACGCCATGTGCAGTACAGCTTTGTGGGGCCCACCTTTGTCAATGCAGACCTTTTCATACTCTCATTCCCCCATGATGTCACACTAGGTTCAATTTTACTGATCAAATATTGCCCACTGTTGGATTGAATTGTAAAGAAATATTTGTTAAAAGACCACTGAACTTTTTGTTATAAAAAAAACAGACCATTGAACTTTTAAGTTCATTAAATCACGGGCTAGGATGTTCTGGCGGGGCTGTTCTTTTTTAGTGACCTTCATCCATAAGGTTAACTTTCCATCTGCCCCACCCCAACTCATAAGAAGGCATCTAAGTGGGGCCCTACGAGCAGGATCGCCGATCGCATAAGATTAGTATGTGGTTTGCTCATAGGAGAACATTGCCCATTATTCATCTGGTATGATCGAAGTCCTAATTTTTCTTCATTTTATAATTTTTTTAATCTCTCTCTCCTTTTTTTTCCAACTTATTATATAGGTCATCATATGCTTTGGACTTTGCTTAACTGTTTTCTTTACCTTTTAGATTTCATAATTTTTTTTATAAATTTTTAGTCCATTGTCATATTTTGTAGCAGCGTCTATTCTCTCTAATAGCTTCTTGAATTTCTACACCTCACTACAGGGATTCTTTATCAAAGTGTCTTTTTCCTTTCGACTCTCCAAGGACTTCTTTTGTAATCGTTTTGATACAGTCATTCATTTGGTTCTACATCACTGTAGTTTGTCCCTCCATGTTCCTTTCTCCCCTCTCAATCACTTCATGCTTAAATGTTGTGAGCTTCTCCCTTTTTAAATCCCCCATCTTGTTTTAGGGAACCCTGTATTTACTATCCTTTTTTTCTACTTCTATTGTAAACGTTTAAAACTACTATCCTATGTTGTATAGTCAAACTCTCTTTAGCAATAACCTTACGGTCTTTAAAAGCTGGCTGGTCATGTTTACTAGGTATGAAAAAGCTATCTGGATTTTATCAATTCCACTCTTACAGGTAATTTTTTTTTATAGAGATGATTGTATTCTTAACTCAGAAAACTTTATAGTGTAATAGATTTATACTGAAACGAAAAGGTCCCAAAAACAGAGGCTGAATTAGCCAACCCATATTAGTTAGAGATGAAGCCTCCCGAAAGGGATCAGCTCGCAAAGAAAAATTACTTATTAACAACCAGAAGAAATAAACAAGGATGGTCTCAAGTCAAAACTCCTTATTCTGCTAGGTGGTCTGCTCTTGAATTAGCACTTCACTTAATGTGATGAAATGAGACTTTCAGATTCTTGGACTTCTAACCCACCTCTTCTATGATATCCACGAAGTACCAAGGAGCTGAGGATGCCTTAGAAGCCCACAGAATAACACATTTGGAGTCCCCTTCAATGAGCAGCCGTTGACTGCCGAATCGAGAGCAGACAACAGTTGGGCCCAAGTAAGGGAGCAGTATGCTACCTTCTTCATTATGAATGACTCTCCTCTTATGCAAACGCTCCCATGTCCTTTTAGAATAGATGTTTGCTATTACAAGGTCAAATGCCGATGTAAATTCTAGGATATTATCTTCCAAATCATTCCTTTCTTCAAATCCTTGCCTTCCATGCACTCTTCATGCTCTCAACGATGCATATTCCTTATTAATTTCTCTATCCTTCCAAAACTCACAAAAAATTTCTTCCCCACACCGAAAAAAAACACAGATTCTTAAGAGCTGTATAATCCTTTAAAAATTGTAATGCTAAGAAAAATAAATGATAGAGAGTTGAAAAAAAAAAAAACTCATTTTAACCTCTTGCCTTAGCCATTCCTGCCCAAATGAATTGCTTGAATTGTAAAATTTGATAAAAACTAGTATCGAATTGTAAGATTCGCTCATGAATCCTAAGATTCACTTGTATAGATATGAATCTATTTCTTTATGATTCAACACAACCATTGGATTCTAAAAACAATGTGGCTCTCCAACTTTAATGGATTCACAGTTAAAATTGATATGAATTGTTAAAAATGAATATTCAAATGCTTGGCTTTAATATATAATAATGTGTTGGATTTTGAGAAAGTTGTCCTTAGTATATTTCAATTTTTTAACGATAAATTATGATCCAAAAGTTTACTTTAAAAATGTTGGAAGTATAGAAACATGGATTGAGGTATGTTTGGTTTTTTGTGAATTTATATCTTGTTTTGGCTAGGAGGTGATATAGCCCTGGATCTATGAACGATGATGGAATTAGTGTAGACAAACTCCACGAGGGGGTTTACTGAATCTTGGACGGATTCAAGCGAGGACCAACTTCATAGATGGGAATTAGCCGAAGTCCTCTTGGAACTCAATACATATGACCTGAAGAGAAACACTCATAACCATGAGGAAGCCCATACAACTTTTTTTTCTTTTGAATAGTCATAAGCTCTCTCTCCAAATGGAGGGATTACATAATTTATAGGATGGGTTGGACATTCATTTTTTAGGACTCTACTTTCCGAAACAATAGAGGAATGAACTCATTAAAAGGGAACTTCATCTCCTAAAGAAATGGAGGGATTACATAATTTATAGGATGGGTTGGACATTCATTTTTTAGGACTCTACTTTCCGAAACAATAGAGGAATGAACTCATTAAAAGGGGACTTCATCTCCTAAAGAAAGCAAATCAATCTAAACTTCTAATATAAAGACTCCTAACTAAATCATAACTCTCAGTTAAGACTCCTAATTAACTTAAACTCATAATAAAATGGATGTCCCATTGGGCCTATGGACTGGGTCCAATGGGTTGGGCGACCCATGGGTTTGGCCCGCATCAAGAGGGTGAGATGTAATGATGAGTGTAATAGAGCCATTATCATAGAGGAACTATGGGCCCGCCCATTTGTGTGAACTAACAGGTGTCCATCTCAATTGATAATAGTGAATTGGTGGAAACCATCAATTGATGTTCTTTAGTTTATTTATTTATTTATTGATGATCTATGGAAACAAAGTGACAAAAGACACGACATTCCCCACACATCAAAATGAACTAAATAAAACATAACATTTGAATGTTCATTCGATTTGAATGTTTCATTCGAGTTAATTCGAAAAACACTTATGTGTTTTGGATAATGCACAAGTTTGATAGTGAAATCTAGAACCATTATCATACTTGAATATTGATGGAAATAATGACTTATAGAAAAAATCTCTCAATAATTCCTCTTTGTTAGCAAGTAATCAAGTATACATATAGATGCCATGTTGAGGATGCATCACTAATTTATTGGTTGTTATCTTCATGGCCGCCTCCAATCATCTTCCTTGTAGAAAAGCTATCAAGGCAGCTCCCAGATAATGAAAAATAAAATAAAAAAAGAAAAGAAAAAAGAGAAAAGCTTCACGATCTGTAAGTCCTTGAAGCACAATGAGGTTACACTAAGTTTAAGCTCCTTCTGTAGTAACATAAGGAACAGGTAACTTAAAAGAAAAGGAAAGAGATAAAGAAATGATGTTTCCTTTTCCACCAGTTGTGGTGGGCAAGATTCCATCTCCTAAATTCACCTCCCCAAGAGTGAGGTCATAAACATTGGCAATAAATAGTAGCTTACATATGATGAACTGAGTCAATGACCCAACAACCAAATGAAGAGGTGACATGAAGGGCACTTGTTATACCTTTTATAGGCTAATGCAGTGGAAGAAAATGGCCTAAGAGAAACTTATATCATTTCCGCAAAATGGCTAACATTTTATAAATAATTTCTTAATATAAATTATTTTGAAAGATAGGAATCACTCATATCTTTACCAATTTACTTGTATATTATATGAACTCAAAGAAACCTAAGAGAAACTCAAATCATTTCAGCAAAGTACCTACAACAACTCAGAAAGAAGCTAAAAAAATTATAGGAATGAAAATTTTAATAATAACAACAAAGAACATTAATTCATTGGGACTGTATTCGGTTCTAGGTGATGAAATTTCATGTTTTTCGATTATCCTAAGTTTAGTTTCAATCCATTAAACCTTTAATTTCAAATTAGGAGACACATTCAGAAGGAAGAAACTGCCCAAAGTCTTGTATGCATTTGACATAAAGAGTATGATACATTGCTTAAAATGCATTCAACACAACAAACATGTCCTTAACCACTTGCAATGTTTTGACAGTATCGATCATCTCCATTCGTTCTTCGGGTGACTCTAGAGAGCAGTTAACTCCCAATCTAACAATTGAATTTAAGCACTCAAGAATTTTAGCTCTCTTGTCATTAACATTTTTAAAATCTGCTTCCCCTTCTCCTAAAAAAAGTCGCGGATCAACGATCTCTGTCGATTGAGTGCTCAAAGCCATCTTAGCAAACTCATGTAGACATAAACCTTCTTTGAACATATCATCTGTTGGCCTTCTCGCAGTAACCATCTCCAACAAGAGAATTCCATAACCATATACATCTCCCTTTGTAGATGTTTGACCTCCCAATCCATATTCTACAATGCAAACAAGTCAAATTTTAATTTTAATAAAAAAAATATCAAGAGCATATTAACAATAGAAGGAAAATAACAAAAAGATACTAGTAGAATCACGTAGAGAATACATTTACATTGTTTTAAAAAATCTACATCCTAAAGAAAACACAAGTAAAGAGAGAGTAGTACCTGGAGGAACATATCCAATAGACCCCTTTATTGCAAATGAATCACTTTGATTGTGAGATAAACTATATCCGGTTTCATAAAGTAACTTGGCCAATCCAAAGTCGCCTACATGGGCAATCATGTCATTGTCGAGTAGAATGTTACTTGGCTATAAATCACAATGAGCAATTGGTGGTTGACAATGGTGGTGAAGGTATTCCAAAGCACAAGTACATCTATGGCTATGTTCAACCTCTGCATAAAGCTCAAGCTCTGCAAATGATTTTGTCCGTCCTTTTCTGAATGCAACCATTTGTCGAGATTCCCGTTGGGCATGTACTCAAAAATCAAAGCTTTGAACTCATTGCCTTTAAAGTCTAAACTTGAGCAAGCACTCAAGACCTTAACGAGATTTCGATGTCGCACATTTCTCAAGGTTCTGCATTCTGCGACGAAGCTCTCTGAAGCTCCTCTATTTTCAAGGTTGAGAACCTTCACTGCAATATTTTTTTCATCAATGTCAAAAGCTCCTTTATACACTGAACCATGACTTCCCGCTCCAATTAAGTTTTCTGAAGAAAACCCATTTGTTGCTTTTTGCAGTTCTTGATAGGTTACTTTCATGAAGAGTTTTCCCATGGATGAGTTGAAAGAAGATTTCTTTTTCGAGCTCCTTTTGCAATAATAAACACCAAGAACACCGAGGATTAAAACCGAACACAAAACCACACCAATTGTTGGGAATTCTATTTTGAGTAGAAAGGAGGCCCTCTGTTTCTTAGAGGCATTCAAAGTGCAATTTGGAAGTTGTAACACTGGTATACCGCCACAAAGCCTTTTATTCCCATTGACTGAAATGACACTTGCATTTTTGAAGGCCCCTTCTTTTGGAACTTCACCATTAAGATCATTGAAAGAAAGATTTAGATAAAGCAGCAAAGGAAAATTGCTGAAATATTCTGGAATCTGTCCAGACAATTCATTGCTGGAAAGATCGAATCCTTGAATGCTTCTTAAGGTGCTTAAAGATGAGGGGATGGTTCCTTGAAAGCGGTTATTATCTATATAAAGGTGCTCCAGTTGTACGCAACTGCCTAGTGTGCTAGGAATTTCACCAGATAATTTATTCCACGATATGTCCAAATTTGCAAGGTTGATTAGGCTACCCACTTCTAATGGTAGGGGCCCTGTTAACAAATTTTGAGATAAATTGAGGATTTGTGATAAGGAATTGAGGCTAAGAACCTGTTTGGGTATGGTCTGATTCAGGTTATTGTGAGAAAGGTCCAATGCACTAAGATGCTGGCATTTACCAAGACTCTCAGGGATTTTCCCCCATAACTTATTCTTGCTTAGATCGAGTTCATTCCGCCGAGTAATGTTGCCAATTGACATTGGAATCTCCCAAGAATTTATTGTTTGACAAATACAATCCTTGTAACTTTGAAAGTCTCCCGATGCTAGGAGGAATAATGCCTGTGAGAAAATTATCTTCAATGCTCAGTCCAATTAAGTTGACTAGATTTTCAATCCCCGAAGGGATGCTTCCTGTCAGTTGGTTCTTCCCCATGTAAAAATTTATAAGATTGGTTGTGCGATTGACCATACAACTAGGGAATGTGCCTCCAAAGCTATTGTCATTAAGATATAATTATTTTAAACTGCTGGAATTGCTTAGAGAAGTTAGAAACCTCAAGTCATTGGCTGCCCTTGTTCCAAGTTGATTTTTGCTTAAGCTTAGCCATGATAGATTTTGAATGTCTCCCAAACTAATAGGAACTTGTCCCACAAAGTTATTGGAACCGACGTCAAATTCTACTAGTTTGGAAGCATTTGACAAAGTAACAGGTATTTGTCCCGTAAACTAGTTACCTCCACCCCAGAACATTTTCAAATTGGGAAGAGTGATACCCATATGCCAAGGCAGGCTTCCATGTAGTTGATTACCGCCCAAAATAAATATATCGATGGAAGAAATGTTGTAAAGGGAGTAAGGAACTACACCTGCTAGTTTATTCACTGATACTTGGAAAAATCTTAGCATTGAGAGTCGACTCAGATCATTTGGAATGCTTCCGTCAAGTCTATTTCCAGCTAAGGAGAGAATGGTAAGTGATGAAAGATTCCCAAGTGAAGGTGGGATGTTTCCTGTAAGATAGTTTTTAGTAAGCGAAAGTGCATCAAGGTTTGATAGAGAGCCAAGGTCCACTGGAATGTTCCCTACGAAATTGTTATTTCCCAAATCTATGAATCTAAGGTGTGATAAGCTTGTAAGATTTGTAAGGATTTCACCTTGGAAGGAATTGGTCCAGAGATCGAGATGCCGTAGGCGGAACAAGTGGCTGATTTCTTGGGGAATCTCTCCATGGAAGCTATTCCCTGGAAGGCTGATTCTTCTTAGGAAGGAGAGGTTCCCTATGTAGGGAGACAATGAACCTTCCAACTTCAGTGATGATAGGTCCAAGCTCACGACCCTTTGATGGTGGGTGCTGCATGCGACTCCTGGCCACATGCAGAAATGAAGAGTACCATTCCATAAGCTCAAGGCACCAAGAGGATCCGATGTTATATGATCCTTGATGGCGAGCAATGCCACTCGATCGGTCTCATTCCCCAAGGAAGAGGCACATTCCAATGCTTGCAAGTTCAAGTACACGAGAAGAATCAGAAGATAGAGCACAAATGAAGAGGAAGCCATTGAGCCTAATAAGATGTGAATAACAGACAGCTAGTGCATGCATAAAACAAGAGGCACGTACCCATCATTTAATTTATAAGTTTGAACGATTATGATATTATTGCAATGAGACTAACTACTTGACTCCATATTATCAAGTTGGCAATCGTTAGTCTATATCAACAGTCTCTTTCAAGCCTTGGTGTAGTCTCACCAAATCATCCAAGCTGCAGGAGATGGGTCAATGCCGGCTGCACCGAAGCTTGGCCATTAAGGACATTTGAAAACTATATGTTAGCTTCGAATACTATTAGTTTGGGAATGCAGGCAATTTGAAAACTATTTTTCCCAGTAGAGGTTAATAGGGAATTTGTCTTTTGTGTTCAATGACGAAAATGAAGTCTAAATCCTACTGATATTTATGTTGATGGTCTTGAACATATGCAATATTGTGCGGAGTGTTACAGACAAAACAAATAAATACACAGTGAAGCGCACTTCGTGCGAATTGGCTGTATGTGAAGAGTTTCTGATCAATAAATAAATCAATATCAAATCTGCAAGAGTTAGATCTGGTGTTCAAATCAATGGTCTGGATCCCAGACAAGACATTCATTAATTTTGCAACTATCTATAACCTTAATTTGACCTATAAGCCGAATTGCTTTGAAATTAAAAGGCAATAAACTTGCTTTGATATGTTAAAATCAGATGATTGTCAATATTCAATACAGCTGATTATTTTTGTGGTTTTCATATTTGGCTAGACTTCCGAGCTCTCTCCTATGTTGGGGAGCTTGTAAGTCCCACAAATTTTACCATGTGTCAACAATGATCCAGACCCATGCCAATCCACTTGCCATTTTGACTTGATTAATAAATAAGTTGTGATTGGATGGAGATTATTCTTACTAGCATGGTTCAAATTAGCGGCCACTCCGCATTATTGGTTCTAGCGATCAAGGCCGCTATACTATATTTTTGAAAATAGCGGCGCTACGGTTTAAAACCTAGTAGTGCCAAGTAATTTTAGTTTTAAACACTGCATTTTATATTTCTTCTCCTCAATAGCTTTTTTGAAGTTGTCTCTACCTTTATATAGTTTCAAATTACTAAAAAAAAAACACGATATTGGTTTCTATACAAGATTTAAAAATATGTTACCATTAAAGAAACTCACACCGTTATAGCACTACCTATCGCTATTGCCGCTACGTAGTATTTTAGCCACCGACCGCTATGCCTGCCACAACCACTATTTTTATCCTTATTTACCATACTCAATCATGCTAGCACGACTATTAACACTATGGGTTGAGAACCCCAAGAGATAAATCTTTTTAGGGTTTGGGTCGACCATTTCAACTTTCTGACTTTGAGTTTCAGATGAAAGTTTTAACCTGAACAATAAATTAATTTCATTCAAGTTTGGCCTATGCAAAGAGACCAAGTGCTCAACTGGACTCGGACCCCAACCCATTGCCCACCGGGGTTCAATATCATGCCAAGTACATAATGGTTCAGTTTAGGTAGTGCATTGCTAGGCTAAACTTGAACCTCAGTCATTTATTATTTGGGTGGAAGATTACAGACCAAACCCAACTTATAAGTAGTTAAATGGGTTAAAACGTTGGGGAATGTTTAACAGATCCTGATTACCCATTCACCCAAAGAACCTGGTACTCTTTCTGAACCTAATTAATAATCAAACTCAGGTCATATATATTATATAAAGGTATTAATTAATTACTAAATTTCATGTCAATATTATCTTTGGCATAAAAAAAGAGAGAGTAAAAATCATATTAATATTAAGTTAAAAACTATATTAAACTTGGAAAGAGTTATATAGCATGTATGGAGATGCCTCCCTTGTGAACAAAGGGTCTTGGGTTTCAAACCTATTGTGGAAATTAAAATTTTATATTCAATATTTAATTTACAATATCCACAACTTGAACTGAGTTGGAATTAATTTGTCTTGTGGTAACAGTCCAGACTAATATTCTACTATACAATTAAACTAGCCAAACATGCCCCTGATGAGACCAACTTGACTCTATAGAATTGTCAACTTGATAATAGAGTTGACAATCCTATATCAATACTAACGCAGGCCAACAAAATTTCATAACAACTTTTCCCATCAGAGGTTAAGAGGGCATTTGTCTTTAGTCTTCAATAAAGACAAAGGACTCCAAATTAATGTTGATGGTCTTGAACATAGGCCGGTTGAACTATTGGATTCACAAACAAGGTCGTTTCTAGCCAATCATGCCAACTGCATGCCAATGTGTAGTGTTACCGACAAACAAATAAAGATTTCTTGAATAAGATCTTAAACTCCATTTTTTTTTTTATAGCAGAAGATCATATACTTCTGAATCGCGTTTTTGAGACACTTCTATCCAAATAGTAGAACTCTTTGGAGTAGATGGATACTCCAAAAGGACTACTTCCATTAGAACCGAAGTTGTGATCATCAATGTCTATATTAACTAAAATCCTACAAGTAGATTTAATTGAGAGGGTATGATTTCTTTGCTCTCTTGGAATGTAGATTTTTAAGATACTGTCAACATCTATTGAATCACTAAAGGTATTTTTTTATTAAGTTTTCATGCCACTCTCCTTTATCATCCCATAGCTCTAGGACTTTTAAGGTTTGGGTAGGAAATTGGTGACACTGGCTTTCTAAGAACCCCATCAGATGGGACCCAATTGTTATTCTAAACTTACATATTCTCACTATTTCCTAGCACCCATCCTAATTTATCATTAATGAATCCCAAAGAGCTTGTACAACACTACAACCTCTCCAAAACCAAGAGTTTCCATTTCTAAACTTGCCCTCCCATAGGTTTTTCGTAGGATAATATTTAGCCTTGAGGACTTGAGAATATAGTGTTAGGGATCGAACGACTTCGTGATCAAAAGAGAGCACAATCCAATCACACAGTAAACACACGAAATTTACGTGCTTCACCCGATGTGGGCTACATCCACGGAGATTCAAGCCGGCTCACTATTTTTGGAGATCACCACAAGAGGAACAAACCTCCTCCTTGTGCTTCCAAGAGTATAAAAACCATTTCCAGATTCTCTGTCAAGAGCACAATGCCCTCACCCCCTCAGAAAAATAAATGAAACCCTAAACTCACCCAGACACCCACAACCATCGCATCTAACCTTATAATAAAGGATCCAGATTAATTGTCGGATTACATATTTACCCTAACTGTAAATAATTAATATATCTAAATAAGGCTTTATCAACCCATCAATCTCCCACTTGAAGACTGATCATTCTAAATGACAATGACAATAGGAAAACACGGCTACGAATCTTGATACTTATCTTCAAGCTTGAAGTCCAACTGAAGCTGAGCATAACTTTAATTTATCTATATTCACCACCTTTGGAAACATATCCGCATGATTCTGATTTGATAGAATCTTCTCTAGTCTCAACACCTTTTATTCTAAAAGACACCGTTTGAATTGATATCTGATGCGGATGTGTTTGGTTCTTGGATGAAATGCTGAATTTTTAGCAAGATGAATAACACTCTAACTATTATTGTACAACTTGCTGTCAAGATTTCTTGTTTCTTACCCAACTCTTCTATTCACTCTTGCAACTAAATCATTTCCTTGTGAGCTTATGTAGTAGTAATATACTCTGCTTTTATAGTTGAAAGTGCAACAACTATATGGCTCTCATGGGTACAGGGATGGAGCAAGGACTTTCTTCTAGTGGGGGCAAAGTTGATTGAGCAATAATGTTAGTGGGCCCACTTATGAAGAATCTAAACTATTCAAGAAATTACCCATTCCATTATTAGCTACATAAGATTCACTTGAAGGATATAAAGTCCAGCTATATGGGGCCTACATGGGCCAACCTTTGATCAATTTAGCTCCTTTCATACTTATATCCCCACCTTGATTTGGCACCATGCCAAGAATTTTAATGCTCTTCGGTCCTTTACACAATTGTTAAAATAGTGTTAGACTTTAAGGTTGTTAAATCAAGAGGTAGGAAGATTTCAATGTCCACATATGTCATCTACATACTCGAGATAGTGAAAAGAGAAAAGAAAACAAACATGATAGAAGAGTTTCATGACAATAAACCCACAAATAAAACATCTAAATTGTTGGAAAACAGCCTCGTCATATAGTGTATAGACCTTATAAAATTTCACTCAAATGACCCAGCTTAAGATTGTTAACTTTTAGATAATTATTCTATAAAATCTTTATAAAAAAATTCAACTTTTTCATATAGATCAACTTGACTTGGGCCCAAATCATAATGAGTTATTTTTTTCATACAGAATTAGAGCATTTATTTTATGGTGTTTATATTTTTTCAAAGTAGGCCCCACTCAAGAGCATCGGCCCGAGATTACCTGTATTCCAAGCCTATGTAATTTTATTAAGTGGGCTCCACTTAAGAGATTCATTAAGTACTCTCTAAATGTGGTTGGATGTGGGATGGTATATTTGGATGGATGAGAATGACATATCACAGAGAGAGAGAGAGAGAGAGAGAGAGAGAGAGAGAGAGAGAGAGAGAGAGAGAGAGAGACATAAGATTCTATCATTTAGGAAACAAGATATTTGAAGATATTTTGTCATATTATCTACTAGTTTAGAATATAATCCATGCATAAAAAAAAGGAGGTGTTTAGATAACTTAAAAAGTATATTACAATATCTCACTTTCTTCTAAAAACTTTCATATTACATTATTCAAGGATATGTTGCATAAGATAATCTTTTGTTACAAAGTCTTTTGGGTAAATTAGCGAGAGGTCCCTGATTATTGTGCTATAAAGTCTCTAGGACACAGTATTACTGTTTAAAGCCTAAAGTCCCTTGCGCATGGGATTAATTAGGGCAGTGGTCCCTTAGCATGACACGTCATAGTTTTTTATGACTGATTGGCCCTTCTAACCGTTTGCATAGGTGTCATGCAATCTAATCTTGGTTTATAGCTCAACGTCATCGTCTTTCCCTGCTTACTGACGAATTTAAATATCGTAAGATGAGTTTTGGATCAAATTTCAAAATTTGATTTGGAAGGAATGACGATTAATGGAATTTCGCCTAGAATTTCTCAGTTTCTAGAACAAGTCATTGTAGTGCTTGAGAATCATTTTTCTTCTTTTCTTCTTCTGATGTTGTTATAGAGCACAGTTCTTCTTAATATGAGTTTGTAGATTTGATTCACGGCTAACTCAGAATTCATCATTTTAGTGAAATTCTTGAGGTAAGGATTATTGTTTTGATTCGAATTTTAGTTTAAATACTTCTTTTAATCTTGCTTTCTGAAATTATTTCTTTTTATGTTCTCAGTATTTCTGTTCAGATCTGAATAAAAGCAAACTCGGGTTTCATCATTTCAATCAATTTCTTGAGGTATGGATGAATGTTTTGATCTATTTTAGTTTAATCTTATTTTTTGAAATGAATTCTTCTTATATTATTAGTAGTTTGTTCTAGATGTGATTGAAGTCAAACGAAGATAAATTCATGTTAATGTCGGATAAATTTATTTCAAACTCATATAAACCCATTCTAAAAGTCAGATAAATTCACTCCAAACTCTGATGAATTCATACCAATCACAGATAAGGAACACGAAATTCAAATAAATTGATGCGAAAGTGAGACAAATTTATTTCAAAGTCATATAAATCCATTTTAAAAGTCAGATAAATTCACTCCAAACTTTGATGAATTCATACCAATCACAGATAAGGAACAACAAATTCAGATAAATTGATGCGAAAGTGAGATAAATTTATTTCAAATCTAGTTTAATCGATTCTATAAACAAATAAAATCATGTTAAAATTAGCTAAATTCATCTGTGTTAGATAAATTGGTATCAGATAATTTCGTATCAAACACAGATAAAATGACACGAAACTGATATAGACTCATGCGAAAGTAAGAGAGTATTTTAGCTACAAATGTTGATGTGTTTTGATTTTATCTTTATTTTTCGTATGAAGTGTTTAAAATGGCAAAACCGATTATGCTTCTTTGCAAGCTTGGTATGTTCACCAATGTTGTTATTTTGACTGACAGTATGAGAATAGTTGATTTGGTTAACCAAATTTGTTGCAAGTGGAAGACTTTGTTGCCCAATAATGTCTTTTTCAGGTATGCATTGCCTGGGCACCTGAAGTGTATGCTTGACAATGACAGAGACTTGTTGAGCTTGTCTATGTTGGCAGTTTCATTGGGATTGGATCGAGTCGATGTCTTTGTATCATAATTATCTGAATATAGTAATGAGGACAATGAGGACAATGTGGATGAATTTTGTGAAGACAGAATGGCAGTAGTGGAGTATGATGCTATAGATGATGAGACAGATTTGCTTCCACAGTTTTGTTCACATAGGGAAAAGTTTTTTCTTTCTTCGGATTGGGTGAATATTATCAGTCATATTGGATAGAGGTTTGAGGGTGGGGCTTCTGAATTTAGGAATGTGCTGTGCAAATATTCGATTGAGTTGGGGTATGTCAAGAATAACAAAGTAAGGATCACAGCTAAATGCTCTCATCGTAAAATCTAGGATTGCATGTGACGTGTTCATGCATCGCTTGAGAAGTCTCGTGGTTTTTCTTTTTTGTGTAAGGTCATTTGATAATGAGCATACTTATGGAGCAACAGTTCGTACATCTAAGAGTAACCGGATTAGCTCTGAAATTGTTTGTGATTTAATGATGGATCATATTCGAAAGAAGCCAATGACCAGATCCATTGATACTGTGCATTATTTTCATGTAAACTACGGGCTCACCATTACATACCATCATGCATGGTGGGGGGTTGAAAGGGTCATGAATAAGTTGTATGGTGATACATCGCTTTCTTTTGACCATATTTGTTGGTACATTAATGTTGCTATAGAAACAAATCCAGGCAGTCTGTTTGTATTAGATTATGATGAATCCACCATGTGCTTCAAGCGTTTGTTTGTTTCATTCAATGCTTCGATTCGTGGATTTAATTATGTTCGTCTGTTGTTGTTTCTAGATGGGACATTTTTGAAAGGCAGGTACAAGGGAAATTTATTGGCAACAACATGGAAGGATGGTAATCAAGGTAAAGTGTCATCTTGCAGATTTTTACATTTTTTAATAATGTTGATACTATCTATTTTTATTTCAGTGCATAGTTAACCTTGCTGCTTAATTGATAAAAAGTGGTTTCTTGAATGTGGTAGGTTTGTTTCCTGTGATGCCCTACCCCATATCCATGCATGATATTGTCCGCTTTGGCCCACGGGCCTCACGGTTTTATTTCTGATGGGCCTCAACCCATCAAAATGCCTCATGCAAGGTAAGGGTGTGGGATTTACATATAATCTCAATCACTTTCCTCTCTATAGTCGATGTGGGACTCCGGGGCGTCACATTCCACCCTCCTTAGGGCTGCACGTCCCTGTGCAGTAGCCTGCCAGTCCTGGTAGCCTGCCAGCACTCTTGGCCCGCCCACATGGAAACCCGCCCACTTGCACCAGACCACGGCAGGGGACCCACACTCGAACTAGTCGAGAGTCGGCTCTGATACCATTTGTAACGCCCCACCCTACACACATGCATGATATTATCCGCTTTGGGCCACTGGCCTCATGGTTTTATTTCCGATGTGCCTTAACCCATCAAAAGGCCTCATGCAAGGTATGAGTGTGGGATCTACATATAATCCCAATCACTTTCCTCTCTATAGTCGATGTGGGACTTCGGGGTGTCACATTTCCTCTTGCCTTTACGGTGGTAGACTTAGAGATTGAGGATATTTGGAAATGGTTCTTGCGGAATTTGAGGAAAGTAGTTGCATATGACTGCTTTATCACTTTTGGTTCTGACAGGAATCCTGGTCTTGTGGATGGTGTTTCACATGTATTTCCATTTGCTCATCACGCTTTCTGCCTCCAACATTTGAAAGCAAATTTAAGAGATAAGTTCTTAGGAGGGTACACAAATGAATTTAGAGAAAGGATGGTTTTGTTGCTATGTAAATGTGCCTATGCCCCCACTGTATCTATATTCTATGCGAAGCTGCAGGCATTAAGACATGAAGGTGGTTCGAATGTTGACAGATTTCTCTCAGGACTTTCTCATGATACCAGCAATGCTTATTTTAAAGGCCATCGGTATGGTGAGATGTGTTCTAATGCTTCAGAGTCTTTCAACTCTTGGATTAGAGAAGCGTGTCACCTTCCCATTACGAAGATGGTTGACATGATAAGGGTTCAGATAATGGAGCAGATGGCCAATAGGAGGGAAATGTCCAGCTTGTGGAAAAGAGTCATTTGTCCAGACATGGATAGGAGGTTGGAGGCTTGTATCAAGCTTGGTAGGCCGTGGAGCGTTCGACGGTCAAGCGACACTATTTTTTATGTTCATTCATACCCGTCAGTCACGTTGATATTTACAATCGCATATGTTCGTGCTATCAGTGGCAGATTAATGGCTTCCCGTGTGCCCACGCATGTGCTGCTATTCGAAAGAGTGTAAATGATCTAAACCTTTATGTGGATCGGTATTTTCACATAGAGACATACAGTCATGCGTACTCTTAATCTATAATTCTCATTCCAACTGTAGGCAAGCCAGAGACAACAATTGCAGAAGCTGTGATTTAGCCCCCTGTGATGAGGCGTCAACCCGGAAGGCCAAAAAAGAAGAGGATCTTGTCAAGAGGTGAGGTGACAAGGCAAATTAAATGTGGACGATGTGGGCGGATAGGAGTCATAATAAAAAGTCCTGCAAAGAGCCTATTGAGTTTCCATTGACATTAGTTTGAATTTGTCATCTTTTATAATTTGGTGATGATAATGTGTGACTATCAACATGTATAGAGATCAATTTGGATTTTTTCTGTTGAATAAAATTGCAAAGTATCAGTGTTGCTTCGAAATATTGATGTTATCTTTCCTTTTTGTAATGAATTTTACATGGATTTTACTCGACTTCCAGTACAATAACAGATAAATTTATCAAACTTTCATTCAAAACTTAGATTAATTTCACTGATTTTTATTTGAACTTAGATAAATATAACTGAGTTTCTTTCAAAAGGAAGATAAATTTACATGAGTTTCTTTGAAAAGACGGAAATTTAGCTATATTAAAATTATAGATAAATGTATTTCGTTCTTTTTATCAAAACAATTAAATTATATGATTTGTAGATATTGTTGCGCATGCTCTTTTCTGTTTGTGTATAATGTATGTTATCTGAATTCGTAAAAAACATAAAGCAATGACAACATGTAAGAAAATGACTTCTGTAATTGATAAACGTATTTACATTTACAAACATCTTTCCAACATCTTATATTTGTATCCAAAAAATAAAAAATCCCTTTGCTGTTTGGCAGTCTTCCTTTAACGCTGCTTCGAACATCCTAAAGTTTTCCATGTGAACCAAAAAACAAAAGAAAATCCCTGCTCTTTGTCAATTTTCCTTTAATGCTGCTTCCAACATCTTACAGTTATCCATGTGAACCAAAAAATGAAAACACAAAAAAATCCATGATGCCTGTCAGTCTTCCTTTGGAATGTTAACTTTTTTGCTTCAAAGTCTTCTTTTGTCCAAGTACGGGGCTCGTTATACAAGAACTTAACTGTTAACTCTGCCCTAAAACTATCAACGATGCTTTGTGCCAAGTGATTGTGAACTGGTTTGTAACGAGAGAGTTGAGTCATGAGGTAGCACACGATGATGCCACAATCAAGCCTGCAATGTGACATGGTATTGTCAGCTATTCATATTGTTTGGCTGTCTATGGTTGTATTTGTATAATCTGGGTTCCTGTTAAAATACTTACGATCCTTGTTTCTGCTGTGGTGCTCCTTCCATGCTAATTAATGGCCCGTTATAATACTGTGTTTCCTCAATGTTGACGTAGTTGTAATTTTCTACATACTGTTTCTGTGATCACATCATTTTCATTAGCCACATATATATTAACTTGTGTCAACCATGATTTAAAGGAGGTTAAAGTGAGTGACATGTACCAGCAATTTGGCATCCTTGAAGTAGTGATCAATTGCATTTTTCTCGCTTGGCCTAATGGAGTTGTAGTGCATCCACTGGCCTTGTTTTCAATCAAGTAGTAATAGAGTCCAATGGAATGGTGTTGCATCTTTGTTCTTTCCATTAGAGTTCAATGGAAAGTGGACGAATCTATGATTATGCATTTCATATGGTGAGATTTGATGATTAAGGATGGTTTCTCTCATATTTTTATTTTCAGCAGTGAGCATTGTCTGCACAAATATAGAATTTAAGAGTATTAATGTCATTTAATGAATTCCATTGCAGACATGACAAAAAAGTTATTTATGTTACCCAGCAAAGGCTACTGATGAAATATGACTTTTCATCCTCCTCCAAGCCCTCCTTTCCCAATTTCTTGAGATCATTTTCAAGTTTTGTTTGCTCCTTGTACAACATCTGTGTATAACTATCAATAACCTGATGGATTGCAAATACATAATATTATATACGTTTTAAAACACATATTTTCTAAACATTCAATAAATATATGATATTGTTATAGTAGGTTTCTTATACTGCTTGATATATCAGCGCCAGATAGGATTGCAATTATATCCTCATACAACACATTATTTTCACTTTCTCTCTCCCCCCCCCCCCCCCAAACTGTTGCACTACAATTGTACATGCGAAATGTTATTAGTTTGTTTATAATGTTATCGATGACTTTCCAAAGTAATACATGATGTCAACTTACTTATACCCTTCTGTGTCATATATGAACTTTAACTTCTTCTTGTCAGCTTCATTCAACAGTTTGGTGATTGAGTTTTTTGGAAGCTTAAATGGTTTCTTCTTCTCTGATTTACTGGTAGCTTTGTGCCGCATTTGCTCATTTATGTCAACAAAGTCCTCTGACTGAGCAACCATTTTGTCTTTGGGTACATTCTTTTGCTTTTTAGCTTTCTTCTGTTCTGGCTCTGGAATATTCCTTGCTGCTGCTTCTCGTCGCTTCTTTACTATTTTGATCATTGATGATTGTTCTGGTACCTTTTCAACCTGTACTATCTATTAATATGTAATGTTCCATTTAAATATTCATATAGAATTAAATCAAGCTCAGATATAATCATATAATAGTCAAATAGATTTTTATCAAACACACCCAAAACTTCATAGAAAACTCAGATCAATTCATTACCAAACTCAGAGAAATTGAAATATAAGCCACAAATTCATATCAATCTCAGATAAATTCATATCAAGATTAAATAAAATCTTATCAGACCTATGTAAAATCATTTAAGGCTCAGATAAATTCATTTGAAAAGTTCGAGATACCTTTTCAATTTTACTTTTGTTTGTTGGTTGAGGAGGCTGCTCCCCCATCATTTGTTTTGCTGTTGGATGATATATTTTTTCCAAACTCTTTTCAACCAACTTTATCTCTGTGCCTGCATGAAGAAGTGTAGCTTCTTTTAACTTGTTTTCTAATTCAAAATTTGTTGCCTCAGTTATTGCAACTTTATATTTCAATGCTTTTAATTCCTCTTCTGCTTGTGCAGCTCTTGAAGAATTTCGCTCCGATAGCTGCTGCAGTTGTTTTAGCTGTTCAATAAGGGAGCTGACCACAAGAGATGAATTCTCGAGCTTGCTGTTGAGGTCATTGTTCTCTTTTTCTAGCTCAGCCTTTTCCCTTGTGGCCTCCTCAGTTAACGAAACCGCATCATCTCTTTCTTTGGTCAAGCTACTTAGCCTTCTTCCCAATTCCATGCTTTCATTTCGTACTTTACAATTTTCTTCGTTTGTTATTTTCAATTCAAATATGATTTTGTCAAGTTGAGCTTGGGAGTCTTGTTTCTCTCCATTTAGCTAATGAACGAGTGAAATTGCCCTTTCTTTTTATTCAAAAGTCTCTTTGAGTTCTGTGTTTTCCATTGTTGGAGATGGCTGACTTTGCTCCAACATTTTCTTAATATTGCCTCCTTCAAATTCAACTAGCATTGTTAGTGGTATTCCAATCAATGATTCACTTGTGCTTCTAATTACGCCGCTTACAACATTCTCTACAACTGTATCTGTTTGTTCCTTTGTTTGTTCATATTATTCCCACTCTGAAGGAAATGTGAAGAATTCAACTCTTTCTTCAGTCCCTGCCATTTCTTCTTGGCCTTCATTTTCTCTTCGTTCTTCTAATTCAGAAATTAACAACGTTTTCGTTGTTTGGGCCAGTTGAAATTGGCTGGGGTCATCTTCTTTTGATTTTGATTGCTCAATGGCTTTATTATTCTCGACATCATCATTAAGGTCAACATTATACTGCACATGTCCTTCTTCTACTCCTTTGACAATTTCTTTGTTGTTTGATTTAGCTTCCTCCTTAGTTGTTTGATTATTATCAGCACTGCTCCTATTCACATATATCAGGAAGCATTTCTCTTTGTGCAATGTCCTCTCCAATTTACCAACGATTACCTGAAGAGTGAGGCACTGTTAATTTATAACAACAAGGCATATAAAATTCAGATAAATCTTTCTATACTATCTATTATATAGTATTACATGTTCAGAAAAATTCAGTTAACTTACCAATATATTAATTAACATCAAGAATGTTCAATTCAGATACTATTACCTGTTTGCTATGTAATGTATTCAGCGAATTTTTCTGCAATGCGTTGTTTAAGCCCTTAAGACCCCACTTCATCAATCTAGGGAATTCACTAGGTTTGATTGGCTCCAACAACGACGTGTGTTTGCATAACCAATACTGTTCAAATCGAGACACAATAATATAGTCAAGTTTAATTTACAAATCTATTGGTAAGTTGTAAAATTATAGATGTAAAAAGGTTGTTTGTTTATCTTATCGGTAGTGCAAATAGACAGCCAATTACTTTATCCGAACCATCATTTCTGGTGTGAACTGATTGCATGAGAAACTTTGTTATCTCTTCTGTCCATGCATAATTTTTCATTTCAACATAATTCTCAACATAACTGACGTATGGCCAACCTGTTGAGTTGCCATGTGTTAAAAACATGTCACAAGGATGTAAAGGCATATTAGCCTTGACACATCAGCCACATCAACTTCGGTTGCTCCCTTGAGTGCAATATCCAGCTGTTCCTTTATTTTTGGAGTTGATACCCTTGTAATGTTTGAGAATCTTCTTGCTATGAATTTTGATTATTTATTTTTTGCATATTTCAAATCTAAGGTCTTTGATCCAAATATTAGAGAGATGTCTTCTGATGTGACACATACTGGCTTCCGATTTTAAATTTTCCTTCTGCGATGTTGTATGTGTTTAGAATTTACATGATGTCTTTATCATATTTTCTGCATCTCTTCTCTGTAACTTTTTGGTTCAATATAGAATTTATAAGAAACCAGAAAGGTGTCTTCTTCAGCTCAGCTTTATGTGTGGTGGTTATTCGTCTTTTGATGTTGTGAAATAGTTTGACTATTGATACCAAGTTTGATCTAAATTGCCAGAGTGGCTTTGCTTGGTGCTTCTTCTTTGTGTCCTTCATTCTATTTTGCATGCTTTCAGTTGTCGGGGTATATGTACAGCTCAACTCAAATTATATCAAACTCATCCCAGTCTAGAAGCAAAGTCATAAACAAATTCATTTAAATTCACACCATACATAGATAATTTTATACCAGATTGATATAAACCAAGCCAAATCTATTCAAACCAAACCTAAAATAGTCAGATAATTTTATATCAAATGCAGAAAAATTCATATAGATGGGACTTAACTTTGTTGTGAACTAGTTATGATTTCGAATACAGATAAATTTATATAAACTCACATCAAAGTTAAAAAAAAAAGTTTACATCAAATTAATATAAATGCACAGGCGGCACATCAAGCTTAGATAAATTAATTTCAAATTCAGATAAATTCAAGTCGCACTCAGATTAATTGACAACAAACACAGATTAATTCACAGAAAACACAAATAAATTCATACAAATACAGAGATAAGTATAATTTAAAGTCAGATAACTTCATGCCAAAGTACGATAACCTATACAAAAACTCAGATAAATTAACAGCAAACTCAGATAATCTCTTTTAAAATAAAGTTTAATACATTTCAAATTCAAATAAATTCATGTGAAATCCATTTATTCTCTTACCAAACCCAAGCATTTTATAAGAATCTCAGATAATTCAGAAGAAAATCAGAGTAAATCGTATAACAGTCAGATATTTTCGCTTGGAAACCTGTTTAATTGATAGCAATTAAAATTCAGATAAAATCATGTAATGCACAGATAAAATCATGTAATGTATAGATAAAATTATTTAAAGTCCTTTTTAATTGATACCAGACTAAGACAACTCAGTTAAATACATTTCAAAGTCAGATAAAATGATTTTAAAACTAAGGAAACCCTTTCTGTTTTTTTTATTGACCTTGCTCTTGCTTTGGTTGCACTTTCGCTTTCTTTTTTCCTTGACTTGAGGAAATCGAGGACTTTGTTCTAGCCATTGTCTACATAGAGTTGAGCATAAATGATAGATAAAATCAGAGAAGAACGAAATCAAAATTCCTTTTAGGTTTTTAGGTTTTTTCAGAAGAAATTATCTTGTATATCTTCGTTTTAGGAATGGGAGAATTATTTTATCTAACCTTAAAGTAAAAACGATTCAGATGATCGAGGTCTTCGATCAGTTGATTATGCTTCTAGGTTTCGCAGTTTGCTTCGTCTTTGCTTTTTCTTTCGGATGAATCGGGTTTTTGCTTCGCTGAAATGGTTTGAAGCGGTTTGAAGCGGAGCCTTTATGCTGACGTGTACAGGGGCCTTTTTATCTTTTTCACAGAGAGGACTGCCGCCGCTACGCTCAAAGATCATGGACCTTAGGCTTTAAATCGGAATGATGAGGGACCTACCGCCAAAAGCCCCAAATCTTTTCTATATAAGAAAGAACTTATGGGCAACCAATAATGATCGTGTCCCACTATAAGTTTTAACATTAATAATCCTTATTGCAACTATGACTCCCAATATTAGATTGGCCCCACAATGCTTACAAATTTAATGTGGGGGTACTATAACCATATAACAATTACATATCCCTTGTTAATTATCAATATTTGGAGGGTATTACCAATGTCACACTAGAAACCCTTTATTGCGGTTACTAACATTAGGTGGGTCCCATACTACCAAAATTAGCTGGGTTTCTTACTAATTACCAAGATTGAATTGTGTGATTACAGCTAGGATTTTATCATCATTAAATGGGTCTCACTGTTTTGATCACTCCTCTTGTGTTAATATGACTACCAATATCAAATGGGTCCCACAATGATTTCTCATAGATTGATTCATCAATGATGCTTGACATTAGATAAGGTTTTACCACAAAAAAAAAAAAAAAAAATAAGCCCATTCGTGATAATCACCATTAGATGTATTACACTGTGGCTATCAACATTTGGTGAACCTACTTTAATCAAACAACATTGCTTGGATCTCAAGGTTTTAAGAAATTTAATCCTGTGATTTTTTAACATTAGTGGGTCGTACCATGATTATTAACACATGTGATTACAAATTAATGGATCATGCATTGGGTCAATTGATTACTTTCATTCCATTTCTTATTGAGTATATCATCTTGTGAGTATAAATTGGCAAACACTTCAAAGGTATAATGAAATTTATAAAAATTACCAAACACATAAGTAACACAAAATAATAATATGACACTATTTTATTCTATGATAATGAAATCTTACAATATTTAAACTTATTGATATTATATTATGCAGTTATCCAAAAAAGAACATCCTTGCTGCTTTCTAAAGTTCTCAAAGAGTGCTCTATGGCTATTTTAAGCCATGTTGGTCTGTGGGACCCAACTGACATCTGATTTCATGTAAGGTTTGGATTCAAAGCTAGATCCAATTATTAGGTTGATACTGATCCAGATCCAACACACAGATTCCATATTGGATCCAAATTCGGAATTAGACCATAAAGTTGGATTCAATTCTCAATCCACCGTGGTTTCACTCTGGATCTGACCGATTTGCATCCCTATAAGTTAAAGAGCCCTTTTTATTTACATGAATCATTCCTTTTTATTTACACGAATCATTCAACTTTCTGTCCAAAGGTAATGAGTTATATAAATGTTGTCCCCAATAGGATTTTCAAACAGCAAGTATGATCTTGCATTTCTGGAAGCTGAAATTTGAACAATTTAGAAAGTGGGGTTTTGGAACTTCAATGATCGCCCAGGGAATTTCACATACTAAAGATACTCTCTCATTGCAAATTCCCAACACATTACCGGCAAAGAAAGCCCTGTGCATAAAATGAGGTTCTTCCAACCACCTATAAAACGGTTGTTTGATAAGAATGGCCCTCACATGCTAACATTGATCTATTGAGCCCTGTCTTTGTGCCTGCATCACCACTAAAACAATGATATATCCAATAAAACTGAGTTACCATTTCAAATGCTGAAATAGTTGGTACTGCATTTACTCTCTCTACTTTTTGAGAAATAGTCAAAATGTACCAGTGCATTGACAAAAACAGCCCTAGTAACTCATCTTACCATACTTTACATAATTGCACTTGGTGTTGTGTTAACTCAGCTCCCATTTTTCTTTGTTAGGAATTTTATTGTTCACTCACAAAGAAAATTGCTTCTGAAACTTCATTATCCACAACACTTCAAAATAAAATTTGCCAACCTCCATCACAGCAACTACTTTCTTGGTGTCATTTGATTGCATTATATTGCAAGTGAACTAATAAAATTGTTGGGCAAAAATGGGCATCCACTTGAATCACATGGCATGGCCTATGGAGTTTCCACTCCTCCAACCCCCAAAAAACCCACGAGCAGGCCCCAGTGCCAAAAAAGAAGAGGAGCATTTACAACATTTAGCCGATTTTGGTTGGAGGAAAAGCATCCTGTCCCTCTGAAACAGAGGGCGCCCAAATAAAGCATAGCGCTTTAGAAGCTGAAAGGTGCAAGGTCTCCTTTTTCTTAACCTGCCAGTTCTCATTTCCAGCATTGAACGGCTTCAAATAGTAAAGTCCATGTTGCCTATTGCCTTTCCCCAGTTCCTCAAATCTCAGTTCTGGAGATTAACCAAAATTCACATTTAGATACACCTCAATTCTGCATCTTTCCATTAATCTCTCGCACCAAAAGCCTGGACTCATCAACCAGGCATTGGCTTGCATGAACGATGGTGCTACAGAGTTCATGCCTGGGTGCGGGTTCTAGATGCCTGACTATAGTAAAAGGGTCAGCCGCTGGATTCAAATGGCACAGCTCTTTTGCAGGCTGAACATGAATCCACCAGAAATCAGATAAAGCTGACCTCAACAACTCCCAATATTCACGGTCTCTTTGCAACCGAAATAAGCTACTTCCATTTGGAGTCCAAACATAAAAATCCATCCAGTTTTTGTCCAGAATCTCCATCAACCCCTGTGCTTGTGGCATGCAATGGAGAGGAATGCGTAACCAAGGAAAACCAGCTTCTCCATAGTGAAGTGGACATTTGACCTCCAGCACCCCACTACATGACAACCCATAAACATTATTTTCAACTACCCCATCCGGCGAAGCTCCAAGCCAATCATCTTCTGTATGATCCTTATTGTAGAGCTGGAATTTGGGAAAACATACACTATTCCCTGTTATTAGTTTATACCGTTCCAGTGCGACTTCTTCCTGAATATTGTTCCAACAGGTTGCAATATTCCCAGAAAATGGCTCAATCAGGCCAACTTTCTCTAACCAGAGCTGGACTCTTCGGCCTTGCCAGAATCCAATAGCCGCTGCAAAAGTGCTTGCTGTCAGCTTATGTCTTCGTAGCTCCTGCCAATTTTTGAACCAGTGTTGTAGGCTAGTAGATTGAAGAAATGAATAGCTATTAGAAGTCGAAACCTCTGGAGAATGCTGGTAGTGGTGCAAATCTCTTCTGAAAGGAAGATGGGATGTATAGTAGTACGGTGTAGTCCTATATCTCAGCCCTCTTGTGTGTAATGAGTTGGAATAGTTAAAATTGTAGCTTGGATCCGGTCCAAGAAAATCTCTGTGGTTTTGGGTGGCCTGACTCCAGTGATACCTTGATAATGGAATAGTGTGAGGCAACTTAGAATGCGTACGATAAGAAGGTGTGACACTGCAAGCAAAAATAAAGAAGGGTTCAACTTTGAACTGAAATAAACATGAGATGAAATAACTTTGTAGGATTTAAGCTACAAGCCACTATAGAGCAGACTTAAGACATAAAGCAAAAGGCATAAATAAAGAACGGAAAATATGTAACGCTCAGTCATACAGAGCCACCTGTTTGTTTCTGCCGGCATCTATACTGGTGGAGTCCACCATTCAGTCATCCACTAGGTGGGCACCACAGGGCACAGGTGGTGCTGCACAGAACTATCCTACCAGAAAGTCCAAGCAATTTAATAGTTTTTTTCTGCAAATGAATGCTTAAAAGAAAAAAGCAACCAACCAACCATCCACATTAAACAATAAATATTCAACCAACTAGATGTGTTGATTTGTTTCATAATTAAAGTTTTGTTCCATTGCCTATCAGCAGTGGTTGGTTGTAGCGATGAACAATCTAAACCACTGAAAACTGGCACTGTTGGGACCAAATAAACTGCAGATTCTCAGTTGCCAAATATATTCATAATACAGCTGAATAACAACAACAACATGTTATGTGATTTTTTTTTTTTTTTTAATGGTGTTACATGAAAAAATATCAAACCAAATTACATTCTTGTGAAGGCAAGAAGTAAATTTATGATACAAGCAGTGGAGAGGCCAGATCTATATGATTAATGCAAAGACCCAGATCTTCTGGAGTTAAGAGCACAAGAACTGTGTCAGAATCTTGGAGGGGAAAAATATATAATAAACTCATTTGTGACCAGCAATGCTTGCAATATAGAAAATGGTGGTGCTCCAGGCACTCCGTGATGGGCATATGGAGGTTGCTTCATTAGAGAAGAAGATTCAGAGAAACAGGGGTGAGAATAAGGCTGACAAAGGAGTCGATGTGGCAGACGGTGGATCCAACTGGCCCTCCAAACAGTGAGGACATGTACTCCTGGAAGCTGATGCGGAAAGACACATCAGAAGAGACCTAATTGTGACACCAGATAATGGCCTGGCTGAAAGGGGGTAGGTAGTGGGCACAGCTTGAGGCAGCGACGTGCCGAAGAATATCCATTTGCTGGCTGAAAAGGTGCCATCTTTTTGTAAAACATTCTGAGGAACGTCTTGTCATCACAATAATTTGTTTCCAGCAGTCGGAGCCATCTTTGTGCAAAACATTCCGAGGAATATCTTGTCATCTGACAAGAATTTGTTTCCAGCAGTCCTTTGCACTCGTAGTGAGTCATGGGCCTCGAGTTAGAATATGAGGATGTCAACTCCCTCAAACCCCCTTGACACGCATGTGAGCAAATTGCTACCCTCTGTTGGAGGGCATACGGCCTTATAAAGCCACAAAGAGATGACGATGACAAGTAAGGATTCTGATGATATTTCATCTAAGAATAACACAAAGGGCAGGATTTCAGTCGAGGGCCAATTGATTGATCCTGTGGCATCAGCCAGGGGCAGACCCAGGTACAAGGGTCTGGGGGCCGAAGCCCCCACCCCACCCATGCTTGAAGAATGTTTAAAATTCTTAAGAACCCCCTACAAATTCTAAAAGTTAAGTTCTTTTACATGGATCCCCCCAAGTTTGATTTCTTGAGTCCGCCCCTCCATCAGCTCAAGTCATTTTAGGAAAAACAAAGTCAGCACACATCCTTCCAACGGTTCTACTCTAATGCAAGAAAAACACATGGTTCCCATGCCCAGCCCACCTATTCATCTTATTTAGAGTTTATATTTATGTTTAAGATTGTTTTTAAGTTGGATGGCTCAAGATAGATCGGGATGGAGAAACAGAATTTGTAAAGCCAACCCCAACATAGTTGGTACACAACTTTGATGATGATGATTGTTTTTAAGTTGGATGTTTTAATCTTGGCCGTTAAAAGTGTTTAGATGGCCATGATTAGTTCTAGATTTTTATTTACTTATATAAAGACATGCAATGCCTCATTTGAGGTTTACACTATGATTAATGAAATTTCAAGCTTTTGGGAATCTTCTCGAGCCTTACTTTCTTGTCTGATAGGGAGTTTGGTGTGAGCCAATTTTTCAAGTGTGAAGCTTGACCCACCCCCAATTTCTTCCATTTTCCCCTGCCCGCCCTGGCATCTGATACTCCGTTCCGCATTGTACTCTAACAAAAAGGATGGGGCCATGAAGAAGAGCAGATTATTTGTTACTGGTGAAGAAAGTTTCATAGCAATACAGCAATCAGTGTGTGGGAAGAATACACAAGGGACATGGAGAAAGCTGGATCAAATGGAATTTAGACAGATAAAGATGCCAAGGGGAAATTTGGAGAAGAAGGGACGGGGGAGAAAGGGAAAGCTACATCTATCTAATCAACTTGCAGACAGGCCATGGTGCATTGGATAGGATTTCAACATTATTTTATTCCCTTTAAGAGAGAATATAAAGCTGCAGGTGAAGTGGTATAGTAAAAGGATTTCTACATCCTTTCTTAAAACTATGGTGCCTTCCTCTTATGAATCCCCACCTTTGCTCTAGTTTAGAGCAATCTATCTCCACCAAGTGTTGAAACTTTCTATCGGGCAGTATTGTCAGAGTAACTTCTCTTTCTGGGTGTGATGATGCATTAGGTAATAGCGCCATCTACTGCTTCTCCATTTGTTCATTTAGCAGAGTAGGGCAGAACAGAATTGATCATCTGTTTGTGGGCTATGATTTTGTAACCAAGGCGTGAACTCAGGTTCTATGTACTAATTTGCTTTGCATTTTAGTTCTTACTTCTTAGGTAGGTGGCAATACAGTCCAACATCAAACTAAAGTATTGGAATTTGCATAGTCGCCTCCAAATAAATTGTAATGGATACTGGCGTTTTTAGATATAAGCAGATATCAGCACCGTGTTCTGCATCGAAACTAAAAGAGTTCTATATATAAAAAAAGAAAAAAGAAGCATGGATCAACAATCAAGCATTATGAATATCGCAATTACAAGAAACTCAGATTTCCTCCCCAAAACTATGAAAGAAGAGAACATCCTTGCTAATAAGCTTAGCATCTTTTGTCTCACTAATAAGCTTAGTATCTACCATAGTTATCATTATTGTACGATTCACGGTATGATTCGTATCGTATCAATGCGAAAACGATTCGTATTCGTATCGTGTAAAGGAATCGCATTTAGGGGTTAATCGTTCAATTCATGTTAGAATCGTACGATACGATACGATTCAATTGGAATCGCACAAATCGTGCGATTCTCTCACGGCAGGAATAGAAAGGTTTCAATGACTATTTTTGGAGTTATTTTTGGGGCCTTCTCTGTTTTCTCAAGTAGTTGCATTTAAAAGAAACTAAAATCCCTAATTAAGAGGGATTTAAAGATTGAGATTGGAAGAGAATGCAAGAAGATTCCCCTTTCTCCTCGTGCGACTGTGTTGCTCCTCCAGGTATGTTGCATGCTTAGTTTTTTATCTTCTTTTTCTGTCTCGTCGTTTGTGCTTCATGAAATGAATTGATTTGCTTCATTTCCAGATTTTCTCGTGCGTCTATTCCTTCATTTCGGTGCAATCCAGAGAAGAAAGGAGATTCGAGGTTTCGGCGTTTCGCTACAAGCCAGAACTATTTGCAGCAGTCTTCGTTCGTTGCAATATAGAGAAGCCCTTTCGACTTTCGCTGCATTCTGGAGAAGAGGAGGAAGCCAGGAATCTACTCGTTGAAGCCAGGTACGCTTTTGTTTGCATGTGTTTTTTTTTTCCTTCCCTCTCTCACCGTCAGAAGACTCTTATTTTTTTTTTTTAAATCATTGGGGCCCAACAGGCGGGCCTCAGTGATGGATCTACAGCCAGCTTCTTTCCTCTTTTTGTTTGTAGATCAAGCAGCGGGGCCCACCTAAGAAATCCAACTGTTTCCAGCCAAATGGACTGTTTGGATTTCACTGTGGGTCCCACTGATGGATTTTAAGCTTTGCTTTTCCATTTGTTTATTAACCTGTGAGGCCCACTATAAAATCCCAAGGTTCCCAACTGCTATGTGGACCCCACTGGCTGTGCTGTTGCAGCAGTTTTTTATCCTCATCAATCTGTATGGCCAACAACGTGAACCCACATCTGAATTGCAAGCTGTAGCAATTCCTTTCCATATGCTATGGTCCTACTTTTATTTCATGAATAGTGGGTCCCAGAATTCCATACAATTTTATCAACGTGGAAGTAACACCTGCAGGTAGCAATAAAATATAAATGGAACTCACACAGTGACGCCTGTAGGTAGCAATTTTTTTTCTTTTCCTGTTTTTTTCCTGTATGTTCTTCTTTCTCTCTATTCCTTTTTCTCTTTTTTCTAATCTATCTGGTTTACACTATTCTCTTTTCTTTTTTTCTCTCTCCATTTTTTTTTCTCTTTTTTCGCATCTATCTGGTTTACACTTTTCTTTTTGGCATGGACTATTGGCTGGATGATATGGCCTTGCTTGAATAGTTCCAAATATATATATATATATATATTTTCCTTTTAACACTTGGGCATTTTAATTTTACAATCTACTTGCATACATTTAACTTTGATATGATAGATATCATATGTTACTTTTTTTTTATATCTTAATCAAGTTCAGCGATTCAGATAGTAGTATATAAAGATGCCAAAATTGTTCATGTATTGATGTTGATATCGATGGAAAATGGATAAATTATAGACATTTATAGTTTTTTTTTCTATTTTTTTAGTATTTTTTCATCTATATTAAAAAACGTAGAAAATATCCTACGATTCACAATTCGATTCGCGATTTGATTCAATTCAACCCCTTGAACGATTCACGATAGGATTCGCGATTTGACAACCTTGGTATCCACTTTAGATAATTGGACCTGGGTCCCCACTTTCTGCCAAAGTCCATTTAAATCCAAAATTCAAAAGTTCAAACTCTTTCCCCCCTCTGCAGCTCAAAATCCACACACCCCTTTCTCCAAAGTCCAAACAGTTGTACATTCTCCAAAGTCCCTGACCACACTAGACAGTAGCCCCCATCCAAAACACCCAAAAACCCAAATAAGTTGAGAATACTTCAAAGACCCAAACCACATATTCCTCTGTTCTTTCAAAACTCCAAATACTCATGTACCAAAAAAGAAAGCTCTGTTTTTGTCCCAACTCAAATAAAAACCTCTAAGCTTAAAATCAAGATGATCCATCTCTCTTACTCTTTTTTCTAATTATTTTCAGGGTCCCGTGTATCAAGAAGGGTGGCATCAGATTCACAATCAATGGCCATGCCTACTTCAACCTGGTTCTCATCACAAACGTGGGTGGTGCTGGGGATGTTGTCTGGGTCTCCATCAAAGGGTCTAGCACTGGCTGGCAGCCCATGTCCAGGAACTGGGGCCAGAACTGGCAAAGCAACGGCAACCTCAACGGCCAATCTCTGTCATTCAAGGTCACTACATCCGACGGTCGCTCTCTCATCTCCAACAATGCGGCCCCTTCCAACTGGGCCTTTGGTCAGACCTACAGTGGAGGGCAGTATTAACCACTCCAACTGCCAAATCCTCATGACTAACTACAAAACAGAAAGAAAGAGACACCTCCAAATCTAGTTTTTGTCTACCCTTTCCCCTTAGTAAGGACCTCCTTTTACTTATTAGAGTCTTTTAACACCCTTAATAGGACATCTATATATAGTCTTTGATATAGTATTAGGGCCCCCTTTTTGAAATGGGTCTTGGACAGTTTGTATTGATTGTATTGTAGTTTGTGGCTGTTGGCATGATGGATTTACACAATAAGGTTGGTGTATAGAAAAGCCAACTTGGCTTTAGTAGAGTTTGTGTGTGTAATATGGTGAGGTGGACATGGTTTGTCACCCACTCATAAATGGTGTATTCTCTCTATTTGGTGAGAGATTACTTAATTGTTAGTGTCTTTGTTTTTGTTTTGAGTGGAAAGATCATTGTAATCAGCTCTTTTGCTGAATATGTCCTTAACTACAGTATATTGGGGAAAAAATGTATTGGAGGAGTGTGTGAAGTGTTTAAATGAGATTATTGACTAGAGTTATATGTGAATCTCTGCTCCATCGAATTGGAAACCAATCGAAAGAAACAAGTATGCAAATCAGATTCCAAGAAAAAATTAAAGAGAAGAAATTTGGCATTGTGTACTTTTGATACGACCCTTTCTCATTTATTGTCTGGATTCACTTTACTTTACTTTACTTTAACTAGTTAATTGCAAAACATGCCGGGCCTGATTGGATAGGCAAGAAATAGAATAGAGTGAAGTTAAATGGCCCTACCAGTCTAAAATTTCAACTCTATCCTACTCCAATCCTTGACATCAAAATAAGCATCCAAATGGAGTGAAGTGAAGAACTCTACTTTAACTTCAACCCTACTTCTCTTCACTCCACTCCACATTTGAAATCCACTTCATTTTACTCCACTCCTCATTTATCCAAACAGGTTTTTCAGAAGAATCGAAGAGACTCACTGACATGAATTCGTGAGATTTCTAGAGAGAGAAGACTTGCTGTCCGAAAGCAGCAGCCTAAGGAGAGAAGACTTGCCAAGTTACTTTGTACATAGACTTAAAGCTGAAACCTTTTCAAGAGGGTTAAAACAAAAACGAACCTTGAACAATACATCCACGGCCCGTTCCGACACATCAATCTCAACGTCCCGACCTGAACTCGACGAGGCATCTCCAATTTCAATCGAGTCACTCCCATCTGCACGGATCAAATCCATCATTTCCTCAACAATATTCAAAGAAACCCTTTCTTTAGCGATTTCGCAGGAATCGGTGGAGAAATCCGGAGCAGATCTCATCAAACCTGCAAATACACAACAAGGCCAACCTAATTCAATCCGTAAACCCACAGAAACCGAACAGAAACACGAAAACAACAACAACAAAGAAAAAGAAGAAGAAGAAGAACAGAAGGGTTCTAATCAATACCTTGTTGATGATGAGAGTTTGCTGGTTTGAAATCTGCTAGTGCTAGGGTTTCGATAATCCATGCGCGTAGAAGGTATGATGCCATCATTTCAAAAAAATTAAAATAAGGGATGATTCCATGGAAATCAAAGATAAAGGAAGAAAGGAAGGATTTTTTTTTTTTGTACTTGGGAGATTGGGGGAAATCAAAAAACAAAAGCCACGAGCTTGATCGCTAGCTTACGCAGGAAGCTTGAACTCTTGAAGTAAAAGTGGAATGCCCCCGCCGCCTCTACCTCCAACCAGCTTTAGAAGAATAATGTGATGCCCTAATTTATACATACCATCAGACCCATATAGTGATCACCTCTCTACAACATGTGATTTAGCCAAATGGCTCATGATAGTCATTTCCTCATTCAGTGGCCATCCCAACCAGAACCAACTTTTAAACGTTTAGCCACTGGTTTTGAGCTGCCACAGTGATTTAAATATGTTTTTGGGTTAGTGGCCTCCAGGCTCCTGGTATATTAGAAAAGTCCAATTGACTGCATCTTAATTCACACCCCCTGTTGACTGAGTTTTTTTTTTTTACCCCAACCAGAGGGAATGGAACCCAAGAGCACACGCACCCGCACATGTGGATAAGTCACCCACACCTGGAAGGAAGCCCACATATATAGGCCCATATAAGTGAGAACTGAGAAGAGAGGCATACGCACCGGTTGAACCCTGGACAGCCGAGTGAGAGGCAGGGTATTCTGAGTCTACTCAAAACCATAGCCTTCATTCACCAATAGAATGTAGCTAATACTACCACCACTGTGAATCCTTACCACCATGGGATTCGGATTGAACATGGATTCCCATGCAGTTCTTATTTACAAACTGCAACGGTGTAAATCTAGAAGCCACAAATACCTGAAAATATTCAGAAATTATAGAATAATCATAAGCACTACACTAAACAGCAATCAGATTTGATGTAGGATAATCTCAGTCCAAGGAGAAAGACATTCAATCCAATGGACAGAATGAATAAGAAGAGATTTTATTGCAACGTTGCCGCAATTCTGAACTGTGTTGTTCAGAAAGTAGAAACCAATCAAAGCTTCTCTTAACTCATGATATATTCATTTTTCTGATATAAAGATGTCATACTTGAACTAATTAGAAGTAGAAACGAAAGAAATCAAAAAGAAATATGGATACTGCTGGTTTGTGCAGAATCTTCTGCACAAGTTAGTTTGCGAACATGGCATGAAAATCTGGACGGGCTGTGCTGGCACGGCCATATATGTTCGGGCCCAGCCGTGCCTGGAAATGATCTGAATATCAAAATTCGTCGCCCATTTAAAAAAAAAAAAGGAAAAAATGATTCCCTGTATGTTTTCTCTTTCATCCCCACCCCGGTTCCAAACAAAATTTTCCTATTTGGTCCAAACAGGGGATCCGGTTCCGTATCAATATTGATTGCCTAAGACATGTTGATGTATTAGTCAGATACAACTTTCACATTATTTTGTAGGGTACATGTAAAGAGAGGAATGATGGGATATTAAATCAAGTATTACACCTCCTACAAAGGAATCACAATGTTGCAAAGAGATCCATTTAAAGAAAGAGGGAATCTACAGCGAATGGTATCCTGTGTTATATTATAGGGTATATAGAAAGAGGGGAGTAATAGAAACTTCTACTTCCAAAACGGTGGACACGATTGATGCTTGTTTATCTTTAAAATAGGTCATGGTACAAGAAGACCTCACAAGGGTACTTATGTCCGACCTGCATTATGAGATTGAAGACCCATTATGGGAGGAAGCAGAAAGAGGAGAAAGTTGCGTGCTTCATTTTTGCTTTCTTTCCTTATACGAATGGAAAATGGATTTTATCAAGAAGATATTACAAGAAATCAGAAGAGAAAGTGATAGCCAGGGACCTTGTTAGTTTATGTAGTGGTAATATACTCTGCTTTTATAGTTGAAAGAACAACAACTATATGGGTCTCACAGGTGCAGGGACAGAGCAAGGACTTTCTTCTAGTGGGAGCAAAGTTGATCGAGCAATAATATTAGTGGGCCCACTTATGAAAAATATAAACTATTCAAGAAATTACCCATTCCCTTGTTATCTACAGAAGATTCACTTGAAGGAAAAACCTCTATTATAAGTAGATCACATGTAAAGTCTAGTTATATGGGCCTTACATGGGCCAACCTTTGATCAATTTAGCTCCTTTCATACTTATATCCCCACCTTGATTGCACCGTGCCAAGAATCTTAATGCTCATCGATCCTTTACCCAATTGTTAAAATAGTGTTAGACTTTAAGGTTGTTAAATCAAGAGAGATATGATGATTTCATTGTCCACAGATGTCATCTACACAGTCGAGATAGTAAAAAGAGAAAATAAAACAAACATGATAGAAGAGTTTCATGACAATAAACCCACAAATAAAACCTCTAAATTGTTAAAAAACAAGCTCGTCATATAGTGTATAGACCTAATAAAACTTCACTCAAATGACCCAGCTTAAGATTGTTAACTTTTAGATAAATTTCTATAAAATCTTTAGAGGATTTTACCGGAAAAAACACTTTATCCGGTCATGTTACGCAATCAAACATTTTAGGGAGTGCAGCACCAATTAGAGCAATTGGGTGCGAATTTCATTTTTTTTTTTTACCAAAAGAGCACATCGTCATCGCCAACCTTATTTACACTTGAATAAGGTCGGCGATGACCTTATGTATACTTGAATTATTTTTTACATAAATAGAATATCGTCGGCGCCGACCTTATTTATACTTGAATAAGGTCGGCGATGATGCTGTTCACGACCCTTTTTTAGAGCTAAAATCCTTGTTTCGCTCATTATTCTCTTCTCTCTTCCATTATTGCGTCGAGACTGGCCTAGGATGAGGGCGAAGAGCAGTTGCTTCCATTTTTCCATAACCACCAGCGTTGTAACTAAATTTCTCAACATCTGCTCATAATCCC
The DNA here is from genome assembly GCA_012931725.1 of Litsea cubeba. NCBI lineage: Eukaryota > Viridiplantae > Streptophyta > Magnoliopsida > Laurales > Lauraceae > Litsea > Litsea cubeba. Next base: position 38,118,085 of record CM022948.1, read on the forward strand.
ATCGTTTTTTCAATCGACTGTGATTGAAATCGACGCTCCAGAGGTTTGGATCTCCTTCCTTTTTTGAATCCTTGTCAATTTTTTTTACATTTTCACTTCCTTTTGTTTTCCCGCCTTCCCGCATATGATATCTAACTGCATGGTTTGTTATCTTCAACGTTGTATTCGATTTATACATTTGTTGTTTGCATTGATTAGGGTTTGTATATTTCAAATTTAGGGTATTTTCAGTTGAGAAGGATGATGGATGATTGGGTTTTGTTTTAACACTAGTAGAAAGGTTTGAGTGAGTTATTTTTATTTTCCAAACTTGAGGATGTTGTATGCGGTCAAATGGCATTAGTGGTGCATTCGTTCCTTTTTGTGTTTCTTCATTTTGACAATGTGAATGGGTTGTTCATTCTGTTTCTTGAATTTGATTTTACGAACTTAGAAGTACCCTGGACATAGCATGTGTAAATCGCACATCACCCTTGTAGGTCTAAAGCCCTAAAACTGACAAAGTGTAGCCAAACAAGTGTAGGACTATATTGTCTGCACACTCCCAAACAAATGTAGCCAAATGCTTACATATATGCACAAATTTACTCTAGAATCTTAAATAATCAACACTGCACCACTAAGGCTTGTTTCAGAAAGAGATCATTAAGGAACTACATTGTTAGTTCTTTGGACAACCAAATCAGTCATTTTATACTTAGCTAAGCCTCTAAGAATTATTCCACATATGATGCATTTGGATGTGCCCAAACTACAATTTAGTTGGAAAACACTGGTAAAATGGATGGCTATCACTTTAGCTTGGGATTTGTGATGGTGAAGGGATGATACTACATTCCAGATTTTCTGCTAAGAAATCAAGAATAGAAGCTTTCTCTTTATATGGTTTCCAATTTTTATGCTGCTCCAACAGATGGTAACAATCTGTTTTGCGAAAAACTTGAAATCAGCTGCATTTCATGGTTCATCCAAACAACCCCATAAACTTTTGATGGTGTACTATTTGTTTGTTTTGGCTTCTTAGTTAATGTGAATATCATGCATGTTGAGCTATGCCATACGATTGAATGCCAAACCATTCAAACTCATTCAACATTCTTGATTGATTTTATTAGAATTTAAATTACTACAGTGATATCTGTGTTTTCATTTACCATTATAGGGGAGAGTATTGTGTGGTCGGTTTTGGATATTCGGATTTCATAGTGTATTCATGCTTGCCTTGATAACATTCGATGCTATCATATCTATTTTGGATGTACATAGATGTCTAAAGAGAATATAAGCAATCTTGAAGTGCCCCGCAGCGAGGCTACTACCTTAAATGAGGCTAGTACCTCAAATCCACAGCCAGACGTTTTATTGTGCGACCAAGAGCATCACATCTCCGCCGTTATTAAACAAGGCTTGGTATACTCTCTTCCGCATAACCTATTATCAATTGAACTTCCTTTCGATCTATGGCTAACGTTATTGAAACTGTATTTTTTCTCGCAGGAGTTTGGCACATACAGATGCTTTCCCACGAACCCTGATTATGGGAAGTGGGACTTGAACGAGAGACAGATGGAGTGGGTGCGGGAGGCCGGGCTATACCATATTGATGGTCCACCCATGATGGGCCGAACATACACTCATTACGAGATTGCAGATCCCTGTCGGGAGCTCCTTGGTAAGGTTCGCATAAATAAACAAGATTACAATGGGATCTCCATCAAGTTCATGTGGCTGGAACGAGTATTTCGTCCCACACCGGAGCAGTTGAGAGAGAAGGAGAGCCCAAAAAAGGGAAAGAAGACAAAAAACAAAGGAGGGGCGAAGAAGACGACGACGTTAGAGGCCGATGATAAGTGTAGAACTCGTGCCAATTGCTTTTTTTTTTTGGTGGCTGGACAGATTTTGTCTAATTCTTCAGGGGCACGAGGCCCCTTTTATATTTTAGAGTTGTTTAGAGAGTTTAGGCCCTGCTCATGGGCCTCCGCGTGTTTAGTGAACCTTTATAGAATGCTAAACAATGGTGTACAGTGGAAAGGGGTGAAGAAGCGTGAGACGCCCGACCCTACCGATGAGGGGGATTTTGTTGACCTTAAGCATAAGTCTCTTTCTGGCCCCCTCCAGCTTCTTTAGGTGAGCTTGGTATATTTATATCTTAATACATTCACTATTTATATGTTAATGTTCTAATGAATCCCTCTTTTTTAACAGATCTGGGCGTACACCATAATGAAGATTGGTAGAGGTTTTGGTCCAAATCAGCGCCAAAACCAAGACATAAGGTTTCCCATAATGGTGACATGGGCTAACCGACTTGATGGTCTGACCCATCTTACGACAGTGAGAGAAGTGCGAAAGCAACTCAATTACCTCACGTCGAAAAAGGTACAAAGATTGCATTTCAATTTTCCCATAACTTTCATACTTACTTTATTAGTTCTAACTTACCCAATGCTTCATGCACAGTTCGAATGGCAACCGTACAAAAAGTATGGAAAGGAATTTCTGAAGCAAGTGTCGAAGGCTAAGAGAGCACTCTTCATAACAAATTATCCCCTTATATCATATTGGGTGTGGGAGCGTCACCCTATCCATAGGGTCATGAGGCGGTTTGGGCTGAGACAGACGGTGCCTCCATGTTTCGTTGGGCCCTTCGTGGGGAAAGAAAATAAGGGGAGGTCTATGATAGATTGGAGCCTGGTGCATGATGAGGAAGTCAAGTCATGGGAGGCTCGGGTAAACAATGTGATCAAGAGAAAAGGAAAAACAAAAGGCGGGGAGGATGAAGAAGAATACATGAGATGGTATGAAATGAATACCATCATGCGTATTGGCCGTGTCAAACCACGTGACAAGCCACAAAGGAATCCTCCCCCACAGCCCGATGCCCAAGCTCCTACCGTCCCATAGACTCGGGTATGACGTTAACACTCTTTGATCCCTTAGTTTGCTTCACATTTATTTAGTTAATATATTGTCTAATGGGATCGTTTCAATATGTCGGAATGCAGGTCTCTCTCTTCCTCGACCATATCCTTCGGTCATACGATCGTTCCCTCGCTGCAAATGTTGACCTTCTCTCCTTCACAAGTTCGATTAAGAAATAGGTCGATAGATTTAGGTCCAGATTTGGGACTATGTTCAAGGCCTACGTCGAGACATGTAGTACTTCAGCTTCTTCTGGAGATGATGACACTCTCGTAAGGATTTTAATAACATCTAGCATAACTTTTTGTAAATTGATGAATGATATTGCCTTGCTTTCCTCACCCTTTCTATGCTTCATTTTGCAAACCGTCAGAACGCCTAAGCGTGCAAAGCTTAAGGGAAAGTACTCAAAAAGCACCGCAAAGAAGCCTCGATTTTGTCTCAAGGCTCTCTTAATGATAGAGTACTCCCAAGGCCAGGCATCAACCTCTCACACTTTGGATGAGGCGGAAAAAGAAGAAGATCATGCCCCCAACCTTGACGCGGCCTTCGGTGAAGATGATGACATCCCTATCGAGGATATTATCTCTGTCTCGCCCTGTCCTGAAGGACATAAAACACCTCCGAAGGTCACTTCCCAGGCAATCGTTGTATCCCCTGCACGGGCTACAATTGATTCTTTGATATGGAGGTGCAAGCACATACCGAGGCTGAGGAAGATCCCGGATAGGTTTTTTGATTATCAGCATCCATTGCCCCAATTAGGTTACCTTCTAACTGATGTGGAGAAAGAAGTTTTGATGGATTTCTACAATTATTACACGCATAGGTAACTACAATTGTTGAAAACACTTCCGTAGTAATTCTCTTTTTGTTTGATTTTTTACTAATTCAACAGCACAACACTCATTGCATTGATAGAAAAGATGAGTTGGATATGATAATCTCGAGCTTCAATTCTAAGTCCCTCAGAGATTTATTGGAAGAGGGCACTTGAATGGACTCGACTGTCATATATTTTTGGTTTGAAGTCGTACGGGAAAGGTGCAAGGATGCATACTTAGCTGACCCTAGTATATGCGTAAGTTCAATAAAAAGTCACTTTAACTAGGGCCTCAATAGGTTAAATATCCTACTTGTTTGATGTATGTGATGCTTGTCTTGCAGAGTTACTGGGAAAAGGGTTTAAAGACAGGAGATGACATGGCTTTTGGGCCAAAGGGAGAACGAGTAATGGACGCGGCCGAGTGCAAGACTCTAGTCTACGTAATTCACGCTCACAACCATTGGTCCCTACTCGTTGGATATGTCGATGAGAATCGCTGGGAATAGTATAATAGTTCGAAGGGAGAGATTTAGGGCCATAAAACCTGTGAAAGATTCGTAAGTACATAATTACTCTTCTCTTGGCAGCATAATGTTCGGATAGTAAATAGGATTTGAAAATTGAAGTATCATTCATTTTCACTATGTCATGACAGGTATTGTGGCTTCAACAGAGATTCATGGATCATGGGTGGTCGGCCCCTATGCTGTGGACGATGACAACTAAGATGGATATCCCATTTCAAGATAATGGAAATGATTGCGGGATATTCGCCTGTGCATTTGCAGAGCATTGCGTATATCGTCTTCCCATCGAGTTCACCCAGGTAGACATCCCTTCCTATCGGCGTAGAATTGTCATCGGCATTTTTGAGAATAATTGGATTCGAAATGCTTCAAGGCTTAACCTTCCTCCACTACCTGTCTTGCCTCCTGATTTACAGTAAACATTTCCCGGGTTATATGCACTTCCAAATGCGTTGTAATGTAAATTGTAATCTAATGAATTACCATGGTTTGTTTCTGGGTTTCAAATGATGGAAATAGTTGTTGACAGTATATGGGATGTAATTGTATATGGGATGTTGATTGAATGTCAATTAAATGCGTTTATTTGTGCTTGAATGTTGTCTACCATGATTTTAATCTTATTGAAAGCACATAGTTGTATTTTTTATGAACTTGTCATAGTACTAGCACTTCTTTTTTTATCCTTTTAAAATAAGATCATCACCGACGCTGTAGTAGTAAAAATACTTGAGAAAACATAAAAAAGTTACAACTTTTTGTGACAAAACATGATTTCTGCGTCGGTGGTGACCTTATTTAAATAAGCAAAAGGTCATCACCGACGCTATATCCGAATTTCACTAGAAAAAAGTTACAACTTTTGGTTAAAATAAGGGACTTCTGCGTCGGTGATGACCTTATTTTAGAAAGCTAAGGTCATCACCGACGTCACTTAGAAATTTTACCAAAAACATCCTAAAATGTTACAACTTTTGTTTAAAAATAAGGGACCTCTGCGTCGGTGATGACCTTATTTTACAAAGCTAAGGTCATCACCGACGCTGTATTCGAATTTCGCTTGAAAAAAATTACAACTTTTGGTTAAAATAAATGACTTCTGCGTCGGTGATGACCTTATTTTACAAAGTTAAGGTCATCACCGACGTCACTTAGAAATTTTGCCAAAAATAACCTAAAATGTTACAACTTTTGCTTAAAAATAAGGGACCTCTGCGTCGGTGATGACCTAATTTTACAAAGCTGAGGTCATCACCGATGCTGTATTCGAATTTCGCTTGAAAAAAATTACAACTTTTGGTTAAAATAAATGACTTCTGCGTCGGTGATGACCTTATTTTACAAAGCTAAGGTCATCACCGACGTCACTTAGAAAATTTGCCAAAAATAACCTAAAATGTTATAACTTTTGCTTAAAAATAAGGGACCTCTGCGTTGGTGATGACCTTATTTTACAAAGCTGAGGTCATCACCGACGCTGTATTCGAATTTCGCTTGAAAAAAATTACAACTTTGGGTTAAAATAAATGACTTCTGCGTCGGTGATGACCTTATTTTACAAAGCTAAGGTCATCACCGACGTCACTTAGAAATTTTTCCAAAAATAACCTAAAATGTTACAACTTTTGCTTAAAAATAAGGGACCTCTGCGTCGGTGATGACCTTATTTTACAAAGCTGAGGTCATCACCGAAGCTGTATCCGAATTTCGCTTGAAAAAACTTACAACTTTTGGTTAAAATAAATGACTTATGCGTTGGGGATGACCTTATTTTACAAAGCTAAGGTCATCACCGACATCACTTAGAAATTTTGCCAAAAATAGCCTAATAACATTACAACTTTTACTTAAAAATAAGGGACCTCTGCGTCGGTGATGACCTTATTTTACAAAGCTAAGGTCATCATCGACGCTGTGTCCGAATTTCGCTTGAAAAAACTTACAATTTATGGTTAAAATAAATGACTTCTGCATCGGTGATGACCTTATTTTACAAAGCTAAGGTCATCACCGACCCTGTAATGAGCTATCCACATGCTTCATGGCTAAAATTCCATGCATAGCCTTTACGTCGCGTACATGCATTACATCATCTTCCACGATAAAATATTGGGTTCCACAACAACTCTTTTGAAAAGAAATATAATTTATACAAATAGATCGCATCTTTTAAAAAAAATGGTACTTTATAAACATCCAAAAATGCAGCAAAAACCATCACGGCCATTTTAATAAAGTTCCCATAAACATTCATACAAGAAAAACTCTTTAAAAACATACAAAAACTAAAAAATATTACATGAGCAACCCCAAAACATCAAATCCATCAACGTCATTGTTTAACTGGTGGATTTTTGCAGCTCCCACGTAATGTTGTGAAAATCGCTAGGCGGACGCTAGGCGGGGGGCATGGACTAGGGATTAATTCCTGATTAATCCCTGTGTATCCCGATTAATCCCCTCCTAGTCCGATTAATCCCTGCCTAGCGCCTAGGTGCCGCCTAGGCGGTGACAGCCGACTAGCGCCTAGGCCGATTTTTGCAACAGTGCTCCCACGGTTATGACCCCTCTTTCTACATGACGAACAAGTTACCACTTGTAGCTTGCGATTTCGATCTTCAACTCGGATCCTGTTCTTCTTTGGTCGACCCGGTTGTTTGCTAGCCAATGGTGGAAGGTCTCTCTTGGTGGTTAAAACATGTTCCCATTGCTTTCAATCACGGGTGGCGTGAATGACATCTCTGTACGTCTTCTGGTACGTGCTTGTGAGGTACCAGTGCTCGTAAAACTCATATGGATTCATATTCTGCGCTTTCATGGAGGCAACAGCATGGCAACATGGGATCCCAATCACGTCCCATTTCCGGCATGAGCATGACCTACTCTCTAGATTAACTACATCAACATACTCTGAAGATTGCACTTGATATTCATTCAATGTCGCTATCCGTACCATCAGCCTTCGCGATTCTTCCATCTCTGTGGCTAGGTACTTCTCTGCGTACGGAGTTAGTAGTGAAGTGATGCTCTGTACTTGAGTTGACCGTCTCTGAAAGAATTCCATAAGTTTTACACGTATCTCTTCCACTTGCCTTGTAATCGGGAGCACTCGGGTGTCTTTTAGGAGACTATTTGTGCACTCTGTAGCATTGTTGGTAAGCATGTCATACCTGCGTCCATGAGCAAATGCCATTGCCCAGAACTGAGAGCCGATCGCATGGATGTAATTATATGCACGCTCATCTAAACTTTTTATGTGGGTCATGCAAGCATCGTACTCACAAGGTCGGTATGCCCTTGCGGCGCTCCAGAACGTTCTTATAATGCCGTGGTCGTTGAAAGCCGCCTTTATATTTTCCACTATATGATGGCAACAAAAATAATGCTTTGCACTGGGCATCATGGCTTGTACTGCCGGAATCAGACTTTTTTGACGGTCTGATACAATTGTCAGATTTTTTGGTTCACCCAACGACAAGGACAAGTGTGCAAGAAACCATTCTCAACTATTACGCTGCTCCGCTTCAACAAAGGCAAATGCAATGGGGAACAATTGATGATTTGCATCATGTGTTACGGCCACCATTAGCACTCCTGGATGTTTACCACAAAGGTGTGATCCATCCACTGCTATCAATGGCCTTAGAGAGGTTTGGAATGACCTTAAGCATGGACCAAAGGACCAAAAGAAGCGTCTAAATCGGTCGTCCGACCTGATATCCAACGCAGTGTACGAACCGAGGTTGGTTCTATGTAACTCGTTACAATATAGCGGCAATATCATAAAAGACTCCTCATAGGATCACGCACTTTGCAAAATGCAAGCTCCTTTGCCATATGGGCTCTCATGTAAGTAATGCGGGTCCCAAACTCAATCTGACATTGATTGATGATCTCCTTGGGCCGAAGATCGTTATTGCATCGCACATTCTCTTCAGTGAACTCTGCTACTAGTTTCGCGGTTGCTTGCCGATGTGCTGTTCCCATAAGTGGTTTAGAGCAACAATGTTTTTCCTTAAACTTTCAAGCTCTGAAGTGTGGACCAGAATCTACCATGGAGGCATGTAATCGCCAGGGACAATCGACTCCTTTACAACTCACTGTAACCATCTTCATGTTAGTTTTCTCATGTTTCAAAGTGAAGTTATTGTATATTGCATACTTTGCCATAGCTTTTCTAAAAGCCTCACGATTAGGAAACTCCATTCCTAGTAACATCTCCCTACCTGAACAGGTCCCTTCTTTGGGCACGACACTATAAGGGACCATCGTGTCCACGAGGGGAGCTTTTGAAAAGCTGCATTCTTCGTTTCTACTTGTAGTATGTCTTTCAACACCTGATTTAATTAGTTCGCAAGTTGTTCAACTTCCATTCGCGTCCACATTCGTTGCGGGAGCACCTATGAAGCTGTGCATACTTTCGCTTCCATTCACATGAAGCACATCTACATTAATTTCTTCGAACATGGACTCATCATCGTCTGCAAAATAAGACAATGTTGTTGGAAATTTGATATCGAAATCCTCCTTTATTTCGACCATGTGAGTTTCTTTAAAAGGTGGAGGTGACGGTGGCAGCACACCCTTTAATTTTTTATCAGGCAGTGTAGTGCTGGGAGCATCTCGAATGATCTCGTTTCTTTCATCCTATACAGACCTGCAATATAGAGTTATGAGAAAAAAATTTACTTTCGATCCAGCCTGAATATATTGCAATAGTTTTTTAACTTCTAAACATACCTATTGCCACGAATTTGTTGGAAAGTGTTTCCATCGCATTGCCTTCTTGAAACGAATAATAATATCCCTTTTGCTTCGCCTCTTGACAATTTTAACATACCATTGATATCATTGTTATCATCGATATCTATCAACGAAAAAAAACTCCCATTATGTATAAGATACTTTAGAGTTATCTCATCAGACATTGTTGCCCAACTCGATGCTTCCAAAGCAATTTTGAAAAGCTCCTTCAACATGACATTGCTTGAAAGATATCTCAACTTCTGCCTTCCCCCCTTGTATTGAGGACGATTGAGCTCAAATTCAAACTCACCATCATAGTGAAGGATTATTTGGTGCTCAACGTCTGACATGCTATTAGAACATCATAAAAAACATAAATTACTTTGACATTTTCCTCCTTATTAGAAATGAATTATGTTTAAAGTACTTTGGTTGTTGAAATTTAAGTCAACGTAGTATTGTGTATTACATTGAAGAGTGCAAAACAGTAAATAGGGCTCCTGTGCAAAATATACCATATTTAATGAAACAGACAATAAACAGCATACAATGAAAGAAAACATGTATCTATGCATTAAATGATAGTATATGTATTATAATTTCTCAATAGAAAGAGGAGATTGATTTCTAGGGTTCCATCTTGTGAAGAGAAATTGATTTTCATTACCTCCTTTATGCGGACTTTGACAATAGTAGCAGGAGGAGATTGATAGAAAATTAATGGTGACATCAATGGTGGAAAAACACACTAGTGATCCAGTTTCACGGCTATACAACACTCTTAGAAACACCCTCTTTGCGATTCTGGAGAAGTGGGAAGAAAAAAGCTCAAAATCGGATTATATAGACTTGGCGGCCACCATCATCGCCGACCTTATTCAAGTATACATAAGGTCATCGTCGACCTTATTCAAGTGTAAATAAGGTCGGCGATGACGATGTGCTCTTTTGGTAAACAAACAAAAGAAATTCGCATCCAATTGCTCTAATTGGTGCTGTACTCGCTAAAATATTTAATTTCGTAACATGATCGGATAAAGTGTTTTTTCCGGTAAAATCCTCAAATCTTTATAAACAAATTCAACTTTTTCATATAGATCAGCTTGACTTGGGCCCAAATCATAATAAGTTATATTTTTTTATAGAGAATTAGATAATTTATTTTATGGTGTTTATATTTTTCAAAGTAGGCCCCACTTAAGAGCATCGGCCCTAGATGACCCACTTTCCGAGCCTATGTGATTTTATTAAGTGGGCTCCACTCAAGAGCTTCATTAAGTAACTCTCTAAATGTGATTGGATGTGGGATGGTATATTTGGATGGATGAGAATGACATTTCACATAGAAAGAGGGAGAGAGAGCCATAAGATTCTATCATTTAGGAAAAGAAAAGGTATTCCCTTATTTTTAAAAAAAAAAGAACATCCTGTTGCTTTCTAAAGTTCTCAAAGAACAGGCTAGTCTCATAAATTTCATGAGGGGCAAAAGAGTATAAAGTAAAAACTCCTAAATTTACTCCCATATTTTCTCTTATTTACCAAAGATTAAAAAAAAATGACTAGGAGCAATTGCCTACACTAGGACCCCCCTCCCTCCGTCCCTGCACAGGTGGATAGATTAGTTGTATCTAATGGGTATCATCTAGGCTCACTATCATTGATTAAGGAGGGCCGACTATTATAAATCTATTTACAAATATAATCCCACGATTGTAATGTAATCTAGGTGCCTTCGGATTTTATTCGATTCCAAGTCAAAGGTTATTTTGGTGATTTAGAAGTCATTTTCTTATACAAGGAGATTGTGTAAGGTTTGAATCAACATACTTTAAACGTTCAAATCTTTATAAACATTTACCTAAATATACAAATAGTTTAAACTGGGGGGAATGGACATTAATTTACAGATATTTACTCATATATTGCTGTAGTGCTATATATAATTTATTTTTAATTATTTTTTTATAATATGAATTTATATTCTGTTGATTACACAAATGGGTAATCAGTACATCGCACGAGCTTTATGCTAGTATCTATTAATATTGGCCCACATAATTTGCAATTAAAGAAGGGGTGTAATTATAGTTGGCCCCACATCTTAGGGAGAGATGTTGGGATGAAAGTTGTTTGAAAATTGTAAATGACTAGCTATGAATAGGATACCAATCTAGACAAAATCGTATATTGAAGAAAGAGGAAGGTCACACGGGCCCATTTTCCCATACTCTTATCTGCAAGCCCATTTAACCCATTCTCCAAACCCATCATCTGAAGTTACACCGAGCCCGAATAGAAACACTGCTTGGCCCATTTTCCAAATCCATCTCTAACAAACCCATGGTCCATATCCTTAAACCCATCTCTATTCTCTACAAGTCGAATTGGATTTAAGCATAACCCACTCGATCCATTTTCATACCAATTTCTACAAACCCATTTCAATCCAACCCGGATCCAAACCAAACCCACTTGACTCATCCATCCAAAACTAACCCCTTCCAAAATCAAGCCCATTCCTGCCATTAAAGAGCTTGAGGGAGTATCTTGGTGATGAAGCGCCAACCTTTTGTGATGCTTGCTTTTCGAGGAATGATCTAGTCCTCCCCACTGACTCAAAGGTTAAGAGTGTGGGTGATTTTATTGATGATGGGTTAAATGGAAGTGTGGATGCAGGGTGGAATGAGGCTTCTACTGATGAAACACCGGAGGATGGGACTGAGTTGCAAATTTTGTGACATGCTATTTCCAAGATATATACAACATGGGAACCAGCCGACCCCCTTCGGTTGATTATTGGTAAATCCACGGATACACAAAACCACCCACTAGCCCTATGTACGTAGGATTCGAAGGAGGACCTCTAGATTAAAACTGGACTTCTTAACCACACAAATATTTTAAGTGTGGGTTAACATTTTAAGTGTGAGTAAAGCAAAGTAGCTATGAGTAGCAGTTTCTCAAAAGAATTTTGGTATTTCCTATTTGATTTCTTCAGTTTTTTTTGGGTACCGACTGTATACTAAATCATGTAGGTTTGAGTTTTGTAGGTAAGTATATGCGATTTTCTTTTCCTCTTTTATTTGTTCTTTACTTTATGGAGAGATATTGAAATATATATATATATATATTGATAATTCTGAATCTCTATATGTTGATGATTGATTTAGGCAATAATTCTGAGTATCTTAGCCTTTGTGATACTAGATGTCATTTGATATTCTTCTGCAGTTGTCTTTTTGTTACACCCCGACCCCAATTAATCTTGTTTAATGCTAATTAATCATGTTTATAGCTAAATTAGTTATGCTTAGTTACTAATTATGATGAATTAGTGTTAATTAGTCTTTTTGAGTTGAGTTGGTTGAGTCTTAGATTTTGTATAGATGAGTTAAGACCGAATTGACTCAGTTTAGTATAATTAAGGGCTTTTTGTAATTATTGATTTTCGTAATTTGCATTATTTGTATGTCATTTTAGCACTAACACGTGTATTTTGTTGAGCACGTCAATTTCCGTATTTGACTCGATTTCATTTGACCAAACTATGTATGTGTGGGCCACCAATTGGCCTTTTTGGAAAATATTAACTATGGAAGGGTTTTCTTATTAAAAGGAATCTTATCCCTTCCTTTATAAGCCCACTCCTCTTCTTTCATTCCTTTCCATTTCTCTTCCTCTCTACTATTCTCCTTCTTCCCTTCTCTTCATTTCTCTTCGTCTCCAAATCATCAAAGAAGAAGGTGCATGTGCCTCAGGAGCCAAGATTGGGTCTGTCTTCATCTTCTCCAATTCCTTCTACTCCTCTTGGTCAAGAAGCCATCTTATCCATCTCTTATCTTCCTCAAATCCGGATTTCTTGCCTAGAGGTAAGCAACAAACCCTCCAAACCATGATTTTGAGTAGCATTAGAGTCAAGGAGACTCATTCTCACACATGCATAGCATTCTTACCCTCATTCCATGAATTTCTTTTGATTAGGGTTTGATATAATTGGGGGTTTTGGTCCATTGAACTATAAGGAGTGAAGGAAGCTTGGAAAGTTTATATTTAAGCAAGTATAAGCATAAGATAGGATCTACATGTGGATATTTCTATTTGATTCAAATAAAACTTCTTTTTCCATGATTTTAGTTTCTTAATCCTTATGATTTGATTTATTTTATGGGATTGATTAAATGAAAAAGGAATGGAGAGATTATATATTGTGGATGGGAGCAAGGGGGCTCCTTCATGTAAGTTTTATAGTAAAAAGGAGATGAAAATGGATGAGAAGGAAGGACATATGAGAATTCCGAAAATGGGATTTCTAGAGCGTTCGCTCGAGCGAACTGGAGCGTTCTCTCGAGCGAACTTGGGAACTAAACCCAAGCTTGAGCGACCAAGGGTGGTCGCTCGAGCGAAGAGCTATCTGGATGAAGTCCGCTCGAGCGAACCTAAAGTTGTTTATTGGGCTTCTTTGACCCGTTTCTTTGAGTGAATTATCACTCTTAGCCTATGTTTAACCACCCTAATCAACCCAAATTGATAATTAAGGTGTCCACCTCAATTCCTTAGGAAATTAGGCTCCCTTATATTTTATGTCTCTAAAATGGAACCTTAAACCTCTTTTAATAGTCCAATGGAAATTATTAGACTAAGGTTCAGTTTGGCAACTCTATTTAGTGCTTCTATTTAACTTAAAACTTTTTGAAACCACATATAGCTCGTTTGGGAAGTTTCTTAGAGGTTCCGTTTCAAACAACTTTAAGGTGAAACACCTCTATTTCAAAAATATTCATGAAATGGGAGATTTGGAATAGATGGATTTGTCTGGAGCGGAAAGACATCCCATGAACATTTTTGGACAAGTTTGCCATCATATTTTTTTTATAATGACAAGTTTACCCATACATAAGGGTCATTTTCTCAACTTCGATTCTTCTTCTAACAGAAGGAAAAGCTCTCCCCTTCCAATGAAAAAGGAAAAATGAGGCTTCATCTCTTCCTTGGATCTTCTTCCCCACACAATAGAAGAAAGGATTCAAAGGTTTTTGAAAATCTCTTGAGGTTTCCTCATCTTCAAATACTTGTCTCTCTTTCCCGGTAGGAATTCAGACATTTTCACAAGCTTCCCTCATCTAGGGTTTTGATTCCGAATTACAAATGAAATTATTTTGTTTATGGAGATGCCTTCACTGCTTGTTCTTTGTGCATTTTAGTTTGCTCATGCACTTTTTAATGTTTCCCAATGTGTTCTAAAAACTATGTGAATCATATATCTCAAAAACTTAAGATATTTTTCTTTCTTTCCCCTTCTCCACGAAAAGAGAGTAGTAACTTGATTTGCTGGGCGGGTCCTAAGGTTGGTTTTTGGGTCCATGAATGGAGCTTCTTGAAGGTTTTGTTTTGGGACAATCATCATCCTTGGAGGGGCCATCATTTGTACGGTCCGGATGATCAAATGAGGCCCTGCATTTGGCCAGAGGTACATTCATAGCAGAGTAACAATATAATTCTAAAGTGGTTGTTTGGATATTAGGAAATCAATCATCTTTATTTTCACATTGATTTCATTTATGGGGTAAAATGAGAATTGATGCAGATTTCAGATTTTCATTTTCTAGGATGGCTTGTTTCTATGGTAAAACATTTTCTACATTTGAAAGTGTTTCTCCTTCTTGTGTAAGACTGAATGGTTTTTGGGTTTTAATCTGATTTCTGCAAGATTGTGGAGAATGATTTTATCTCAAAATTTCATCAACTGTGGAAAATGTTAACATTGAGTGATGGAAAATCATTCTTTCTTGGAAACCATTTTCATTTTCTGTGGAAAATGCTCTGTACAAATTTGAGGAACATGTAATTTGGATTACCAAATGCAGGTAATTCAAGTCTTATGTAACTAAAAATTGAAGAAGTAATTTGATTATAGGCCAATTGAATTAAAAGTATACATACAGGGGCACAGAAAGGAGTTTCATGTGCATCAACACATTCCCTTGCTCATGGCTTGAGTTAAGTTCTAAATCATGGATAATACTGTGGTTGGAGCAGGACCCAAGATCAATGCTAACATTGTACTGGGGTGATCTGATTAATATGCATGTGCTATGTTGTGTATCTCCAAGGAAACAGAGTCAAGAAATGCTTTTGAAGATGGCCTAGGAAAAACTGTTGTGATCAACATATTAGCTAGGAAAAACTGTTGAATAATTGATAACCTGTTTCGCTAGGATTGTAATGTTTTTAATACTGCTTGTGGGTAAAGAGGTGGTCTGATATTTACCTGTGTATTGTTGTCCACATGCCAACAGGAGCCAAGGTGGCCTATATGAGAAATGAGGGTTGTTGCCAAGGCAGAGCCCACCATATAGATGTTTTGGATCAGAAGATGGTTGAAGATCTTTGGTCCATAATGATATCGGCCAGCCTCAATGGGTTTTAGCCCTCTTGGGTTATTATAGTCCTGGCAATGTTCTGTAGTGAATTACTAATTTCTTCTATTTTTTTTCTTTTTGGGGTGTGTGATCAACAACTTTGCAGCAAACGGTCTTTTCCTGGAAGAGATGTCCAACGATGATGAGGATGAGGGGGTATGTTTGATGACATGGACAAGTGATGGATGAAGTAGTTGCTCTGCAATTTGTGTTCTGACTTGAGCTATCCAACCAATGGTTGGTTGTGTCATAGTTACAATGTTTTGTATGTAATAGTTAGGCACCCACTTTACAGTTTGAATTTGCATGATTACTTCATCTATTGATCTCTCAATTCTGTCTTTAATTTTCCTTTAATGGTCTCCATGGATTGGGCTTGATGGCCAAATCTGGCCGTATTTTTAGTGTAGTACAAAAGTCTTGCATATGGTGGTCGTCAGTTTCTCCCCCTTGGTTTCCCATTCTCAGGCCACTGAGATGGGTTTAGTTGCATCAATTTTCTTATGTTCGCATTTCAAAAGCAGAGGCTCTTGTTGTAAGTGGGAATGCCACAAAAACATGTGCATGGCAGACCAGCACACAAATTCCTGTTATCAGGCTTATCCTGGATTATGCAACTTGGCATTACCAATCACCATCCAAATAATTCTTATTGATTGCCCCAGGAACAGATACTCCTTTTATATCCTTTTATCATGTAAAGATTTTCTTCTTAAGATGCACTGGCCATTGGAGTTCAGACCTGCATTTTCAGATATATGGTTTGGATGGTTGGGATTATTTGATGAGTGGTTTGCTTCTCATCAATCCAAAATATGAGTGGCTTGGCCTACTTGGCCTACTGGCATGATGTGTACCAATTGTGCCATGTGCTGCTGCTTGTTCTCACTCCATATTAAATTTGCTTAAATCACTGAATAGGATGCAAAGAGCTGCATGCCAGTTCAAAATTGGATTATGTGAAGCTGGATCTGCATCTACATTTCCAATTACCTCTTTTAACTCTTATTTAATATGTAACTGGTTATGACAAAGTGAACCAACCTCACATGCAAACCCAGTTAATTGGAATGAACGAACCCTCGCATATAGCCCAAGTTACCTGCACGGTTGCACTAGGTTTACGAGGAGGTTTCACATTTTGTGTCTCAAAGAAAGTTAGAATTCATTTTTATGAGTTTTACATTGCCTCAATGAGATAAAAAAAATTATAATGGATGTCAAGTTTAATTTCTATTATAAATTATCTTTTTTTTAAAAGACAAAAAAATGCCCCTGTAATAAGCTCTTATTTGAAAGTTTACCAAATATATTTTTTCACATAAATCCATTTAAATTAGATATATTGCATGTGTTACCAAACCGTCTATTTAAAAAGAGTCTATATCTCACAGATCTATTTCTCGCAGATCTGTTTGAGCCAGATCTATTTCAAGCATATAAGATTTTCCAAACAGAGCCTAATTATTATACCATGAAGATAATTTAGAGACTCAACGTATTTTTATAATAAGTGACACCAAATAAGTAGTAATATGTTGTCTCCCTTAATTTATCCTGTATTGGATAGTAATAGTTTATTGAATAATTAAATTAGTTAGTAAATGTCTTGATTTTCTTAAATGAATTGTATTGCATATTGAGGTTAAGATTTTTATTGATATCAATTCAAATTGATAAATAGTCATATTATTCATATCATTTGATCATCTACTCCTCTAAACTTTTATTCAGCTGTTGTACGATTATCTGATATTCGAAAAAGGATTTGAATTCAGTAAGTATTGATCATATAAGATTACTATTCGATTTGATTTGTAAACAAACTATATAACTTACTCAAATTCGAGTATTATTTGATTTGATTGAGTCGGCACTACTTGGCTTCGACCTTGTGATACCCGACGAGGTTACACTTGGTTCGTATTATTTGAAACTACTGCAGTATGTCGTCTGGAGCATCGGAACTCCATAACCGAGTAGCCAGCTAGCCTTTGGCCGAGCTGTTGGTGACATCCCAACTAGATTCGATCTCTTTGAGAGGATGAGCTTAATGTAGATGCCAATTATGTATATATTATTCATTTGATTTCAAAAATATGATTTAGTTCATACTAATTCAATTGTCTAGTTTCCTTTACATTGATATTTTATTTATCATTTGTCATCTAATTCACTTTGAAATACTATGTATTTACTGTTTATTGCCTGTATTTGCCAAATCGTTGTATTTGAGGTACTACACTTTGTGTCACAGGCGCAGATGTAGCTCCTGGCCTTGAAGAGGCTTAGACGGGAGAGGAGGAGGCCCAAGAGGTTCCTGCAGGACTAGAGGAGTGGCCGGGTGTAGTGCCAATGTAGAGACTCCTCTTTCGGAGAGCACCATGATCTTTTGAGAGCTTATAGTTAGAATGTGATTGGCTTCTTTTTATGTGGGTCACACTATTATTCCATTTGCATTTTGTTTATATTTTTGGTATTAGTATATGGGATACCTTTGTAGATATTCTTTTGTATAAACAATGTACATATTTGTAAAAAAAAACTTTGTATTAAACTTGAATATGGTAAATGGACTTGAGGGAGACTTGATATTCATTTTGATGAAAGAAATACACATCTTCCGCTATATCAAATGTAAATGATGGAATTTAGTGAGCTAGACTCATGAGTGAATAGTGGTTTTCTCCTTCGTGTGTTTGTATTTGATTCACGACAGGTACAATCATACGGGAGTACGTGTGTCTCACCTCGGGGATTACCCTAGGCCAGGGTGATTCGGGACCGGGATGTGACACTTTTAGTTGCTACCTATTCTTTAATTTTGATGGGCCATTTTGAGTTTTTGACATTTTGGATTTTATTATGTTTAATGCTTAGCTTTGACCTTTACACGTTTGTAAAATGTTAGATTTTAAAGACTAAAAGTTTTTTTTTTTTTGCTCGAAGAAGGAGGTTTTATTCAGTGATGGATGAGACAGATACGAAGATTATGACCAAGTCCTAACATACAGAAGCGGAAAAAAAGAAGGAAAATACAAACAACTGAATAGTAAAGGAAACTGATTGCAATAGCTAAACCTATAATGGAAGATACCAAAAACATTCCCACGTGTGATGTAGGAAGACTATGCCCATTGTCTTTCATTCTGAATGAGTTGCACTTGAAGCCTGTTCCGTGTTGCTTCTGGTGGAAGTCTCCCCAGGCTGGATGGTGCGGCCAGCACCTTCCGATGGGTTGACATAGAGTAGGTGTCGCCCGCCAGTTGGGGAGGGGTAATGGAGATGTCCTCAGAGAAATGTTTGTAGAAGAGTGTTGTTACTCTGGCGGTAGGTGAAAGAAGGTCCTTGTGTAGTGTTCAGCCCGTCTTTGATCTTCAGCGACTATTTCTCGAATGTATGGAGGGAGGGAGAATCGTCCTTCCTGCACATCCGGGAGGTCAAACTTTGATATAAGATGCGCCACTTTATTGGCAGATCTTTTACAATGGTGTATTGTCCATGTATCAAGTTTGGCTAGGAGGTCCATTGAACGCTGCCAAGTTGGCATTAGGTCCCAAGTGACAGTGGCAGAATTCCGCACGTTTGCGATGAGCGCCTGACAGTCCCACATTCAATTTGGATTGCCGGGGCATCCAGCTCACAATCATGGAAGATTCCTCATTGTAGTGCTAGTAGCTCAACTTCTAAAGGGTGTTTTGTATGTGCTTCCGCTATGTATGCCATGGTTATCTTTCCCATTTTGTCCTAAATTAGGCCTCCAATTCCAGCCTTTCCAAATGTGTTGTGGAAGTAACCATCAAAGTTGAGTTTTAGCCAGCCAGGGGGAGGTGGCGGCCACCAATCTGGTGAGACCGCCTGTTACACCCAAATCCAAATTAATCATATTCAGCGCTAATTAATCATGTTTTAGTTAAATTGATTATACTTAGTTACTAATTATGGCAATTAGTGTTGATTAGTCCTTATGAGTCAAGTTGGTTGAGTCTTGAGCCTTGAATAAGTGAGTTAGAACCGATTTGACTCAGTTAGGTTTCGTCAAGGGCTTTTTTAAAATTATTGATGTTCGTATTTGCATCATTTGCACGTCATTTTAAAACCAACGCGTGTATCTCGTCGAACACGCCAACTTTTGTATTAAACTCGACTTCATTTGACCAACCGTTGAATGAGTGGGCTCTCATTTGACTCAATTTAGAAATACTGGGACTTTGGTGGACTTATTTGCAAAAATGGGAACCTTATCCCTTAAAACCCTTTCCAACCTAATCTTCTCCATTTGTTAATTACAAGGGCTTTGTTCTCCCCTTCTCTTCATCTCTCTTCTTCTCCAAATCATCAAAGAGGTTGTTGCATGTGCCTCAGGAGCTAAGAGTTACTCATCTTCATTTTCTTCATCTCCTCTTCCTAGTCGATTGACAAGAACTCATCTCCACCCTCTTCTATCTTCTCCAAATTCGAAATCCTTGCTAAAAGGTAAGCATTTCACCCATAGTTTAGGTTCTTGGGTTACATTAGAGTCAAGGAGACTCATATTATACATGCATTGCATTCTCATTTCTTTCTCCATGAATCTTCTCTTATTAGGGTTTGATTTTTGGGGGTTTTAGTCCATTAAGCAAGGGATTAGTGTGAAAGCTTGGAAAAGCTTGGTATTGAGGCAAGTATAAGCTTTAAATGGGACTTACATGTTGTGTTTTGTTCATTGATTCATAATAATTCAATTTTGATAATTCTAGTTCCTTAATAAATGAATGTTTTGGATTATTGTGGGGTTTGATTTAATGAAGAGAAAGGGAGAGATTATGTGTGTGAATAGGAGTAAGGAGGCTCCATTGTGTAGGTGATTTGATAGAAGGAAGTGTGGGATGGAATGAATAGGAGGAGAACACATGAAGAATTCGAAATCTGGAATTCTGGAGCGTTTGCTCAAGTGAACTAGAGCATTCGCTCGAGCGAACCTCCCTTTTGAAACTAAGCTCGAGCAATCAAGGATGTTCGCCCGAGCGAACACCTCTCTAGATGGGGGCCGCTCGAGCGAACATGGGTACGCTCGAGCGAACCTGAAGCTGTAAACTGGGCTTCTTTTGACCCCAATTTTAGGGTGAATTATCACTCTTAACCTATATTTAACCACCCTAATCATCCCCAATGGATAATTAAGGTGCACACCCCCATTCTATAGGAAATTAGGCTTTCTAAGACCTTATGTCCTTAAAAATGAAACCCTTAACTTTCTTATTTGTCCAATGGAAATTCATTAGTCTAAATACCATGCCAAAAAGTTTAGTTTGGAATTCAACGTACTTCGTATAAATAGTGACACATAACAAGGTAGTAATGCGTTGATATTTCGAATATACCTTGTATTGGAAGGTGATAGACTACAAAATAGTTAGATTGGCTAGTAAACATCTTGATCCCTTAAATCGATTGCATTCCATATTCCTTACTGATATTATCGTTTGTTTAATTTAATTTGGTTGCACTTATAATACCAATTATGATTCGACTCTCTATTCTTGAATTGTAACTCCAATTATTGTACAATCTTTCGGTATTCGTTGGAAATGTATGAATCGAGTAAGTATTCATATATATGTGGTTACTATTCGATTTGATTATGAACAATTCAATTAACTTACTCAAATTCGATTATTACTTGATTCGATCGAGTCGACATTACTTAGCTTTGAACTTGTGATACCCGACGGGGATAAACTTGGTTTAATTATTTGAGACTACTGCAGTATGTTATCTGGAACACCGGAACTCCAGAACCGGGTAGCCAGCCTTTGGCCGGGCCGCTAGTGATATCCCAACTAGTTTCACTCTCTATTGTGAGGATGAGCTTAATGTAGTAACCAATTAGTTTGTACATTATTCATTTTGATTCAGCAAAGTATGAATTAGTCTATTTTAGCACAATTGCCTAGTTATTCCTTTACATTGACATTAATCAATTGTCATTTAATTCATTTTGAAACATTATGTATTCCCTCTTTATTGCATGTACTTGCCAATTCGTCGTATTTGAGGTACTACTCTTGGTATCACAGGCGCAGATGCAGCTCCCGGCCTTGAAGAGGCCCAGGAGGGAGAGGAGAAGACCCAAGAGGTTCCTCCAGGACTAGAGGAGTGGCTGGGCAACCGGCCAATGTAGATACTCCTCCTTTGGAGAGCGCCATAATTATTTTGAGAATTACAGATAGGGTGTGACTGACTTCGTTTTGTATAGGTCGTACTTAGCTTTTTCTTCTATATTTTGTCTATACTTTTGGTATTGGTGTACATGATACCTTTATGGGCCCTCTTTTGTTAAATAATGTATATACTTGTATAATTCTTTTGTATTAAACTTGAATATTGTAAATGGACTGGAAGGGGAAATGATATTCATTTTGTGAATGAAACTGCAGCTTCCACTATAATTAAAATGTTTGTTGATTGATTTTAGTGAGATGGAGTCACGAGTGGAATAGTTGTTTTCTCTTTCGTGTGTTGTATTTGACTCGCAACAGGTACAATCACACGGGAGTTCGTGTGTCTCACCTCAGGGATTGCCCTAGGCCAGGGTGATTTGTGACCGGGATGTGACACCGCCTGAGTGCTTCCGTATCCTGTGTACAAACGAGACATGTTCCATTAAAGTAATGCGTTAGTTGCTTTTGAGAAAACATGGAAAGGGTTAACATGATGATACTGGAAAATGTAATGATTCCTAGTTTTCCAAAGATACCAAAAAACAAATATGCCAATGTTGCGGAGTTTCGGGGAGGCAAGGTTCCAGAACTAGAAGGCAATATCGATGTTTGGGTTTGGAGTGTGTGCTGAGATAGTGAATAGGGTCCATACAGATTGGGCAAAGGGACAAGAGGCAAAAATGTTGTTCATTGTTTCTTCTACCTGAGCACAGATGGGGCAGAGTGGGTCAACTATAGGGACCCAACGAGCAAGGCATGCTCGAGTAGGTAGCCTATCCAGAAGTAATCTCCAACAGAACAATTTTAATTTTTGTGGGACCTCAAGTTTCCAGACCATTGGCCAGGGCATGGCTGGTCCAATTTGCCATGGCAGTAGATGCTTGTATAGTGTTTTGAAACGGCACGTCCCCGCTGGTTCATCATGCCAACACCATAGGTCACTGGTTCCCAAAGGTATGGAGAGGATAGCTCGAACAATGTCTTCCAGCCACAGGGCGCGAAGAAGACACACGTCCCAGAGCGGCCCTGATCATTAGCAGTGATAAGGTCAGCTACCGTTAGCTGATGCAGGTCAGGGATGGTGGGAATAGATGATGTCGCGATAGTGTTAATTGAGCATATCAAATGGGCTCTTAACCTGCCTGTCCACGGAACCCATACCTCATCAAGAGCCTTAACTGTTGTCCCTGTGCCGATCACCCATTTCTGATGCTGAAGGACGGTATCCCTGCATGCGAGGATCGTCTTCCACGTTTGTGAGTCACCTTGTTTGAGAGTGCACTATTCGAAAGTTTTTCCATGGAGGTATTTGTGTGAAAGTAATCTGGACCACCAAGCGTTACTCTGAGTGAGGAATCGCCAGACCAAGTGGGCTCGCCCTGCTTGGTTTTGTATGGCTATATCTCTGAGATTCAGGCCTCCATCTAGTATGGGCTGAGTAATCCGTTCCCAGGCCATTGGATGCCAACCTCCACATTGCATTGATCCCTGCCATAGGAAAGAAGCCTGCGCCGAGCGAATTTGTTTAGTCGTGCTATGGGAGAGGCGTTGTAAACCTGTTCAGTATTGCAGGATTATTGTCAAGATCGATTGCACCAGTATTCTGCCCCCGGCCAAAGACAAAGCTTTTCCTCGCCAATATCCGATTTGCTTTGATATGCGAGAGATAAGGGTGTGTGTTATTCTGTGTCTGGGAGGTTTGATGCCCATGAAAGAACATGCGATACAGATCTGGAAGTCTCATACCAGGAGACGTCAATGGCTGATTTGAAACAAAACAGATTTTAAAAAACCTGATCTCAGCACTGGGCAGCGCAGATCAGCCATATAAAATATAAATCGCACAAAAACTCCATGGTTTCATGATTAACAATTGTATAATCAAAGGAGATATAAGAAGACTATTACCTTGATGATATGAAGACTTCAAATATCTGAAATTAAAGATCTAAGAGGGCTGATATCAGATCTGCAATCAGCAAAACAAGTTGCTGTAATTTTCTGCAGTAGCTATGTATTCAGTCTTCTCCTCTATTCCACTTCCAAATCTGATTGGCTAAGATTGTGGGATCTAAAGATGGATTTCTTGAAGGGTTTTTCTGAACTATGATGTATGGAAAAACCAGACTTAATGCTCACTTCAAGGAAGAAGAAGAAGAAGCCTGGGCGTGTCCTCTCTTGGGTGTGGACGGCCAAGGGAATGTATATCCCTTTATTATATTGCAAACCAAGGGATTTCTTTCCCTTAAATCTTTTTCCTACTAATCCTCTTAGACGCCCCAAAAGGAAATACAATGCTAAGATTTATTTCCTTCTAAGTTCTCTCCAATTAGAAAAGGAAAAAAAAAAGGAACATCCCATAAAATTAGCAATTAGTTACCTTAGGTGTGCAACACCTACTAACTTTTAGTTTCTATAATAAAAAAGGAAACTTTACTATAGGAATTCTTATTCAAAGATGAGTCCAACTTTCCAAGTAAAGAAACCTACTCAAAGTTGGAAACCTCTCACAAGTAGTTCCTATTATGACCGACCCACATGATTATAAATCACACCATGGCCCACAAGATAATTAATCACACCATGGCCCACAAGACAATAATTTAGCTAGAGTTAAATTCATGTATGCCATCAAAGGCCTATTTGAATTTAAACTCAAAATTATTTTTCCTCTAAAATAATTCAACCACATATTATCTAAACAAATTAGGAAACCATGCCAATATAGGAAAGTGGCTAGAGGAGGGACCAAAAGACATATTTGCCCTTGGCTCCCAAAATGATCAAAATATCCATGCTAAACCCATAGCAACATTAAGACCATTTTAACCTTAACTCATTCCACTAAAGAGTTATGGTTGAACTCCAGGGACAAATATTTAATATGATTATAAGCTAGTCAGAAAGTGACAGTCGTCTTCGACCTACTAAGTGAAATGACCAAAATGCCCCTCTATGTAACATCCATAATCAAGTAAGGTTATCAAAGGCACTATCAACCTTCTCGATTACATCTCAACCTTAGAACTTCATATCCTTGACTTAATCATCATCCGGATATCATTTTCTTGGTCCAGGGAGCGACCCACAAGTTCAATATCCATATGGAACATCCATATACTAAGATCTTAGATTTTGATGATTAATCAGATAATTCTAAGGGGACGATCACTCCATCATTAGATGGCATAGATTCTTTATTGCATCTGCACGTCCCAACTGATCAAGCTCGAGCACCCAAAACACAAAGTTGTTGACTCATGTGAAGGATCTCACCCATAGTGAATTAAAGCATAAGAACTCGACTTCGTCAGTTCATCCACAAATGCTCAAGATTAAGAGCACTGGTCACTCAGTAGCATGAGGTGACTCGATCTCTCTCAGAGATAGTACTATTTTAGAGATCACACCTACAATAGTCCTGTTCAATGCATGACATATGCACTAATGAGATAAATCCGGGAAAGGCCTCCCGTGACTTAGGTAAGTCACCTTGAATACAGGAGAGTATCTCACTATAACTTACACCAAGATGAAGTGCCCAACTCCATCTCTCAGTTATGAATAAATTTATTGTTTCCAGTATCCATGAGTCAGACCTATCTGTGTGTAGCCACTACACACCTAATTCATTTACTAGAAATAATGGGCCTTACACAACCATACATATATACATGTTTAATGAGAAAAAGAGTCATTCCATTAAATAACCAGTAAATATCCAGTGACAAAAGATGAGAGTGCAGCTAGTGGGCTTTAGGGCATACACCAATCCTAACAGCCCATGTCCTCCCCTAGATAGGAGAATGAGTCATTCACTAAATCGATGCATAGTTCACCTTTCACTAAATTGATCGTTGCTCTGTCAGTATTATTGCTAAAAGTGATGCTGGATTTCATGTAGTCTGTACATTGCCCTGCCTCCGAAGCGTAGATCCGAGGAATTTTCCGAATATGCCGCGTCGCATTGTGCGTTGCTCTGATAAAAATAATTGTGTCAGTCATCCACATATTGAAGGATAGGAAGACAATCTCCCCTTGGGGCCAAAGTTGGAAACAGAGCCGGTTTCCGTGTTGCGAGACCAGTCACCATACATGCCAATGCTTCGGCGCAAATGATGTACAAGAAGGGAGAAAGGGGGTCCCCTAGACGCAAGCCTTGCTTGGGTGTGATGAGCTTAGTAAGATGGACATTGACCACCACACGGTGAGTAACTGGGGAGACACAAGTTAGCATCCGAGCAGTGAGTGAATGATTGAAGCCCATATGTAATAAACAGTCCGGAAGGAAGGTCCAGTATAATTTATCATAGGCCTTCTTGATATCCAATTTCACCGGGCGGTATTTTTCCGGCGTTTTGGATTGCTCATCTTATGCAGCAGCTCTTTGGCGATGAGAATGTTTTCTGTCGGTCTCGCCACTGGAAGAAGGCTCCTTGTATTTCCAAAATACAACTTGACATCAGAGGCCGTAACCTATTGACCAACAACTTGGAGATAATTTTGTATCGAACATTGCATAGGTTTATTGGTCTGAAATCCTCCAGTTTAGATGCCCCATCCCGCTTGGGTATCAGGATGATGTTTTGTTAAGGATTTTGTGTATTGCAATTTGATGGATGCATTATCAGTTTAATCATCTCATGGATTTTCACACATGCATTGATTTTGAAATTCTTGAAATCTTGATTTTCACATGCATTGTTTTAAATCTTGTATATCTTATGTTTCATGCATATTTTAATTTTAAACATTGGATGCATTTGTTTTTTAAAAGAAATTTTGTATCAAGCTAGCCATTGGTTTTAAAGTTTCGAATCATATTTGGCTTCCTATGTTTCATGCTTTTAAAATACTTAGAATGATTTAAATAATGTTTCCAAGCTTGATTTAATGGCCCAAAGTCCCCCCAAAAAAATCACTTTGAAAAAGTCATTTTTGAGAAATCTGGACTTTCACCGGCGGTCAAACTGGACTTTTACCGGCGGTTTATGGCCGCCGCTAAAATCAGTTTTTTTTTTTTTTTTTTAAAAAAGACAATAGCCGTTGAGCTTATAGCCGTTGAGTTCGGTTAACCGAACTCTAGGTGTCGGTTAACCTACCTGAGAGCCGTTGGACAACTTTTTCTATAAAAAGGATGTTCATTCCTTAGCCATGGGGTTGATCTTCTAAGACCTTCGAGCCCAAACAAAGGGGAATGAGCTAATGATGGCTAAAGGGTCATTTGGAAAGCTAAAGCTTACATTAATGAAGTTAAATCTCTATGTAAGTTTTAGTTTTCTTAATCATATATTTCATGCTTTGTTTAAATCTTTGGTAAATGATTTTTAGCGTGATAACTATGATGTATTGAATTCATTACTTTCATTCTATCTTTGATTTAAGTTGTGATGGATTCTTTACTTTGATTCAATCCAAGTTTGTTTTTTAAAACTTTATTAATCATGCTTTGCTAAAACCCTTGTGTTCTTTTAGAGCATGTTTCATTTACTTGGTTGAATCTTTATTGTTGTTTTCAATCTCTTTAGAAGTTTTGTTAAACTATTTTATTTTTGAAAACAACATTGCACATGCATCACTTGATTATTCTTAAATAGTTTCATACAACTAGTGAGCTTTTGATTTTCATATCATTAACAAGTTTGTATCTATACAAGTGATTTGCATTTGTCTTCAATCATATCTTTATGTGCATTAAACTTTTAAATGATTTAAGCATATTTTGATTGAGCTTATTTTTAAACTTGATTGAAGTTTTCACACACACACATCATGAGGATTCATATTTGCATTTCATTAAGTGTTGTGTGAGTTAGTTTTTCAATTTCATATCCGCCTAAATTAGAGGCATTGTATTTGAGCTTAAATTGTTTCTAATCTAGTGTTTAGACACTTCCTTGAGAGTAAATCTTTTGTTTGTAAAGGTTATTGCTTAGCCTAAGAAAAGCATAGTGTAGAGGTTATTGCTTAGCCTTGGACAAACATCTTGTAAATGTTATTGCTTAGCCTAGAAAAGCACATTGATAGGGTATTGCTTAGCCTAGAAAAGCACATTTGTAGAGGTTATTGCCTAGCCTATTGAAAAGCATACATAGTGGACATCCGGTGGGGTGTTGGATCACAAACCGGTAGTGGATGTAGGCATTGAGGCCGAACCACTATAAATGATTGCGTGATGGTGCATCTTTTGTGATGATTATTTTGTTTAGCTTCCGCATTTTGCTTGATAATCATCACTAGTGACTAGTTAATTTAAAGAAATTAAAATTGGTCTTAATTGGTCACTAATTAGAAGCTCACCCTATTCACCCCCCCCCCCCCCCTTCGGGTAAGGATCCCGGACTTTCATGTTCGTCTCATTAGCAGCCATTTCCAGACACCCCAGACGAAAGAAATCTTGGGCCATCTTTATAATATCAGGTCTCAGTAAGTGCCAGTAGGCCTGATAAAAAGCTGCATTCAAACCGTCCGTGCCCGACGCTTTACCTCTTCCAATGGGAAAGACCGCCGATTTGATTTCCTCTTCAGTAGGTATCGCCATGAACATCGTATTATCGGCCTCAGGTAAGACATTTTGCAATGCTGGTGGGAGGGCATTGGTTACCGGAGCCGGTGAATCCTGTTCTGAGAAAAGTTTTTGAAAGAAATACTTACAGTGGGTTGTGAGGGAGGTGGCATCAGAGATAGTCCGACCTTGGGCATCGACCAAATGATTGATGTGATTTCTTTTGAAGTTTAATGCGAAAGCCTAAAAGTTTAATGCAATAAAAATAAATGCTAAAGCATTCATGTCTATGATCCTAGCTGTTCATCTCGCAGTGATTTAATGGATATATAAAACTTAATAATCACTAATCTTCCAAGTTCACTGACTAAATGAATATATAATAATCTTAAACTGACTTTGGAGTCCTCTTTAGCAATAACCTTACTGTCTTTAAAAGCTGGCTGGTCATGTTTACTAGGTATGAAAAAGCTATTTGGCTTTTATCAATACCACTCTTATAGGTAATTTTTTTTTTATAGAGATGACTGTATTCTTAACTCAGAAAACTTTAGTGTAATAGATTTATACTGAAACGAAAAGGTCCCAAAAACAGAGGCTGAATTAGCCAACCCATATTAGTTATAGATGAAGCCCCTCGAAAAATAAGGGATCAGCTCGCAAAGAAAATTTTCTTATTAACAACCAGAAGAAATAAACAAGGATGGTCTCAAAACCCCTTATTCTGCTAGGTGGTTTGCTCTTGAATTAGCACTTCGCTTAATGTGATGAAATGAGACATTCAGATTCTTGGACTTTTAAACCACTTCTTCTATGATATCCACAAAGTACCAAGGAGCTGAGGATGCCTTAGAAGCCCACAGAATAACACATTTGGAGTCCCCTTCAATGAGCAGCCGTTGACTGCTGAATCAAGAGCAGACAACAGTTGGGCCCAAGTAAGAGACCATTATGCTACCTTCTTCTTTATGAATGACTCTCCTCTTATAGAAACGCTCCTATGTCCTTTTAGAATAGATGTTTGCTATATAACCAGGTCAAATGCCGAGGTAAATTCTCCAACTCATTCCTTTCTTCAAATCCTTACCCTCCATGCACTCTTTCATGCTCTCAACTATGCATGTTCCTTATTAATCTCTCTATCATTCCAAAAACCACAGAAGTTCTCTTCCTCACACCAAAAAAAAAAAGGAAAAAAAAACACAGATTCTTAAGAGCTGTATAATCCTTTAAAAATTGTAACGCTAAGAAAAAGAAATGATAGAGAGTTGAAAAAAATATCATTTTAACCTCTTGCCTTAGCCATTACCGCTCAAATGAATTGCTTTAATTGTAAAATTTGATAAAAACTAGTATCAAATTGTACGATTCGCATATGAATCCTAAGATTCACTTGTATAGATTTGAATCTGTTTCTTTATGATTCAATACAATCATAGGATTCTAAAAACAATGTGGCTCTCCAACTTTAATGGATTCACAGTTAAAATTGATATGAATTGGTTAAAAATGAATATACAAATGCTTGGCTTTAATATATAATAATGTGTTGGATTTTGAGAAAGTTGTCCTTAGTTTATGTCAATTTTTTTACGATAAATTATGATCAAAAGTTTACTTTAAAAATGTTGGAAGTATAGAAACATGGGTTGGGGTATGTTTGGTCTTTTGTGCATTTATATCTTGTTTTGGCTAGGAGGTGATATAGCCCTGGATCTATGAACGATGATGAAATAAGTGTAGACAAACTCCACGAGGGGGTTTACTGAATGTTGGACGGATTCAAGCGAGGACCAACTTCATAGATTGGAATTAGCCGAAGACCCCTTGGAACTCAATACATATGAGCTGAAGAGAAACACTCATAACCATGAGGAAGCCCATACAACTTTTTTTCTTTTGAATAGTCATAAGCTCTCTCTCCAAATGGAGTGATTACATAATTTATAGGAAGGGTTGGACATCCATTTTTTAGGACTCTACTTTCCGAAACAATAGAGGAATGAACTCATTAGAAGGGAACTTCATCTCCTAAAGAGAGCAAATCAAACTAAACTTCTAATATAAAGACTGCTAACTAAATCATAACTCTCAGTTAAGACTCCTAATTAACTTAAACTCCTAATAAAATGGATGTCCCATTGGGCCTATGGACTGGGTCCAATGGGTTGGGCGACCCATGGGTTTGGCCCGCATCAAGAGGGTGAGATGTAATGATGAGAGTAATAGAGCCATTATCATAGAGGAACTATGGGCCCGCCCATTCGTGTGAACTAGCAGGGGTCCATCTCAATTCATAATAGTGAATTGGTGGAAACCATCAATTGATGTTCTTTAGTTTATTTATTTATTTATTTTTTGATGATCTATGGTGGGCATTTTGATTAGCTTATCTCAGCTTCCAAAGACCGAAACAACAGGAAGTGAAGTTTGGTGTTTCTTGATTATGGAGGCTTGAGATGGTTGTTTGGACCCTTCATCCAACAAGAGCGAGTTTAAGTGTTTCTAAGAGTTTGGATGTAATTTTATGACATTTGGATCTGATTTGGAAAGGATTGAGGAGATCTCCAAAACAGAACAGTCACACTCAACCATTATATGGGCATGAACAATTTCTTGGCACCATATTGGACACCTTTTTTATGACTCTGTTCTAGTGCTTGGCTGCTATAGGTTTTTGTCGCCTCTGGATCTATTAGTTCAGTGATGATCGTGTGACATGCTCCAGAATCTCCCAAGGCCATGTGACTTAGTTAGGTAGCTTAAGGTTCTCTTACAGGTTCTAACAATAGTCTATATTTGTATGTTATTACCATATTGGATGATCTAGATGAGTATGGTGTCACTTGATATATTTGGCTGTTATGCTGGTGTGAGGTTAGTGTGTATGGTTCTTTGGTGGCTGCTAGGTTGATGTTGTGATTCGTTTGTCGTGTGACCTACTCACTGTCATGTGATCATTTGGTATTACCTGTGTGGCCCAATATTCCATATGGTTATCAGTTATACTACATGTTGGAATAGTCCTCTCTCGTGGCAGGTGGCGGCAAAAAAATGGAGATTTGTTTGGATTTGATCGGTTCTCCAAGTGGCTGGTAGTTAAAAGATTGTATAACTATGCCTATTCAGGGTCTTATGAATCACTTATTGCAAGCTTTTGTTTTTTCTAAATTTGGTAATTCAGTTTATGAACCCAAGACAGAGGTGAATTAGAATGACCTCTGTCAACACAGAACTCAACGAGGAGTGTGTCCCCTGCAGCTCTAAATCTAATTTGGTGCAGACAAGCATAATGCTATCAGTCATCTTGTTTCTTCCACCTAGCCTCCCTGGTTTGTGACTCTGAAATGACAACATGTGTGGTAGGTCATTCATGTTATCCTCTGTTTTTTTTAATGTGATACTCTCGGATCTGATGATCACATTGTAGATGGTTCTCACACTCCTATTTAAGTTAGTCTTTGAAGTGTTCCTTGAATTTTTTTCTCTCATTGTGTTTTTCAAGACTCAACAAGGAATGTCCTTAGACACATACTGAAAATGGAGAGTTGCATCTCCTTGATCTGTGTTCATAGTTTTTGGCTAATACCCCATCTGTGGCTGTTGTTACTAAAGATGTTATTTTGTGGGATACCCAGTCTAATGTCTCTTTTCCACAATGTCCATTTGAGTCTATTCAAACCAAGTTATACTTTGCAATGTAAGCCATGTCAACTATCATATCTAACTTCCTTTGGCTTCCTTTTCTTTAAGTCAAGTAATGGTGGCCTTTTGAAAACATTCAGTATGATGTGTGGGGCATGTATAAAATCGCACATCAATCTGGGAACTGTTTTTTAACTTGGGAATGACATTCATATGTTCATATTTTCATTCTTGTGAAGTCCCACATCGGAAAGAAATCAAAAGAGAGCAAGGCAAATGTTTCTTTATAAGGAAGGGAGCTCTCCGCATCAAAGACACAAGTAATGAGAGCCTCCTCCTCTTTACTTAAGCTATTCAGGTAATTGAGAGCAATTGTAGAGAGAAAGTGAGGAAAGCCTTATAAAAATTAAAGATTTGGAATAGAATTGAAAGCTTTATCTTCTCCAATGGGTGGCTAATCCCTTTGATTGGATCTTCTAGGTGAAGCTAAGTTGATCTTATTCCTTTTGCTTATGCTCTTTATTTTAATTCCCTTGTTTATGTTCTTAATATGTTAAGAGTAGATTTTTCTTCATTACATTATGCAACTTTCCATGCTTAATTTCTATATTAGCATTCTTTTTACTATCTATGCTTAGGTTTGATAAATCATGCTTAGGAGTTAATATCTTTTGATGATTTATGCTTACTTTTGATAGATAGTCATTAGAAATCTATTCTTTTATGAAGGGAAGAAAATCTTAGCTATTAGATTGTTAATTTCTATCTTAGAGCTTTAAAGTTATATTTTCCAAATCTAAGCATTGATTTGTAATTAGATTTAAGTATTCTTTTTGGGGAAAAGAGAAGAGCATTAGTATTGGATTAGTGTTACTAGTGGATTCTAGATGATTCAATCATCCATTAGTATTGCTTGTTTCTTGTTTTACTTACTTTAGTTTGATTCTATTCACTTTCTCACACACTTATTCACTTGTTTTGATTCTCACACTCCATTTATCTATTCACACCATCAATTCCACATTTGATTTTACACTACTTTAGCATATTTCTTTATCTCCATCCACTCATTTTCTATCTTTCACTTGTTATTTTCACACACTTATTCATTTGATCTATCTAACATTTCTCCATTGTTCTTGTATTAACCTTGTTATTATTATTTTATTTTTTTTTGTCATTAACTTTGTTACCAACTTGTTACTTAGCTTGTTCTCACTTGAGTTTTTCTATTTTTACTAACATCTCTTTGTTATCTATTGTTTTCTTTTAGTTTGCATTTTTTTTATTTTCCTTGTTATTATTTTGTTTTTTGTTTCCATTGTTTTTGTTATTTTCATTTGCATTTGTTAGCTATATTTGAGTTGATACTCCTTTTCATTGATCATTGTTAGTTTCCTTGTAACGATCCTCGTGGGAACGATATTCGGACTTCCATAGTCTATATTACTTGAGACAACCGTATACTTGTGGAAATTCGTCATCAATAAACACTTGATCACTTTCAGCAATTGAATTTTTAGTGCTACTACTGTTCCAGTTAGGTTGATGGTTATAATGAGGGACCAAGGAAGGGTTCAAACTGGAGATGGAGGGGAGAATACTTGCATTTCAGGGAGCTTGATTCATGGTGAGTGTGGACTGGACCACGATGTGTTATCCTTAAGTAAACCTGCACTGGCTTATGATACCGACTCATTTATAAATGGGGATTGGAAGAACAACATTTCTCTATGAACACCATTAAAAAAAATAAGAAGAGGAAAATGTTCTATTCACTCTGAGGATAAGGAAGTCTCTTTCTATGTGTGGTAGATGGAAACATTGTCATCATTGGTTGAAACATATCGTTTTTTAGTAATCTGATGTAAAAAAATAAAAAAAGAAACCCAAGTCAGGAATAGGATAATATGTGGAAAAGTATTTCACAGGATAATCCATGAAAGTTTCAAGTGGTAAACTAATAGGTAGATAACAGACATTTGGAATATTATACCACTAACCTTTAGGAACATTAGTAAAGGCCCGGATATCTCAAGTAGACGATGATGTTTTTGGCAAGTTTATGCTGTGGAGTGCGAGAAGTGAGTAAAATGAAAAGACATTCCTGTCCATAGTCACTGTGAAGTGCATGACTTGTAGTGTTAAAACCTGATTTCCTTGACTAATGTGTGAAATGCTTTAAACACAAGATAACTTCATCTTTACTCTTCCACATATAAATCCATGTCATTCTTGAGGCATCATTGATAAATCAAACAAAGTGACAAAAGACACGACATTCCCCACACATCAAAATGAACTAAATAAAACATAACATTTGAATGTTCATTCGATTTGAATGTTTCATTCGAGTTAATTCGAAAAACACTTATGTGTTTTGGATAATGCACAAGTTTGATAGTGAAATCTAGAACCATTATCATACTTGAATATTGATGGAAATAATGACTTATAGAAAAAATCTCTCAATAATTCCTCTTTGTTAGCAAGTAATAAAGTATACATATAAATGCCATGTTGAGGATGCATCACTAATTTATTGGTTGTTATCTTCATGGCCACCTCCAATAGAAAAGCTATCGAGGCAGCTTCCCAGATAATGAAAAAGAAAAAAAGAAAACAAAACAAAAAAAGCTTCACGATCTGTAAGTCCTTGAAGCACAATGAGGTTACACTAAGTTTAAGCTCCTTCTGTAGTAACATAAGGAACAGGTAACTTAAAAGATAAGGAAAGAGATAAAGAAATGATGTTTCCTTTTCCAACAGTTGTGGTGGGCAAGATTCCATCTCCTAATTTCACCTCCCCAAGAGTGAGGTCATAAACATTGGCAATAAATAGTAGCTTACATATGATCAACTCAGTCAATGACCCAACTTCCAAATGAAGAGGTGACATGAAGGGTACTTGTTATACCTTTTATTGGCTAATGTAGTGGAAGAAAATGTCTTAAGAGAAACTTATATCATTTCAGCAAAACGGCTAACATTTTATAAATAATTTCTTAATATAAATTATTTTGAAAGATAGGAATCACTCATATCTTTACCAATTTACTTGTATATTATATGAACTCAAAGAAACCTAAGAGAAACTCAAATCATTTCAGCAAAATACCTACAACAACTCAGAGAAAGAAGCTAAAAAAATTATAGGAATGAAATTTTAATAATAACAACAAAGAACATTAATTCATCGGGACCGTATTCGGTTCTAGGTGATGAAATTTCATGTTTTTGGATTAACCTAAGTTTAGTTTCAATCCATTAAACCTTTAATTTCAAATTAGGAGACACATTCAGAAGGAAGAAACTGCCCAAAGTCTTGTTTGCCCAAAACACCCATTTGACATAAAGAGTATGATACATTGCTTAAAATGCATTCAACCCAACAAACATGTCCTTAACCACTTGCAATGTTTTGACAATATCAATCATCTCCATTCGTTCTTCTGGCGACTCTAGAGAGCAGGTAACTCCCAATCTAACAATTGAATTCAAGAACTCAAGAATTTTAGCTCTCTTGCCATGAACATTGTTAAAATCTGCTTCCCCTTCTCCTAAAAAAAGTCGCGGATCAACGATCTCTGTCGATTGAGTGCTCAAAGCCATCTTAGCAAACTCATGTAGACTTAAACCTTCTTTGAACATATCATCTGTTGGCCTTCTCCCAGTAACCATCTCCAACAAGATAATTCCATAACTATATACATCTCCCTTTGTAGATGTTTGACCTCCCAATCCATATTCTACAATGCAAACAAGTCAAAATTTAATTTTAATAAAAAAAAAAATATCAAGAGCATATTGACAATATAAGGAAAATAACAAAAAGATACTAGTAGAATCACGTAGAGAATACATTTACATTGTTTTAAAAAATCTAAATCCTAAAGAAAACACAAGTAAAGAGAGAGTAGTACCTGGAGGAACATATCCAATAGACCCCTTTATTGCAAATGAATCACTTTGATTGTGAGATAAACTATATCCGGTTTCATAAAGTAACTTGGCCAATCCAAAGTCGCCTACATGGGCAATCATGTCATTGTCGAGTAGAATGTTACTTGGCTTTAAATCACAATGAGCAATTGGTGGTTGACAATGGTGGTGAAGGTATTCCAAAGCACAAGCTACATCTATGGCTATGTTCAACCTCTGCGTAAAGCTCAAGCTCTGCAAATGATTTTGTCCGTCCTTTTCTGAATGCAACCATTTGTCGAGATTCCCGTTGGGCATGTACTCAAAAATCAAAGCTTTGAAATCATTGCCTTTAAAGTCTAAACTTGAGCAGGCACTCAAGACCTTAACGAGATTTCGATGTCGCACATTTCTCAAGGTTCTGCATTCTGCGACGAAGCTCTCTGAAGCTCCTCTATTTTCAAGGTTGAGAACCTTCACTGCAATATTTTTTTCATCAATGTCAAAAGCTCCTTTATACACTGAACCATGACTTCCCGCTCCAATTAAGTTATCTGAAGAAAACCCATTTGTTGCTTTTTGCAGTTCTTGATAGGTTACTTTCATGAAGAATTTTCCCATGGATGAGTTGAAAGAAGATTTCTTTTTCGAGCTCCTTTTGCAATAATAAACACCAAGGACACCGAGGATTAAAACCGAACACAAAACCACACCAATTGTCGGGAATTCTATTTTGAGTAGAAAGGAGCCCCTCTGTTTCTTAGAGGCATTCAAAGTGCAATTTGGAAGTTGTAACACTGGTATACCGCCACAAAGCCTTTTATTCCCAATGACTGAAATGACACTTGCATTTTTGAAGGCCCCTTCTTTTGGAACTTCACCATTAAGATCATTGAAAGAAAGATTTAGATAAAGCAGCAAAGGAAAATTGCTGAAATATTCTGGAATCTGTCCAGACAATTCATTGCTGGAAAGATCGAATCCTTGAATGCTTCTTAAGGTGCTTAAAGATGAGGGGATGGTTCCTTGAAAGCGGTTATTATCTAAATAAAGGTGCTCCAGTTGTACGCAACTGCCTAGTGTGCTAGGAATTTCACCAGATAATTTATTCCACGATATGTCCAAATTTTCAAGGTTGGTTAGGCTACCCACTTCTAATGGTAGGGGCCCTGTTAACAAATTTTGAGATAAATTGAGGATTTGTGATAAGGAATTGAGGCTAAGAACCTGTATGGGTATGGTCCCATTCAGGTTATTGTGAGAAAGGTCCAATGCACTAAGATGCTGGCATTTACCAAGACTCTCAGGGATTTTTCCCCACAAGTTGTTCTTGCTTAGATCGAGTTCATTCAGCAGTGTAATGTTGCCAATTGACATTGGAATCTCTCCCATGAATTTATTGTCTGAAAACTTCAACCCTTGTAACTTTGAAAGTCTCCCGATACTAAAAGGAATAGTGCCTGTGAGAAAATTTTCTTCCATGCCCAGTCCAATTAAGTTGACTAGGTTTTCAATCCCAGAAGGGATGCTTCCTGTCAGTTGGTTCCTCCCCATGTAAAAATTTATAAGATTGGTTGTGAGATTGACCATACAACTAGGGAATGTGCCTCCAAAGCTATTGTCATTAAGATATAATTCTTTTAAACTGCTGGAGTTGCTTAGAGAAGTTAGAAACCTCAAGTCATTGGCTGCCCTTGTTCCAAGTTGATTTTGGCTTAAGCTGAGCCATGATAGATTTTGAAGGTCTCCCAAACCAATAGGAACTTGTCCCACAAAGTTATTGGAACCGACGTCAAATTCTACTAGTTGGGAAGCATTTGACAAAGTAACAGGTATTTGTCCTGTAAACTGGTTACCTCCACCCCAGAACATTTTCAAATTGGGAAGAGTGATACCCATATCCCAAGGCAGGCTTCCATGTAGTTGATTACCGCCCAAAATAAATATATCGATGGAAGAAATGTTGTAAAGGGCGTAAGGAACTACACCTGCTAGTTTATTCACTGATACTTGGAAAAATCTTAGCTTTGAGAGTCGACTCAGATCATTTGGAATGCTTCCTTCAAGTCTATTTCCAGCTAAGGAGAGAATGGTAAGTGCTGAAAGATTCCCAAGTGAAGGTGGGATGTTTCCTGTAAGATAGTTTTTACTAAGCCAAAGTGCATCAAGGTTTGATAGAGAGCCAAGGTCCACTGGAATGTTCCCTACAAAATTGTTCTTTCCCAAATCTATGACTCTAAGGTGTGATAAGCTTGTAAGATTTGTTAGGATTTCACCTTGGAAGGAATTGTTCCTGAGACTGAGACGTTGTAGGCGGAACAAGTGGTTGATTTCTTGAGGAATCTCTCCGTGAAAGCTGTTATTTGCAAGGCTGAAGCTTCTCAGGAAGGAGAGGTTCCCTATGTAAGGGGACAAGGAACCTTCCAAGTTGAACGATTGTAGGATCAAGCTCACGACCCTTTGACGACGGGTACTGCATCTGACTCCTGGCCACATGCAGAAATGAAGAGTACCATTCCATGAGCTCAAGCCACCGAGAGGATCCGATGTTATCTGATCCTTGATGGCTAGCAATGCCATTCGATCAGTCTCATTCCCCCGTTTGGTAACTTGACTAGTAAAGTCAAGTAAAGTTAAATCATCCTAAACATCACATCAAAAGCACTTTTTCTCAAAACTCCCTCCAACTTTTCCAACAAAAAGTCAAAAAGTAACCACATTTATTAACTAAAAGACAAAAAAACTCCATTTCCCATACCAAAAGTCAACAATATTCCATTCCAAACAACTAAAAACAAAATACCATCATAACCCACTACATATTTTATTCATACTTTTCATTTCACTTCACTCCACTTGACTTTAATAGTAAAATGCCAAACGGGCCCGCACATTCCAATGCTTGCAAGTTCAAGTACACGAGAAGAATCAGAAGATGGAGCAGATATGAAGAGGAAGCCATTGAGAAAAATAGGATGTGATTGACAGAGGAGGCTCCTATCATTTATAAGTTTGAAGGATTATGATATTATTGACTAGTTTATTTGCAGTTGATGGGACTAGACCTAACTCCATCTCATCAAGTTGACAATCCTTGAGTGGAATAGCTCTAATTTATATCAAAAGTCTCCTTCAAACCATGGTGTGTCTCACGTAGTCATCCAAACACGTGATGGATAAAAGCCGGCTGCACCTAAGCTTGTAAAAGTCTACTGAATGCAGGTGCATTTGAAAACGACAAGTTGCTTCTGTTATTTGGAAATGCGGGGCATTTGAAAACCATTTTTCCCATCTCAGGTCAAAGAGGGCATTTGTTATTCCCGTTCAATGAAGAAAATGTAGTCTAAATTATATTCATATTGATGTTAACTGATGGTCTTGAGCATAACAACGTACCATTTTTCCCATCTCAGGTCAAGAGGCCATTTGTTATCTCTGTTCAATGAAGAAAATGTAGTCTAAATTATACTTATATTGATGTTAACAGATGATCTTGAGCATAACAACGTGCAAATTGGTATTGTGTAGTAGGGGTGTATACGGATCGGATTGGTGCGAATTGAGCCAAATTCGTCACCAATCCGTTGCCAACGGATTGACGGATTTAGAATCCATCACCAATCCGTTGATGTTAAAATCGGATTTGATCCGATCCGTGGAGGACCGGATCGGATCGGATTAATCCGTTCAATCTAATTTTAAAATAAAAATGTCAAATATATTATAAAAAATCACATTTTGACCCCGTAAATTTTTTTCTTATTTTAAATTTAGACATTTTAATTTATATTTAGACCTCTTATATTTTTTTATTTATATTTAATGCCAACAGATCGGATTGGATTGAATCCGCGGATTGAGGGTGAAATCTGCCACCGA
This sequence comes from Litsea cubeba, assembly GCA_012931725.1. NCBI lineage: Eukaryota > Viridiplantae > Streptophyta > Magnoliopsida > Laurales > Lauraceae > Litsea > Litsea cubeba. The sequence goes on from CM022948.1 coordinate 38,157,678, forward strand.
TCCGTTGCTAACGGATTACAAAATTTTCAATCCGTCACCATTCTGTTTACCTTCAGATCGGATAAAAATCCACTGATCGGATCGGATTTCCGGATCGACAGATTTTTTGTACACCCCTATTATGTAGGGTGTTTCATACAAATAAATAAAATACACAGTGAAAGGACTTGGTGCCCTGACTGTATCCGAAGAATTTCAGATCAATAAATAAATAAACAGTCAGGAAGAAGTTCCAACAGGACCATGTATCTGCTCTAATTGGAGTTGTGCATTTATTTGTTTAACCTGCTGAAAATAAATCAGGGTTCAGGGCATAGTTCACTCACACTCTTTCGTTCCAAAATAAGATCACAGGCCAATATGACCGAAAAGCCAATCCATATCAATGACTTGTGCCAAATTCGAATCCAAATATGTGGATCCGTGGATAGACTGGTACAAGTTGCATGCCTGTGGTCCAAAGGCCAAGGGAGGACGTTTTTCTTAGAGGGCTATGTGTGTGAGATTGTTTTTTAAGGTCCTAGCAAAATAAATATATTAGAGGGCCAAGTGTGTGAGACAGATTTTGAAGTTCAAGTTTAGGATAAGATAAGTTTATGTATGTGGTGGGGCCCACCTAGGGACCCACATGAGGATGAGGATGAGGGGATTTCAATGACTCCCTAGTACCTCCTCCTAAAAAAATTAGCCCTAATTGTGATTTCTATCATCTCTATCTGGGCCCAAAAAGTTTAATGGTCAATAGTCTATTCGGTTCGGTACATAGTCGATCCAACAGTCTAGAAAATTTATGGAATTTTATCTTAAGCGAGTCTTGCCCCATATATATATATATATATATATGATTTTTAGAAATTTGAGGAGGCCATGGCCACTCGAGCCTGCTGGTTCCGCCCCTGATTTGGCCGACTACCTAATTGTCAATGTTATTGACAGAATAGCGGCCCGACTAGATGGTCCTGCCTGTTCTGGCCTTACAAATGCAATGCTGTTGCGCCTTGTTAATTAATAATCAGCTAATCACTGGCATTATCCCCAACCCTAGGATTTTGGCCAATATAAAAATGGGCTAGAGTTGGATATTGATCAGCTTTCTCTGGAGCTAAAAAATTAAAATGGCCTGCTAGAGGCTTATCTCAAATGTGGCCCAACACACACTAACTCTTGATACCTAAAACTATAAAAATGTAGTATGGTACAATTAAAGATTCACTACACAAACTCCTTTTTTTCTCAAAAAAAATTCTTCCCTGAAGGGGTTTGTTTGAGGAAATATATGAATTTTGAAATATAATCTTCTTGTAAATGAGTTCATGCTGATTTTCCATCTCAATGGTATGTACGTTGATCCAGTAGTCAGCAATGTCATTATGGTCTTGTTGTGAATTTTAGGAAATTTTAAATAAACTGAAAAATGTTTTGTAATATATTAAATATATTTATTACTCTACATGTTCTAACCAATTTTGACAAGCATCCCATTGTTACACACTTTTGGATTGAGATATTAAAAAAATATAATTTCTAAAACCATTAAACTTGCTAGATCATGGTTAATACTTTGTACATTCTTAAACAGATTTTGCCATCCTCTGGTAACCATACCATAGTTATCAATTTCGTTTTATTTTGGCAGAAATGGGCAAAATATTTTGTTTCGGCTTCTTTTGTAAATTTTTTGTTTTACTTTCGATCAATTTCAACCAAAAACATAGATTTCCGTTGAAATTGGCTAAAATGACCGAGATTTCCAAAATGACCGAAATATCATGAAGAATTCGTCCAAACTCCAATCTTAAAGGTTATCAGCTTTTATTGCTATGAAAAACTATGTCTAAACTTTATTGTGGTAAGGAATCTGCTTAAGTTTATACTTGTATCTTATAATATTATTTTATCATAATAAATTAAATGCATGAATTATATTTCATATTTTATTTTTTATTTTTCTAACATATATGTATATTTTGATTTTATTTATGTATATAAAACATAATTCCAAAATATTACACTAAAATTCCGAATCGGCCAGAACATTTCACGTTGGAGGCCGACCGAAATAGGGTCTGAACCAAAATTAAAAAGTATGAGCGATACCATTGGCTTCTTTAGCGCTGTCAAACGAGTCATATTAACGAATTCGGGTTAGAATCACCTCAACCCGAACACGACCCATTAAGAAAACGGGTCAAAAATCAAACACGAATCCAATTCGTTTATTTAACAGGTCACCCGAATACGATCCCGTTAATTTTGAAAAAAATATTCATTAAACTTAAAAAGTATATCTTTTCTAAATCATTGAGCCATACTTTATGTTTTGATGATAGGTCCATTTTCTAAGTAAATGTTGTATCTCTTCTCAATAAGTGTATCTTTCACTTAACAAAAGTTATGTCACCCACACTTTGATTTTTTGCAGGGTAATGTGATGCACACTTGGCAGTATGGCTTTTTGGCGGGTTGTATCGGGTCGTAATGAATTGCCGGATTTATTCGTTAACGACCCATTAATTTAATGAGATAAAGAGTCTAACCCGTTAATGATCCGAACCCATTAAGGGGTTACCCAAATCGGCTAATATTGTGTGAGTTCGTATCGTGTTAACGGATCGTGTGACATTTTTGACATTTTGACGGCTCTAGGCTTCCATTCTCCCTTTGTAAATAATAGGAAAAGTGGGTGTTATGTTGTACATTTTCCTTTTTCTTTTGCAATATTGCTCTTTTCCTTCCTCCATGTTGGAAAACTAATTCGTGGTTTTCCCGTTTCCACACCACCAGAATTCGCTTCCCACACCATCTCTTATCCAAAAACCAGAGAAAAGAAGAGCAGAAAAAGAGTTAGAGAGAGATACAGAAAAGAAGAAGAGAAAAATGTCAATTGCAACTTCCTTCTCTTCAATCAAATTCCCTTCAACTTCTTCATGTCATTGCTCTTCTTCTTCCCCTTCTTCCTTCAGATTCCCCTCCAAACCCTCCATCATCAGGAGCTCAAAAGCAGAAGGCCCTCTCAGAAGACCCCTTGCTCCTCCCATCAGAGAACCATCTTTCCCTCCTTCTCCACTTCCACAGCCTTCTTCATCTCCTTCTATGCCTTCTGCTCCTCCAAAGCCTTTTTCTGACGCCTCCGCTGCGTCTACTGTTGTGACTTTAGAGTTTCAGAGGAAGATGGCAAAGGAGATTCAGGAGTATTTCCGGCAGAAGAAGCTCGAGGAGGCAAACCAGGGACCCTTCTTTGGATTCATTGGGAAGAACGAGATTGCGAATGGGAGGTAAGCAGATGAGCTTCTTTCTGGGGTTTGCTTGAATTTTAGATTGTGTTTGGGATTTCGGACTTGGTGTTCGTTTGGATGTGAGAATTTCTGACATGGGTTCCTCTTTGGGTTGGTGGGATTTTTCCTTTTGCAAATTCATGGATTCATGAATCTGCAGGTGCCTGCTCTTTGGCAGGAAATGAATTCCTAGGAATTCATGGTAAAATGAGTTCCAAAAGGGAATTATTAATGAGGTGAAAAGTGAAGGATATAGGGTGGACATATAACTTTCTTAGGATTTGATTTACTAGAGTGATTATGGGTGGGGGTATTCATTTTCCATATCCCCTTGAACATTTTCTATTAAGGGGAGATTGTTTGATGGCCATTTTTGGGTCTTCTTGGGATACATTGCTTTGGAGGAATTCAATTCCATGCGAACAAATAGTCCATAGAAAGTTTGGATTTTGGGCCAAAATCATGTCCCACCCAAGAGAGTGCTCTGAAATTCATTTGAGTATGTTTCTTCGGACTTCGCTTGTTATCTTCTCTTACAAACAAGTATGAAGTTTGAGTAGGCCCATAGAATGAATGTAATAGTGGTTTTATACTATTTTTAATGAGTTAGACATATGTACTAGTGATAGGCAAAAATCCATCAACTATATTCCAAACAAAGAATTCCATAAACCCAAGAATTCCAGTATCCCCACGCCAGAAAAGCAACAATTTCCAAATATATTGTTTCCTATGTAGAATTTTAGAACCTGCCAAGTGAATTTGGATTCAGAAATCTGATTCTTAAATTCACAATGATTCCAATGTCCAATCAAATTCTCAGTTCCAAGGAGGCCAGATGTACTTTGTGGGTTATTCTAGGTTCTAGAACTCAAGTCTTTGATGTGAGTCGGCTGGGGGGATTTGCATACCAATTAGTTGTTTGGGTCTCAATGGTCTTTTGGGTTATATGATTTTGAATTATAATGTAGTTATATGGGATACATGAGCTGTTTTAGGTTCTTAACTTTAAGTATTTGATTCTATTCAGCTGGGAATCTGAATACAATTTAATTCTTTGAGTATTAGATGGGGTTTTGGGTTATAGAGGGTCTGGTTCCAATAAAGGGTTTACAGGGTTAATACTTTTTATCCATTGTAATCAAATTGGCGGCCAAAAGCAGCATGTGAGAGGCTCCTGTATGATCAACATAACATCGATCCAAACCCAGGCACCATTGGATAAAACTCCAAGGGCCACGCTTTCTTCAGGACATCTCTCTCAAGGCTTGCATGAGAGACAAATTTCTGAGTCCTTTTTGGGACCAAGGATGAAAATAGCGGTAGCGGCGGGCGTAGCGGCCCGCCGTCAAAACGCTACGAAGCGGGGGATACGTAGCGTAGCGGGGATACGTAGCGGCGTAGCGGGGCGATTTGAAATAATCGCCCAAAAAATCTAAAAAAATTCTTGAAAATCCAGAAAATTGTAAAATGAAAGAATATGTGGTTCTTTTGCAAAAGTAAGTAAGAAAAGTGGGTGTAGCGGTGCCCTCAATATATGAAGTCCTGTATCGCTGTATAAATAGAAAATAGTAGTAATTATTAGTTTTTTCACATGTATTCATATTTCTTAGGCATACTAACTTAGAAAGTAATGAAAAGCTCATAAAAAAAAAGTAGAACATGAAATAAAGGCATAATTGCATAAGACTTAAGAGTTAGGTCATTACTCATTAGTCATTACTCATTAGTGAATATTGAACAATCAAAATATCAAATATCAATACTTCAACATTCAAGGTTCAAATTCAATCAAGTGAATGAACTATGAAGTGATCAAAATAAACATCAATCAACAGTCAACACCAATTTAGAAATGACAGAGTAGAGAGTAAGTGAAGGAAGTAGGAATACCTTGGTCACCACCAAAAGGATCGTCTACGAAGATTCAAGGCACTGTTATCCTCATCCCCATCTGTGTTATCATTTGTATTGGCATCATATTGCATTTGATATTGATAAAAATTGGGATCCACCAATCCAAAGAAGGTGGTAGCCGCATGGCCTGCATCATCATAACTTGGAGAAGGTGGAGGTGGATATCTATTATATTGTGTTTCACCGTAGTCACCATATGAGTAGGACCCTGAAATAGAAGACTGTTCGTCTCCTTGTTGCACTTGACCATATGGAAAATACTGCGAGGGTCCTTATCCACTGTAACTAGGGTTCCACGAACCAGTCCATGATGCTGCTTGTTGTCCTCCAACACCTTCACCCATATTTCCTTGTTCATTACTACTACCTCCAGGAGCATGTGGAGCAGGTGGTGAGACTCTCCGACGCCGTTGATAACCACGATTTCCTTCCATTCTTTCCGGAAAGTCTTGTACCTTCTCTACAGGAATGACATCTTCCTGATCATGTTGGTAGTATTCACTAGTAGCACCTGTCCCACTAGTGTCTCCTGCTCCATCTCCCCCATCTCCTCCACCATGGCTACTCGAAGAGACGGTGGTACTCGTCCTCTCAGAAGATGACACAACATGAGCAGGAATAGCAGGTTCTTTCCCTCTAGATTGCTTCTCCTCCAAGTGGGGCACCCCCTGCCTCATCCATTTGTTCATCAAGCAAATCTCTAACCTCCTCCTGAAAGCCCGGATCTGAATCTAGCAATGGATCCTCTACCTCGGCTATCCATGGGAGCAAGGGATCGTCCTCTTTGAATATGTGATCCAAACTAATAGGACAATAGTTCGGACTATCCATTGCCTTCCTTTCTCTCGTTCTGTTTCTCAACTTTAAATTGTAATGACAATACACAAGCTTATTGAGTTTTTGCATGGTAAGCCGATTCCTGGACTTTGTGTGGATCAAGGAGAAAGTGCTCCAATTCCTTTCACAGTTTGATGAAGTTGTAACTTGACTAAGGATGCGAACAGCCGCTTTCCTTAGATTTGGAGTATCCTCTCCAAAATTCATCCACCAATCAGCTGAGATTCAAAATAAACAAATAAAATTAGATATTCCTTAAGTCCTTCCAATCAATTGAGAGATAAATAACAAAAGACTATTAGGTTGGGTGATTGGGTCTTTTGTTATCATATTCATACCAGGTGTCATTTTTCCAATCGCCCTTTGTGTGATTGGGTCAGCAAAGCCTCCTTTCCTTTGTGTGTATGTAGATATCTACAATGTGAAAATTAGGAATAAATCATTAAAGGTTTAACGAACCTATCTTAAGCATATCTGCATATACATATGTGATATGTCATCTCAAATTTCAATCACTAACTCACCTCTTGAATGGCGTTGATGGAATCATCAATTCCCAACAATTTTCTCAACACTTGCCTTAATCCTACCCTCAACTCCGTCTCTATTACATCGCTGTGTTGTTGGGCATTGGGGTAGTAGAATTCGGGATTAAGGAAATAACCTGCATTGAAAACAAGTTGAAATGCAAAATGATTAAACATCAATCAAAGAATGATAGCTTGCTTTAAAAGCATCAAATATAGATATAACTATTGAGTACCGGCAGCATGCAATGGATGGTGCAGCTGGTCAGCCCACCGTCTATCAATAATCTGTATATATTCTTCATGATATCTAACATTTTCCATGATAGCTTGCTTAGCCCGATCCATTGCTTCATATTTATATATATCCCATTGTTGGCTTGTCATCACCATCTACAAGCCGCAACACTCTAACTGAAGGCTCATAAACCTTTAATAAATTAGACACTTTCTTCCAAAACTTATTGTCCCTCATCAAGTTAGGGATCTCAAATTCTGGACCACTTGTTGCATTGCCCCACTTTGAACGAAGCCATTCTTCTGATGCAAACATCTGAATCAGCTCTGTTCTAAACCTTACAAGGCTCTCCTTCGCAATGAAATGGGTAGCAAACCTAGTTGATCCCGGACGAATCAAGGCATGATTATTTGTGAATCTTTTCATCAAGCTCAAAAGCCATGAATGATCATAAATAAATCTGGTGATGCTTCTACATGCCTTGATAACTTCAGCAATTTTCTTCTTCCTTCCAATCTCTTCCATAATGAGATCTATACAGTGTGCTGCACATGGAGTCCAAAACAGATGAGGCCTCTTTTTCTCCAACATCACACCGGCTGCCTTGAAATTGGCGCCATTATCTGTAACCATCTGTACAACATGCTCCTTTCCCACAGTCTCTACAACCTTGTCCATAAGAGTGTATATATATTTAGCTGTTCGTCTATGCTCAGATGCATCCACGGACTTCACAAAAACACACCCAGAGACTGAATGTACCAAAAAGTTTATTAATTGTATTTGTGTGCCGCTGGTCCACCCATCACACATAATGGTGACTCCATTCTGTTGCCACATGGGCCTAAAGGTCTCCACCCATGCCTTTATTTCTTTATATTCCTCTTCGAGATATTTAGTGCCCACATCATAAACAGAGGGCGACTGTATTCCCCGCCCAGCTTCGGCGGCAACATCAAGAATTGTTTGGAAATAAGGGGAATCTATTGCTGTAGGTGGTATGTTCTTGTGAATTAGCCATTTCGCTGTAGCTTTGGCTAACCTATCTCTTGCAGACTTCATTGCCCCTTTCATCACACTTGCTATATTTGGTTGTTTAGCTCCCTCTTTTCTATGTGCTAGAGGATCAACAGAGGGAGGAGTTGCTCTTCTAGTAGAAATAATTTCTACATCAACATCCCGTTCCCGGGTGCTAAATGCCCTACGCATTGCCCCTGCAATGCCCTTGCCCCTGCTTGGCACAGCAGATGAGCCCCCGGCATCATAATTTTTGCTGCTTCCAACAAATGCACGACGTTCATATTCTTCTTGGTGACTCATGATGGACTCTCGGCGTGCAGCCTCCATCTGTGCATCTTCATCATCAAAACCTTCATCCCCAAATACATCATAATGGGCAGCATCGACATCTTGCTGCCTCTTTTCTTTTATCTCTACCTTTCTAGCTTTGCTTTGGCTAACCAAAGCTTTCATTTGTTCCCTGACTTCCCTTGGTGCTTTGGTACAGCCAGCAACATTACCAGAAATGTGGCCCAAATGGGGCTTGAATCTAATGGTGCTTGAATCTTGTAATGCCCCCATTGGTCACTTTCCCACAAAACTTGCATTTGATTTTTAACCTGCTGTTCTCAACTGCCTCACCAAAGCTCCATGCGGGATCAATATCACGAGGCATTTTCAAAAATTAATTGGCAAATACAAATGCACAATAAAAGACTGAATACCTATACATATGAACAAGTAGTATGTTAAAAATTAAAAAAACAACAAAACATGTTAGAGGAAACATATATCTAACACTTAAGAATCATTCTCTTGACATTTAATTGGCATTCAATTAATTACTAAAAATATTTTTTTTTACAAAAATAAAAAAAATCCGAAAATAAAAAAAGGAAAAAATTGTTTGGAATGATCTATGGGAAACATAGATCTATAATTTAGTAGCCCTTTTCAAGACATTTGATTGGCATTCAATTACTAAAAATAATTTTTTTTACAAAAATAAAAGAAATCTGAAAATAAAAAAAGGAAAAAAATTGAAAAATAGGTATTATATGTTGGAATGATCTATGGGAAACATAGATCTATAATTTAGAAGCCCTTTTCAAGACTTTTGATTGGCATACAATTACTAAAAATAATTTTTTTTACAAAAATAAAAGAAATCCGAAAATAAAAAAAAGGAAAAAAATTGAAAAACAAGCATTATATGTTGGAATGATCTATGGGAAACATAGATCTATAATCTAGAAGCCCTTTTCAAGACTTTTGATTGGCATACAATTACTAAAAATAATTTTTTTTTACAAAAATAAAAGAAATCCGAAAATAAGAAAAGGAAAAAAATTGAAAAACAAGCATTATATGTTGGAATGATCTATGGGAAACATAGATCTATAATCTAGGAGCCCTTTTCAAGACATTTGATTGGCATACAATTACTAAAAATAATTTTTTTTACAAAAATAAAAGAAATCCGAAAATAAAAAAAGGAAAAAAAATTGAAAAAAAAGCATTATATGTTGGAATGATCTATGGGAAACATAGATCTATAATCTAGGAGCCCTTTTTCAAGACATTTGATTGGCATACAATTACTAAAAATAATTTTTTTTACAAAAACAAAAGAAATCCGAAAATAAAAAAAGAAAAAAAAATTGAAAAACAAGCATTATATGTTGGAATGATCTATGGGAAACATAGATCTATAATCTAGGAGGCCTTTTCAAGACATTTGATTGGCATTCAATTACTAAAAATAATTTTTTTTTACAAATAAAAAAGAAATCCGAAAATAAAAAAAGGAAAAAAAATTAAAAAACAAGCATTATATGTTGGAATGATCTATGGGAAACATAGATCTATAATCTAGGAGCCCTTTTCAAGACATTTGATTGGCATACAATTACTAAAAATATTTTTTTTTTCAAATATAAAAAAATCCGAAAATAAAAAAGGGAAAAAAATTGAAAAACAAGCATTATATGTTGGAATGATCTATGGGAACCATAGATCTAACAATATGATGCTATTTTCAAGTTGTTTCATGAGTTTTCCTTAAGTGATAATGGTTTTTTTTTTAAATAACTTAAATCCGAAAATAAAAATAACAATATTTAAAAAAAAAAAAACAAAAGATATGCATACAAGATCAAAAGGATGCATGGATCTACAATAAAACAAGCCAATGATGCCATTATATTGTGGTTTATAGTAGACTAGTAGTTAGAGAGTGATAATCTCAAAAGTTGAAAAAAAGTCACATACCTAGATGAAGATTCTTGTTTAGAATCTTTAAAATCCTTTGAATAGTTGAATGTTGGTGATTTGGTGGCAAGAAATCTTGAGAAAATCCAATTAGGAGACACTTGGGACCACTTAGGAGGAAGAAAATGGAAAAGAGGAAGAAAACATAGCAGCAAGTGAAGGAGAAGATGGGTTTTTCGTCCAAAAAGGGGTTTTATACCCCCCCGCCCCCCCGGTACGTGGCGGCCCGTAGCAGCCGCAACGGCCGCCACGGGTGCGACGGCCGATATTTCGGCCATGGCGTGGCGGTGTCGCCTGCCTCGGCTGATTTTTATCCATGTTTGGGACCACTTGGATGCATGCCAATCATAGGAGGATAGTGTGATGGAAAGTTCTCATTGTGGATGTTTGGCAAAAATTGTCGCAATCAGATCATCACGACCATTAATTTAGGGGCCTTAATGTTTAATGGTATAGTAAGTAACACTTTTTGTGAAATTCAATCCAAAGGTGAGTATAATTCGGATTGGTGTCAAATTAGAGTGAGTACCAATTCTTGGGAGTTTAGTGAGTATGAGGGGGTTGGATTGATCACGAAGGGTCCCATCTAATGGTAAAAAAGTTCTCTCTCAAGAGAGGGTTTGCTTTACTTAGATGACCCGTACAAGATTAGTTCTTTTTTGTGCATTTAATCAACGATAGTAAACTTCCAACCAAGTTGAATTTTGTGCAAACCCTAATCTATTTTGTGAAGAAACCAGGAAGGGGGACCAGGATCTCCAGAACAACTCTCGTACACAAGACTATATTTTTAACACTCTTAATTTTACAACTTTATAACTTGAGATGAGAGACAAAGGGCTCTCAATCCCTATTTATAGACACTGTATTTAACTTCATTTGAAATCCGCGGGACTTAAACCTACTGAGATCCTCAAAATTCTACTGAATTAAATTACACATAGTGATTAGATAAGGATTACACATCATTTGTACAATTATACAGTGGCCGTATAATATACGTTGTGGAAGTTTATGGATTGCTTTAGGCTGCATCTAACATGTGCATGTGATGGCTTGTAGCACTTCATTGTAGTTATATTGTCATCATAGCGAACAATTGTTGACTGTTCTTTGGCATTAGAATAGTTTATGAGCTTTATACAGGTGAGTGATGAGAGTTTACTATTTGAAAGTGACGTGTCACTATATGAAAAAGGCATTTATACAAAGCGTGAGTGATGTCTTCGGGATCGATTTATGGCTATTATAGATGGGAGAGTACTTCATGTACTCGTTGAAAAGAAATGTGTGGATGGGGTTTTTGGTGATGGGACACATATGGCGATGTATAATAAGTGCTTATGACTGTATGTCTGCATGAAAGACATCTATATTGAGAAGATAAGACTTCATTGGAATTTGTGAGATGCATATGCCGGATTTCAGCAATCTTGATTAGTACAGATAACTGCTGCATTATCAAAATCCTTCATCTGATGGAGGAAGTGTTGAGTCTGAATCTTCTTTATTGACAGAACCATTAGAGGAGGAGACTTCTTGAATAATTCCACCATATTTCTTTATTATAGGATCTTTGAGAAATTGTATTTCATCTTTCAATCACTGCATTTCTTGAAGAAGAATAATTTGCTGCTATGTATTGAGAGGAGCTATTGGTGAGGAGGATTCTCCATGAACCGCTTCTTTAAGACTTTTGGGCAAAACCGCATTGAAGACCACATGTTTTTCAGATTGAGGAATTGTCTGTTTAGACTGTATTATGAGGGAGGCTTGGGGAGAAGAATGGTGAGATTTATTGAAGAAATTTGGAATATCAAATTTATCCCACCACTTTATATAAGAAATGCGAGCAAGACATGATGGCTTACTGAATTGAGATTTGTTGTATTCCCAATGAAAAATCCATGGAGTAATGGTTGGTGAAAATGTATTTAAAGAAAGAGTATGAGGGATCTGAAATTACGAATTTATTGCTGGATTCAAATTGTTGATAGTTAGTTGATAAAGATTCTAGGAGAATGCAGGATTGTGGTCCGAAAGGAATCCACCAATTTTTCCAAAACCCAGAAGGAATAGTTTGGGGGCACTTTGAGGAGAAGCAGATATACCTAGTGAGTTTTTTCGGAATTTTGATACAACAGTGTGTATTCCCATGCAGTCATATAATCCCAATGATCATAAGCCCATGAAGTCCCGGATGGACATATTACAGATTTGGAGGAAGAGAAATTGTCTACCCATTCCAAAGGAGATTGAATATGCAATATTTTCATTTTTGAAAAGGCATGTGCACCAACTCAATCTTGATGAGTGATGATTGCACTCTTTGATGGAGCTTTGAGCCTCTTGCCTCATTTTTGAAAAGGCATTATTACACTTATTTTTGAAAAGGCATGATTACAATGTATAGACGATGACCTTGCAGATCACCCTTTTTTTTTTTCAATAACTTTCTCAGATCATCACATGCAATTCTTGAAGAAATCCTTAATAAATTCGATGTTATGTCTCTTGATATTACTGAAAGAACACAGAGATAACTAATACAACTATTCCAAAGAGACCTTGAATATGATGGATGGAGTCATCGTCCTGCTGATCCAGACCAATACCTCACTCAGGATTCCTAAATATAGCAATTAATTCAGAAACTGCATCAATTATTTTTGTTAATTAAGATTGCCGAGCAAATGCATCTCACAAATTTTAATAAAATCTTATCTCCTCGATACAGATGTCCCTCATGCAGTTCGTAGTAGTCTTTCATGCAGACGTACAGTTAGAAGCATTTAATACACATCGCCATGTTTTCGTCGCTGAAAGCCCCATCCACATATTTCTTTTCAACAAGTAAATGAAATAGCCTCCCATCCATAATAGCCATAAATTGTTCCCGAAGACATCACTCACCCTTTGCATCAATGTCTTTTTCAAATAGTGACACGTCACTATCAGATAGTAAACTCCCATCACTTACCCTTATACAGCTCATTTATTATTCCAATGCCAAAGAAAAGTCAACAATTGTGGGCTATCACGATAATAGTGATTCAAATCACTATTATAACACAATGAAGTTTTATGAACCATCACGTGCACTTGTCAGATGTAGCCTGCATGAATCCATCAAATTCCTCAACGTGTATTATACGGCTACTATATAATTGTACAAATGATGTGTGATCCTTGTCTAACCACTATGTGTAATCATCACACAGCGTTGTGCCTCTTGTGTAATCTTGAATAAGGTATTGGTCTGGGTCACCATGACATTAATATTAGGCTCACAAATGCGTGAAAGTCTGTAAGATTTCCCAATGTTCTTCCAACAAGCATTAGCACATTTGCACCTTGCTGGTACTCTTCAACAGACTTGGCTTGCCATTGTCTCCGAGTTCATCCAGTCCTTTATTAATGATTTCTTGGCATTGAGCTAAAGTGAGAGATGAGCAGCAACATGTTAATGGTTAATTGAAAATTTATAGGTGCGATATCCTTCGGGCTGTTTCTGTCAGATACTCATTGGACCATATTCTAATGATATCCTCCATTTTATCTGGAGTGCTATTGTTGAGGGTTTTTTTGTTTTTATAACGGAGGGTGTCCCAGCCCTTTGGGCCAAACTAATCCCTACGGGCCCAGCGGGAGCCGGGTAAATCCCCTGTGGCCTCAACGTGGTAGCGCAATTTCGAACCCTCATCCTCCAAGAGAAAACCATGGTCCTAGGCCAACTGATCTACCCCTTGGGGTATTGTTGAGGTTGAGAATCGGGTTGTTGACCCTCATTGGAATTACATTCGAGTTTAAAAGAGTTGAATGGTTGGCTTGGTATGCATCATGATTCGTTGGGAGGCATTAGCACAATAGTATAATTTGATGCCTGGTTTGCACAAGATTCTGTTTCTTGAATGAAGCTGCTGGAAGACATGATCCCTTTTGGAGTTGCACAGAACACGGCTATAAATGGGTTGTGGCTAACAAGGCCAACCCTATGTGGATGAAGGCTTTCAATGATCATGATGATAGATAAATATGTTTCTGTTGGAATTTCAAGAGAGAATCAGTTTATTATTTGAAAATAAACTTCTAGTGTGGCCATCTTATGATGAATTCAAGTCTTCACTTACAGGGTTCAATGTAAGGTATTAGAAGGCATATCAGTCAGTCATAAAATAATACATATTGGTTATCGATGCATATTTTTCCAATCCAACCTTTTTAGAAGTTATCAAAAACAATTTAACATATTAGAAAATGTTAGTTTTTGATTCTTGCATTCCCAAGTAGTGTACAAGTATTTTGTAACCATAGTTTTAACCAATCGATCTAATAGGGAATCAACTGAGTTGATATTTATCCATTAATATATTGAGTATTGGTTGAAATAAACTTAATTTAGACCAAGTTTGGTTGAAACCCAATTGACCCACAACACTCATGAATTACAACCACTGCTTGACTCATACCCATAGGGTTTGGTGTAGCAGTTGAGCTTCTTAAGGCCTTTTATCCTTACATCTTAGGATATTCAGAGGAAAACCATATGACTCGAGTAGTGAAATACTGGACGTTAAAGTTACTCAAATTAAAAAAGAACCTTTAAAATCATATGAAATTTATCTCTCTCTCTCTTTTTTTTAAACAAATGTATTTCGTTATAAAAAAAAAGAAAATATTTTTGGGTGTTTGTAGTTTTCTATATTTTAGATATTCTAAATATTTGATATAATTAAGCTATCTAAAATTAATTTATTAACTTGCATGATCAACCTGCCTAGCTTCCTAGTTAAATCCAGTAACTGCCCGAGTTTGGTCGATTATTGACCTATTAGGTTGGAATACTATGTTTATCAAACCCCTAAAGTCATTTAGCTTTTGCATTGTTGGCTACTCTTAAAACAAATGAACTGTTGGTCTATTGAGAGAGGTTTAGGCATTTCATTTATTCTATTTAGCTTAAATATATACAAATAGAGATACAATGCATGTAATTTATTTATCACCTGTATGGTATCTTAAGTTAGTTGTTGGTTTTGTTAGCTGAAGGTCGCAATAGCCATGCATGACAGTTATTTTCTTTAAAAAAAAAAGAAAAAGAAAAAGAAAAAAATCTTAAAGAACATTTTGAAAAAGTTGAATATAGTCAACGCGGAGATTGCTCTAGTCATTTTTTTTTAACCAACCATATCTAAGGGTGTAAATGAGCCATTTGCTAAGCTGAGAAGACCTCAGTCAGGATCAAGCTGTACTTGATAGAACTTGGCTCTGTTCGAGGTTGACACCACCCTGATGGGTCAAGCTCAGTCTCAAGTTCGACATGATATATGTAATTATAATATTGTATGTTAGTTAGATCATATATATATGCGCATGTAGAGGACAGCACACTTGTGAACCAGCTGCAAGTCTCAAACTTGCAGCCTTTGTGGAGCCCACCTTGATGCATGCCAATCACAATTGTAGGTTGATTTTGAAAGATCTTAATATGGATTAGTGATGAGGTCCAGATTGGCATTATTGATGATTGGGATATGTTAGGGCACAAAGTTTTAATGGTTATATATGCACTTAATAAACCTTCAAAATTTGTTGCCCTGAATAGACAGGTCCAATCATTAGATCTTAGTGATCTTGCACCCTAACAATCTTTCAATCACAAAGGGAAGAATGAAATGAAGTTCTTATCAGAACGTATATTCTCTGTGTCTTTCTCTTGGAGAATGATCACATATATAAAGATATTACAAACCTTAATTAAGCCTAAATCAAAGCTCTATGCAAAAAGGAAATTAGCTAATCACTTAACTAAGATAGGAAAGAAACTAATTACATATTTACAGCCATATCAATTGTTGACTAAATCAAATCCACGAGACTTAAGGAGCTTGTTGGACTGATGGGCCTTGGGCTCCTTAATGGATCATGGGCCAAACTTAACACCCCCCCTCAAATTGATGCGGGAGAATCAGCAAGCATCAATTTGCCAACCAAGAATTGATGACGTGGTCTGGGAAGACCTTTAGTAAAAATGTCAGCAAGTTGAAGTTCAGTGGAGACATGTGGAAGGCTGATGACATCACGCTTGAATTCATCACGGATGAAGTGTTGATCAACCTCGATATGTTTAGTACGTTCATGAAAAATCGGATTCTCAGTAATCCGAATTGCACTCGTATTATCAGCATAGAGGGGGGTAGCTCCGTCTGCAGGAAATCCAATGGCAGAGAGCAGACCGCGGAGCCAAAGTATTTCAGAGCATGCAGCAGACATAGCTCGATACTCAGCCTCGGTAGAAGATCTGGAAACTTTGTCTTGTTTCTTGCATTTCCAGGAAATCAGACTATCACCCAGGAACATGCACCATCCTGTAGTTGATCGGCGAGTATCCAGACAACCGGCCCAATCAGCATCGGAATAAGCTTTGAGAGAAATAGGATTAGCTGATGGAAAAAACAGTCCGCGAGACGGAGTACGAAGAAGGTACCGAATGATGCGACGAACAGCAGCCAGATGAAGATGACGAGGAGTAGTCATGAACTGACTCATGAGATTGACCGCAAATGAGATATCAGGACGCGTGATCGTGAGGTAGATCAAGCTACCAACTAACTGGCGATATGCGGTAGGATCCGGAAGAAGATCACCCTCCTCTTTACTGAGTTTAACATTCAGTTCGATCGGCGTATCAACGGGGGCTGAGGAAGTAAGCCCAGCCAAGTCAATAAGATCAACTGTATATTTGTGCTGATTGAGAACTATACCTTTAGGGGATTGATGAACTTCAAGTCCAAGGAAATAGTGTAAGGGGCCTAGATCCTTCATTTGAAATGTCCGATGAAGAGAAGCTTGGAGTACCTGAATCATTTTTGCATTAGGACCAGTAATGACAATGTCATCAACGTAGACCAACAGTACAGTAATCGCAGATGGATCATGATGTAAGAACATGGAAGGATCATACTGGCTGGGATGAAAACCCAAGTGTAGAAGGGCATCCTGAAATTTCTCAAACCATGCACGAGGAGCTTGCTTTAGACCATAGAGAGAGCGACGGAGCTTAGCAACCATACCCTTCCCAGATGTTGACCCCGGAGGCAGACGCATATAAACGTCTTCTTTGAGATCACCATGAAGAAACGCATTTTTTACATCCATTTGATAGAGAGGCCAAGACTGAGAAGCAGCAACAGCAAGAATTAAGCGAACGGTGGTCATCTTAGCGACGGGAGCAAAGGTTGCATCATAATCAATGCCATATTCCTGCCGATTTCCGAGAGCAACCAGGCGCGCCTTATATCGATCAAGAGAGCCATCTGATTTTAACTTTAGAGAAAAAATCCACTTGCAGCCAATTGGTTTTATACCCACAGGTGAAGAGACAACATCCCACGTATGATTTTGTCCAAAGCATCCAATTCTTCTTGCATAGCCTGGTTCCAACATTTGTCCTGCACAGCCTGAGAATAGGATTGGGGAATGGAAGAAGATGACAAAGTGGCCATTAAGGAAGTGTGGGAGAACCCATAGCGGTCGGGAGGTATCGAAATGCGAGAGGAGCATCGCAAGGAATGATGTCTAGATAGATCAAATGCCGGAGGTGGACCAGATGCAGGAGATAGATCAGGAGGGGGATCCCTGGGAGGCGCTTATTTGTTCCGTCTGTGATACACAAAGTTAGGATTAAAGCGAACAACTGAAGTGGTGTCCGAAAAACCAGGTAAAGACACCAAGGGTGATGAGTCAGGCGGTTCAATGTGTTTTTGAAAATAATACTGATGTTAAAAAAAAAATACATTCCTCGAGGTGCGCAAGCGACGAATGTGAGGATCGTAGCAGAGGAACCCTTTCTGGAAGGGCGCATAGCCTAAAAACACACATTCAGCAGATTGTGCGGTTAGTTTGGTCCGCTCAGAAGAAGGTAAGTGCACAAGACAAACAGAGCCGAAAACATGAAGATCATCATAAGATGGAGATGTCTGGTGTAATCGGTAATATAGGCTTTGATTTTGAAGAGAGGTGGAAGGCAGACGATTGATAAGGTAAGCAGCTGTAGCTAGTGCCTCAATCCAAAAACGAGTAGGAACGGATGATTCAAGAAGAAGAGAACGAGTGACATCAAGCAAATGTCTATTTTTTCTTTCAGCAACTCCATTCTGCTGTGGAGTATAAGGACAAGTTCTCTGAGAAATAATGCCTTTGGTTTGCAAAAAATGTTGAAAATCAGAAGACACATATTCCCCGCCCGAATCAGATCGCAAGATTTTGATGCAGGTGGAAAATTGATTCTCAACATAAGCTAAAAAAATTTTAAACATGTTGAAAACATCAGATTTAGAATGCAAAAAATAAACCCATGTGAACCGACTGAAATCATCAATAAAAGTCACAAAATATTTGTAGTGAGCATGAGAAAGAGCTGGAGCAATTCCCCATACATCGCTATGAACCAAATCAAAACACCGAGTGCTATGTGAAGTGGAAATAGGAAAAGGAAGAGTTTTGCTTTTTCCCATTTTACAAGCAGCACAATCAAAAGGAACACAAGAAGATAAGCCAATAGTTTTATTCAAACCAGAATTTAACATAAGGGACAAAACCTTGGAATTAGGGTGTCCGAGTTTTTTATGCCATAATTGGCAATTATCTCTAATAGAAAGACAAAACACATCATTGGCAATTCTAGTCCTAGAAAGATTAGAAAAATCCAGCGGAAACAAGCGTCCACACTTAGGTCCCCTCGCGATCTCCTTCCCGGACATCTGGTCCTGCACAACACAACCAGAAGAAGAAAAGGAGATGTTATAATTATTTTCAACAAGTTGCCCAACTGACAAAAGGTTTGAAGTTAAATTTGGACAAAGGAAAACATTTTTCAATGGTACTGAACCAGGGATGTCTCCAAGGGCAGTAATGGGAACAGTGCCGCCATTAGCAGTTTGGATCTGAAGATTACCAGTATAGTTTGTCACATTGGAGAGAGAATGACTGGAAGGAGTCATATGATTAGATGCCCCGGAATCAAGAAACCAAGTAGAAGATAGGGGTGATGTACCTGAGAGACCGAAAGCAGAAAGGGCATTGACAATCATTTGCTGTACCAATTCAGGAGTCAGAGAAGAGGAGGACCCAGACTGTGAGGATGTAGATGTGGAAGCAGGCATAGCGGAAGAAGCAACATAAGCATGTGGAGTCGGAGACTGTGTAGGCGGATACTGCGGAGCTTGATACTGTGAAGCCGGATGCTGGAAAACCTGATGCTGGGGAGTCTGCTGCTGTGGAATCTGACGTGGAGGGCGGTGGCGACATTCAGAGATGACATGTCCCGACTTTTTGCAGTAACGACAGACTTTCTGTTGGCATTGGGATGCAAGATGCCCAAATTGTTGACAGCTGTAGCATTGAGTTTTGCTCATGTCCCGAGGTGGAGGCTGAGAAGCCTTAGTATCTGAAAACGCGACAGAATAGGTCTCAGCCTTATGTTGAGCTATATGAGCTGTAGTTGAAATACGCTGTTCCTCGCGTAAGAGTTCATTCAGGCAGATATTTAAAGAAGGTAAAGGCATCCGATTCATCAGGGCCGATCGGACACTGTCATACTCAGGACGTAATTTCATTAAAAATTGATCCCGCTGACTAGAGGCCTGAAGATCACGAATCACGATCAGAACATCTGCAGCCACATCTGCATACTTAATACTATCATATTCCGACCAGAGGGTCCGAAATCCTGAATAGTAGTCTTGGATTGACAAGGTCCCTTGTGCATATTCAGCAATTGCACATTCAAGGTGAAATTGTCGTGCTGAGTTATCTTGATGGTATACTTGCTTCAGATATCCCCACATGTCTCTCGAGGTGGGGTAAGGTTTGAGGTTCATTAGCAGGTGTTGTTCGACGGAACCCAGGATCCATGTTTTTATTTTTGCATCTTTAGTAAGCCAGGTGGATATCTTCTTCTCATCATCTGTTGGTTTGGTGTCGGACCCAGAAATATAGCCCCATAATTCCTTAGCCTCAAGGTAAATTTGGAATTGAAATGACCAAGCAGGGTAATTTTTCCCGGTGAACCGGATCAAGGTAACCTCAGATTTTTCCATTTTTAATCAAAAAAATGAAAAACAAAAGATAGCAAAGAAGACCAGCAACAGTGAAGAGATGAAGGCTAAAAGATAAGAACACTTGTACTGTAGCAGAAGCCAAGATCCGATCAACAGATAAGAGGAAAAACAGCACAGAACCAAAAAATCACAAAAAAGAACCCCAGGCGTCAATGAATTTGGCCACTGATCTTGTACGTGGGCCCCACTGATAAATCTGGACAAAGATCAGAACACTGATCTGATGAAGCTGAGAAAATTGCTTTCTACTGAAAGAAGAATGACCGAAATCCACCACAGATCCAAGATTCTGGACGGTCCAGATGAAAACAATAATAATTTTCTGGATAATGACGAAAATGGGAAAATCACCAACCTGGGAGTGCTGAAAAATTGAGAAAAAATCTCCAATATTCCTAGAAGTTCCAGGCGACCATGACTGGAAAGAACTCTGATGATGGTTTGATGATCAGAGGTGGGCCACCATGAAGATGGGATGACTTAGAGACGGAATTCCTTGAAACAGATCCCTGATCTGTCGATCTTCACGAGAGAGATTGATTTCTCTCTATCTTGAATGTCTTGATTCTATATCAAGATCAAGAATATGATTTGCTTGAACTAGCTCTGATACCATAACAATGTTTCAATCACAAAGGGAAGAATGAAATGAAGTTCTTATCAGAACGTATATTCTCTGTCTTTCTCTTGGAGAATGATCACATATATAAAGATATTACAAACCTTAATTAAGCCTAAATCAAAGCTCTATACAAAAGGAAATTAGCTAATCACTTAACTAAGATAGGAAAGAAACTAATTACATATTTACAGCCATATCAATTGTTGACTAAATCAAATCCACGAGACTTAAGGAGCTTGTTGGACTGATGGGCCTTGGGCTCCTTAATGGATCATGGGCCAAACTTAACACACCCCACCTCTAATAAGCGCTAAGACCTTTCAAGTCCCTACACTTGCATTTAGCATGCATCCAGCTAACCCCTAACAGGAGGCCGCAAGATTCAGCTCATAACCAAATTTTCCTCTGTAAGTATATGTATCATAAGTATATATGCTAGTATGCAAATTTTTAAGAATAGCGAGACCGTTCCTAGCTTAGGAGCGGTCCAGCTGGTGGGGCCTAACCTACCTACCTACGGTCAAAATCACCCCTCCAACCCGCCCTATGGATCAACCCTGACCCAAATTCTACAGTACCTAAGTCTAAGCCCTCAAATTGAAAATTTTGGCTCCCGTCCTACTTTATTGAATAGCTAGGATTTGGACAACTTTGAAACCCCCTCAAAACAGAACCTCCGGTTCAAATGGTTTCCTTTTTTACACATAGGCATGTCATAGGAGACCTTTCAAACCCTACAATCCCCATGGTTGCTATCTTTAGAGTTGGGCCCCAAAGGCTGAACTCTTCCTAAGCTAGAAATGGTTTGGCTGTTCATGAACATGACTATATTAGTATATGTAGTTATATAATCAAACTTGATCTTAAGCCAACATCTAATTAGTTGGGTCTAGCAAAGCAGGGCTTATCTGGCTGAGCTCGATTTTGCTAGGCTTGATATGCTTACTTACCAACCTGGCTTTGCTTGTTGACACTCTTATTAACAGTCTTGACTTGCTGATCAAAGTTTAAGAAAAAAAAAATATTTATATGTAATGGAAAAAAAGTTGCTATTTTCTCAAATGGGATTATTGTAAGGTTTTGATCTGATTTAAATTGTAAATATATGCTCAATGCCCGAACAAAATTATATTTTGGGAAAATGAAAAAAGAAAAACAGTGAAAATTAATAATTAAGACATCAAATCATTGACCATATCGGTCCATAAGATGGACACTTATTCTAAGCTGAATGATACAACCTAATTATTGTAGCGGAGTGGGCTGATAACCAGCAATTATTAGCCTATACCAATAAACTATACAGGCTCGCATACACTGACCTCTCCTTTTATTGGTGCTAACCTAAATTTGACACTCACCGAATTAATATCTATAGTTTAATCTCTCACACATAAATGTACACACGCTGAAACACAATTTGTTTCCTACACACCAGCTCCCAGTTAGAAATGTGCACGACTCTTTGTGGGCCCACCCATATATATTTTTATATTGACATTGAAGTGGAAAGTCAGCTTTTTGGTATGATTTTTTGCCTCTTACATGGCATCGTCTCCTTAAATCTTCAGCAAATCATTGATATTTTAGCTTCTCTATTTTCATTGGAGAAACATGAGTTTGTTAGTTCAAGGTGAGCTGATGCTTACGGAAAAAGTTAAAAAAGAAGAAAGAAAAAAGAACATAAGAGGAAGTCAATTATTCATGATTTCTTTTTAGCTTTTCACGACTTGATTTGAACTTTTGGCAATTGATTTAAGACTTAGGAGAGATTTTTTGGTGGATGTTTGTGTGGTTTTATGCAGATGGGCAATGTTCGGTTTCGCTGTTGGGCTGCTAACAGAGTATGCCACTGGTTCAGATTTTGTTGAACAACTAAAGATCCTCCTCTCAAATTTTGGAATTGTGGACCTTGATTAATTATTCTCTTTGATCATTATTATCGTCATCAAACATTTCTCGTTGTAAACATATTAAAATGCAGCGTTTCTTCATTAATTTCTTTTGGTGGCTATATGTTTCTTTCTGACTTTCTGATCATCATTATATAGTGTATATCTGCTGTTCTCTTAAGGCAAGAATTCCTTAGTTTTTGCTTCTCTAAATGCAGTATTCAGCAATCAGGTCCCAGTTCTGTTTTTGTAATTTGTGTTACTTGTTAAAACTGCTTCCTCATGTACTCAAGTATTCAGGCATGTTGAGAATAAAATATCAGATGATTACTTACACAGCTACTCTCTCATTGTGCCTTCTTAAATCAGCTAAGTTGATGCTGATTGCAAGACTAAGAAGAGAGTATTACTACTAAGTTGTAATCCATTGTTATAAATTGGCAAGCCAACAAAGTGGCTTGGCTCCTACAAGTAATATTAGGACGGGGGATTTAATTTCTCCTGCGAGAACATCCGCAGTGGGTGGGTGCATTAAAATTCAAGGGGTTCCTGGATCTCTTTAACGGCTGGATGGGAGCGTCCACATTTGTTCCATATATTGGGACTGTTACTGTTTGTTGTGGCTCTGTTTTGTGCTTAATTTGGATCTTTTAATACTCTCTTTGTATTGCACTCTATTAAACATGAAATCTGTGATACTTCTGCATGGAGCTTTGACAACCCAGTGTAGAGCTTCTTCCTTTTCATCTGCGGTGGAAAGATTCCTGCCTCTTTGCCCATGTTAACATAGACCTCCATGGTTAACTGCATCTCCGGCAACACCCATGTCACAGGTACTGCCGATGCTTAGAAATATTACTATTATCTTTGTCAAATGGTACCTTTCAGATGATTTTGCAATGTTTTCAAAATCGGTTAAAATTTTAAATATTTATGATTTTACAATATTTTGCATAAAAACAGTGAACTGATTTCAAATTTACAAGAGGAATGATTGTATGGATGTAGACCTTATCATTTGTCCGTTAACAGTGAGCACCAATTAAGGCAATAAACCTTTGGATCTCAACCTACTCATGGCAGGTAATGGGCCTAAAAATCAACCATATAGTTGTTTTATTCGTCATTTATTGAACGTCACCTTGGGGCGAGATCAACTTCATTGATTGGTGGTGGTTTAATCTAATGGTGAATAACGTTTTTCTGCAGGTTCTATTCAATGATCTCACTTATTATTCATGTAGCTTGAGTTTATAGTGTTTTATCATGATTTCAAGTGTCTCATCCACATGGATTTGAGACTCAATTTTGGAATAGCTAGCTTTTTTATTTTCTGCTCTCGACTTCTTTCATGGTTTATTAGCACATTCTTCCCAATTTCTGCTCTTGGCTTCTTTAGTTCAACTTCCTCTTCCTTATCTAATATCTAAAGACTCGAGAGCACTCATTGATGGCCTATCTCAGATTAAGGTTCCAATCCCATTTAATTGACAATCAGCTACCAACTTGTTTATTTTTCTTGGATGGAGTGTACAATCCCATTTAATCATTTGAGACTAAGCATTCCAAATTGATTATTTTCTAGTCCAAGTGCACATTTCATGTACATCTGCACATTCAGTTTCTAGGTGCATGCAAGACCGTTTGGCACATCAAAAATTAAACACTAGGCAACAAATGGCTTCATTCAACACAGTGGTACAATATGCTTATATTCTGATGGGTTGCTTCTTTTTTCTTTGTATTAGGAGTTTCTCTCCCCCTCCGAGCAACAAAGACCTAACATGTTAAAAATAACATTTTGCATCCCTTCTCAAGTATCCTTAGGAATGTAAAAAGGCTCTTTATTTCTATAGACTATTTTGTTCTAATCGTGATAAAAGGAAAAAGATATAGAAAAGAAGTAAAGCCAGAGTTGCCTACTGCTAGGAACTTTTCAGTGAGGAGGGATGTCTGGTTCCTGTTAAAATTCAAATTAAAGAAAAGATTAATATTGATGAGAATTGAAGTCCTATTATATTGATTGAAATAAGTTGGTCTACGAGGATAGTGTGGTCTCCACTAAGTCAAAATTGAGAGTTGAAACCTTCCAATGTCAATCAATGTGTTGATTGCTTAAATTGGAAATCATGTAAAGTAGGAGAACAGAAATTCAGATTCTGTTATGTAGATTAGTAAATTCTACCTAGAATTAACCTTTTTACTCTACCCATTCCTTCACCACCAATGTCATGCATCCATTTATATAATATAAAATATATGCACACAGTGAGATATTTTCCATTGGATATACTTTTAGCAGTCAATGTGAGTGGAGAAATAATGTTACCCTCATTAATAGTTGTGTGACATGGAGCCTTTGTTTTAAAATCCTAGTTGTTCAATCAACATATGAAAGGCATGATCCAATCATAATCCACATGGGAAATTCATGAATCCTTGCACGTGATCCTTCCATCATAAACCACATTGGAAAGACTCACGTCCCATTAATATATGTTAGGATATAAGCAAAATTTGGGACCCCTTTCTTTGGTATTGTCAAAAAAAAAAAAAAAGTCATGAAAAATAGATTTATTTTTAAACAAGCAAGCTGATAAATAAATACAAGATAAATCGTCACACCCCGGACCAGCAAAATTCAGATTCTGAATTTTGAGGTGCCAACTGAAGGAAACATTATATTTAGGCCTGTCAATGGGACGGGACGGGCCTGGCTTGGGTTTCGGTTCTGCAATCCCGTCTCGAAAATTGGAGTTGGGTCTTGACATAAATATAAAATACTTTTGGATGCTTTGTGAAATGTTACAACGGGGTTTCACTATAGTGGGAATGGGAGCAAGATATCATGCCTTTTGGTAGTATTTTCTAGTCACTGCTTTCCTTTGCTACTTCATAATGCCTTGCTGTTATAAATGATTGAACATTTAAGATTGTCTAACCAGTAACATAACTTTTGATGTTGTCTTCTTGTTACAAAAATGCTTACGAACATATTTGACCATCATTTCATGAACATCTAATCATCAGAAGGTGGCCGTAGTCCACTGTTTATCTCTGCCAAGACCCAATTGTGTTAATGCATAAGTTGGTGAAATGCTTGTTACTGACTATTATAAGCCGAATTAATATTTTTGCTCTAACGATTTTCGTGTTGGGCCAATGAGGAATGACTAATGAGAGGACTATTTTCTCTTGATTGTGCTTTTGTTAGCTTCATTTGGTGTGCTTTCCTTCCACTATTTGGCATTCTATGAAGAAGATTTTCAACCTAATATCCAAAAAGGGGCTGTGGGTTTTGGAGGAGAAATGAGGGAGAAGAAAGGTGGTGGTGCGCTTTGGAGAGGAAAGAAGGAGA
Source organism: Litsea cubeba (assembly GCA_012931725.1). Taxonomy (NCBI): domain Eukaryota; kingdom Viridiplantae; phylum Streptophyta; class Magnoliopsida; order Laurales; family Lauraceae; genus Litsea; species Litsea cubeba. The sequence goes on from CM022948.1 coordinate 38,183,735, forward strand.
AGAAAAGACAAAAAAAAAAATAATAAATAAAAAATGTTGTGAAGGTTTTTGTATTATTTACAAAGAAATGTTTATAATGAGGATTTATTAAAATAAATATGGAAAACTTTAATACTCTTTTGAAACATTCAAATCTTCCTATACTTTTTGTAAAATGAGCAAGAAATTTTAACATTTTTTTTTGGAAATTTTCCTTAAATTTAAACTTAAAAGGGATCCAATGAGATGCTACAACTAAATTTACCCTATCTATCAAGAGTCTAGATCCTCTCACGCTTTAACTTATATAAATTCTAATTTAAAAGTAGTGGAACTCTAAGGGCATATGCTTTTGCAAGAATTTGTTCAGAAAATTTAAAATTCTCCAACTGATGTCCTTCAAGTGAAACTCCAAATGCTCATGGACCTATGATTAATAATGTAGGAATTGTGACAATTCTAAAGGCAGAAAGTTACTTTTTCGGCAGGTTAGTATTCAAAATTCTAGCTAGGGATGCCAAAAAATCCGTCGATCAGTAAATCCGATCCGATCCAAAGGTAAACGGATTGGTGACGGATTGAAAATCTTGTAATCCGTTAGCAACAGATCAGTGACGGATTTCACCCTCAATCTTTGGATTCAATCCGATCCGATCCAATGACATTAAATATAAAAAAAAAATTTAAGGGGTCTAAATATAAGTTAAGATGTCTAAATATAAAGTAAGAAAAACTTTTTAAGGGGTCAAATATGAAATTTTTTACAACATGTTTGATATCTTTCTTTTAACATTAAATTGAACGGATTAATCCGATCCGATTCGGTCCTCCACGGATCGGATCGGTTTTTACAGCCATGGATAGGTGACGGATTCAAAATCCATCAATTCATAGGTAATAGATTGATGACATATTTGGCCCAATTCACACCCATCCGATCCGTGTATACCTCTAATTCTAAGTTTCTAACAATGAAACGCAACATTTGAAATGCTAGGGTATAGTTTTTACATTAATGTAAAAAAATCTCCAACACTCCAAATTCCTATATGAAAGACCTTCAAACAAACAAGCCCTAACTAGAGAGCAGCTAAAAATAAACTTCCTCCCTTGATGTGGTATCCTCATATTCTACACTAAGGCAGCGCTTCTTTTTTATTTTTCCAGGTGGTAAAGTAAAATATTTTGTAAAAGCCTCTAAAGACTTTATTTTACCATATTTGGTTGGGTGCTACGCATATAGCTAGGTACGCTCAAAGCACTCATAGGTGAAGTTTATCTTGATCCATTCAAGGGGCACATTTAATATTTACTGTGATTGTGGATAGTGAGTGTGGCTCTGATCCAACGGCTTGGATGTGGGCAAAGGTAGATCCACATTTAATAGGATCTCTCCTTGATAGTCACCAATCCCTGGTTTGCTACCCCCATTCAAATGGATTAGATTGTTGAATATACTGTGTATTTGTTTTGGACGGTGAAAATTTGTCGGCCGTTGATCAAGTTATTGGGATGATGATTCCAGCCTCCATCACCATTACAATTAGGTGAAGGTAAATCTTTCGATCCACTCGTTCCCATCTCCATGTGGATCCCCAAGTTGGCCCTACAAGCACCAATGCTCACTTTATTGTGAGCACCGGTACTCAGGTGCCCATATAAGCTAAATGCCCAGTTTTACTATCTCCAATATATGATTTTTATGTTGGGCCAATGACGAATGACTAGTGAGAGGACTATTTACTCTTCTTGCTATGTCCTTTTGTTAGGGTCATTTGGTGGGCTTTTCTTCAAATATTTGGCATTATATGAAGATAGATTTTCAACCCTTTATCCAAAAATGGGATATAGGTTTTAGAGGAAAACGGATGGAAAAAAAAAATGGTAAAGGAGGATTTTGGAGAGGAGATGAGGAGAAAAGACAAAAAGATCTTACAAAGGTTTTTTTTTTTTTTTTTTATCATTTTTCAATTTTTTTAGGGAGTTACATGGATCTTATGCTCTTATACACCATGAAGAGGGCATTTCGGGTCCAATTCAGAACCTTACTCGACATCATTGGTCATGGAAGGTCTCACTTAAACAAAAGCCGCTTCATCAGGGGACTTTCAACTATATTGCTTGATGCATCTTATGGATCATCATCAACCTCAAAGCAGCAACAAAAAAGAAATCCATCTGCAATTTACTACTTGTTAAATTTAGCTCATTCATCCCAAACAACCTACACAAGTGACATTCCAACCATAGTTGAGGCCACCATTTCTGGGGTCAAACATATGAAATCGTAAAGGTCCTACACAGAGGAAACAGGAGCAGCTGATTTAAGAAACACAGAACACAATTTCCCTGGTCTGTGACCAGTGGTGGTGGTGGTGGTGGTGGTATCATAAAAAATTGGCATACCTTCTGTACCACAAGCTATAAGATACAATCATTATCAAATACTGATTAATTTGTTGAAACAAAGTGTGATCATCTTTTTTATTTGAAGGAGGAATCTGCAAACGTGGACCGGAGCTGGGGCTTCAGGCACCGAAGCGAGGATGCTGATTCCGACCACCACCGGTCGAAGCGGTTGGTTGGAGGATGAGAAGTCCCGTGACCGCGACTGAGATAAAATCAAATATCACCATCTTCACCACCTGTAATGTAGAGTTAGGGACACTAGAAAAGATCCCCACATTATACTACAAATAAAAATAACTATAAAGAAAAAATATATAAGAGACCTCAAATACCAAAGCGCTAATAAAGAATACAAAATTGCAATATCAGAAAAGAGAATTGAAAGAATCCATAACCCAACCCCATCAATAAGACCACTTCAATCTCATCTAACCACAAATTCTGAGAGAGAGTAACTGCATAAACACATTCTCCGACAGCTCAGTTTTTATAACAAAACATAGAGGCCTCTTGTCACTTAGAGAAGCAAATATATATATATATATATTTATCTGTACAAAATGAAACAGATTTCTTTTAAAGAATTCCAAAAGAGAATAGAAACGACCTAAAGTGTAAGGAAGGGAAGCTATAGCTCACTTGGTTTCACCGATAAGGCGACCAGCTATACAGAGCATATGGTGACCTCCAGCAATAAAAGCAACCAACAGAGAGCTAACCCACAAAAAATGATAAAAACACTAACTACACAGCCCACAAGCTGGGCCAGCTCAAGAAAGAAAAGAAAAGTAACCCACAGGCCGGGCCAGCCAAGAAACCGAGGCAGCAACCTGACAAAACAAGGCTATCAACTGGGAGTGGTGCTTCTCTGCTGCCACTGAGAACAATATCTGGACCACAGATTAGCTCTATCTGCTTGAAGAGAGAAGGCTATAGCGTTTAGAACATCAACAAGGTTACACGTCTTCTTGCTTTAATCCTATTGCCTCCAAGACAAGGGGAGACAGTAGGATCATCCACTAATTCAAATGTAGTTTTGCAGTCAGCTTGAGTTTTCATATTGGCTTGATGATTTGAAGCTTCAAGAACAATGATGTAGGCAGCATGGTAGCGATCCTCTCTATCTATTACTTTGGTCCATATTAGCTTGAGATCATTATTTCGGAGGAAACCCAAGGAGAATTTTGCTTGGAGGGAGATAAAGAGGTTCCACTTGCTGCTGCTGCTCCGCTGCAATTTAGTTTGCTTTGGTCCATATTAGCTTGAGATCATTATTTCTTAGGAAACCCATGAAGAATTTTGCTTGGAGGGAAATAAAGAGGTTCCACTCACTGCTGCTGCTCTGCTGCAATTTAGTTTGCTTTGTAGGCACAGTAAGTGGACGATCTCAACTGGCTGCAAGATTCTCAAAGACATACAAATTAAGAAAGGAGGGTTTAAGACCTAGGATTGAGTGTACTCCATTTTCTGATGCTTTCCAAATCACTTTCATCTTCAAGATCATCAGCCAGCTGGGTAGATTTTGCAATTGACTCAAAGATCTCCATCAGCTGGTTGGCTCTGCTGGTGGAAGAGATCACCTACCATTAGAAATGAGGACATTAACATCCTTACCAAGACCCAGGTTATAGATTGGCCAGTGACTAATGCAATCCACATTTCTACCACAAGGCAGCCAAGGGTCAAACCACAATGAGGTGCTTCTGCCATTATCAATTAGGTGATAGATGTGCATACAAGCATACCCCTCCATCCCCAGGATGCTTTCGAGGGAGTATTAATATCTAGAAGGACTTGTCTTTGATATATAGTTGCTGTGGGCCCGGTCTGGCCATATTGACCACCTAGAAGCGATTGCCCAAACCTGTCTCTGAAGAGCTGCTTAAGGTAGACTAACAATGGATCTAATACCAAGCCCACCTTCGTCCAACAGTCTGCATATTTTACTCCAGGCAATAGTTCTCAGGTACTTCCCCCATCTTCAAAACGGCCCCAAAGGAGCTTTTGACATGGTTTTCAAGGGTTTTGATGAATACTTTGGGAAGAATAAAGATTAAGCCCAGTAAATATGCAAAGAGCAGTGTAGATTTGATCAATACAATCCTAACAGCATATTGATTTCCATCCCAAAAGTCTAAGTTTCTCTCTGACTGGAAAGCAGTAAGAAAGCCTAACTCGTGGAAACAAGAGGTAAACCAATGTATTTCATGGGAAGATTACCCTGGTCGAATACAAGAATAGCTTAATCAAACTCTGTGTCAGATTTACAGCTTAACAGAAAGGGTGGAGCTCTTCTCACAGTTGACTCTCAGGCCAGCATGAGTACTAAAGTCCTCGCTTAATAAAGCCAGCCACAGGAATTTCAGCTGAAGAGAAAATCATTACATCATCGACAAAGAACAGGTGAGATATTGAACACTTTTTCTTAACAGAAGGTGTAGGAATTAGACCTGATTCAGCACATTGAGTCTACTATTGGCAAAGAAATCTCTGATGGCATTGGTAACATCCTCTCCCACAACTAGCAAACAAATTTTGAGAAAATATGCACAGAAGCCATCAGGGCCTGGAGATTTATGAGGATCTTAGAATTTTATGGCATTCTCTATTTAGAAATATCAACAGGTTTGCATAAAATAGAGGCTTCAGCATTGCCCAGCCTCCCTGTGATTTTAACATGAGAGAGATCCAAAAGAACATCAATATTGGGGTTTCTAGGAGCCAGGATTTTTTGGAAGCGGGCCACAAAGTTTCAATGTGGAATGGATCAATATAACAGGTGCCTTCAGAATCTTTAATGGAGGATTTGTCGGACTTCATCCTGTTGGACTCCACTACAGAGTTAGTACCTAGTATTATACTCCCCTAGGTCCAGATCCTTGTTCCTCAACTTCTGATTCATCATACTCTCCTTAATGAGGAGGCATTTCTGCAGATGGTCCTTGCCGTTTTTTTCAGCAGTGAAAAGATTATGGCTAGCTTTAGGGATGCTGATAGAAGATTGTATCCTTTCAAGGTTGTCTCTAGCCTCTTGGACTCCGGTGATAATGGAAGGTTTCGACCTTCGCCAATGGATCAAGGTCTCTTAACATTGGGCAATTTTTTGACAGTTTAAAAAAATTGGGTGCCAACATTGCTTATGTTCCAAGCATCTTTGACAATGTTGAAAAAGTTCTCATCTCTAGCCCATGCGCTAAATACCGAAATGGAGCTTTGAACCCAGCAAGCTGCTTTGTGCTAATGGGAATGGGGCAGTTGTTACTTGTTAGACAGGCCAAGGCAGAGAAGGCATCTGTGTGGGGATATTTCCGAACTCGCCGGATGACTGGCCGGATGCTCTATCTCATGCTCCGGCGCCAGCTAGGCCATCTCGGCAAGGCCCGTCTCAACGTTGCCAGTTCGGCCAAGTGCCCCACTCCGGCCAGAGACTCATCTCGGCCCCTTGCACGACATTTCCACCTCGGCCAGGACGCTCCCAGCTCGGCTGAGCTCCACCTCGGCCAGGTCGTCTCCAGCTCGGCTAGGGACTCCTCCCCGGTCCTCCACTTCGGCGTCTCTGCAGGGGCTCTAGCCAAGTCAAGGTCCTCTCCGACCTCGGCTCCCCGACCTCGGTCAGGATGCCAGGACTAGCCAAGGCAGGGCCTGACAGCTGTCCACCCTTGGACACTTGAGCACGCTAGAGCACGCGCGACAAGACAAGGGCACGCCTGTACTCTCTGACAGACAGAGCCTCCCATGCCGCCCATGCTTCCTGACAGATCGGCGTCCACAGACGCCAGAGTGGGCTGTGATGGGACGGCTAACCACCTCATTGTCTCCTGCCTCCTCTCTCTCCAAAGTCAACTATCTCCCTCTCCTCCTCTATAAAAGGAGCCAAACCAGAACAATAAAGACTCTCTCTCTGGCCCGTCCGAGAGAACCACTGGTATCACCTTCTCCCCCAAAATCTCCTCCCACTGTCCAGTACACGTACTGACTTAGGCATCGGAGAGCCCTGCGCTGCCCACAGCCAGGGTCCTCTGACCTGTTTCTTCTCCCTCTTCCAGGTTCTCAGGCATCGGTTCTTCCACCTTCAACGAGGAAACGGGGAGCCTTAGCCTTCGTCTTCCTCAGTGAGTCGCAAGAACACCACCCCCGGGTCCGTGAATTTTTGTGCACTTACAATTGGCGCCGTCTGTGGGAAACGCTACAAAAAGCCATCTTCCCAAACACCATGCCTCGGAGAACCAGAAAGGGAAAGGAACCGCTAACACTGTCGACACAGCTGCCGACGGTCCCCCACCGGGAAAGGTCAAGAGCAAGATCTAATCCAGCGAGCGTCCAACAGCAGGGTACTCAGTCGGGTTCATCCTCTAAGGGTTCGACCTCGACCCCACCTTCCAAAAAGCGCACCCTGAAGGACAACAGAAGCAACCAAGCTCCGGGCAACAACAACGACATCAGAAAGTGGCTTGATCGACGCATCGAGCAAGCAGTACGACAAAACTTGGAGGCTGCCGGTTTCGCTCGAGTTCGGCTGAACTCTGACGGTCTCGGCACATCTCCCCTCTCTCCAGAGATCAGGAGCTTCCCCCTTCCCGAAGACTTCAAAATCTCGAGGTTCGTCGTTTACGACGGAACCTCGGATCCAGCAGCACACCTCCGGCACTTCACTCAGAGGATGTCGTGTGGGGCGAGGCAGGCCACATGAACTGCAGAGTTTTCTCCTCCAGCCTCGGGGACCTCCCCCTGAAGTGGTTCTGCGCACTCCCCCAAGGATCGATCAAAAGTTGGCAGCAGCTCCGAAGTTCCTTCATGACGAAGTTCCAAGCCCACAGGGTCGTCCCCAGGTCGGCCGCCGACCTGATGGCCCTCAGAATGAAGCAGACCGAGAACGTCACGCAGTTCGCCAAAAGGTTCTGGACTGTGTACAGCCAGACCGAGGGTACTTCAGATGCAATAGCGATCCTGTCTTTCCAACAAGCCCTCCTACCAGGCAACGAGCTTCGAAAGGACTTGGTCATGCATCCCGTGGTCACTATGGCAGCACTGATGACCAGGGTAAACCAGTTCGTCAGGCAAGAAGCAGACGAAGCCCGAGCCCAGAAGCATTTCAACAACAATCAACAGGCAGCGTCCATCTCGGCGGACGCCTCCATCTCGGCGGATGCCTCCGGCTCCACAGCAGCGTCCATCTCGGCGGACGCCTCCATCTCGGCGGATGCCTCCAGCTCCGCAGCAGCGTCCATCTCGGCGGACGCCTCCAGCTCCGCAGCTCCGTCCATCTCGGCGGACGCCTCCACGACAGAAGTCTCCTCCAGCTCGGGGGGCTGCTGAAGCCTCCTATCATCTTTCAGCTTCGACCGCCCGTCAGCTTTGATCGCATGACCCTCTACCGTCATTTCTGGCGGCACGGTCCTCTACTGTCAGCTTTGATGGCGCCGTCAGCTACGACGACATCGGTACGACCCTCTACTGTCGGCTTTGATCGTACGACCCTCTACTGTCATTTCGACGGCACGGTCCTCTGCTGTCAGCCTTGATCGCACGGTCCTCTGCCGCCGCTAGTCGTCCAGAGCTACGTACCCCTGGTGACGAGCCAGTGGGATCTCCATTGCGTGCGGCAGGCGCATCTCGGCCACGCGCCAGACGCCCGGCACAGGCCCCTGGTGGCGAGCCAGTGGGATCTCCATTGCGTGCGGCAGGCGCATCTCGGCCACGCGCCAGACGCCCGGCACAGGCCCCTGGTGACGAGCCAGTGGGATCTCCATTGCGTGCGGCAGGCGCATCTCGGCCACGCGCCAGACGCCCGGCACAGGCCCCTGGTGACGAGCCAGTGGGATCTCCATTGCGTGCGGCAGGCGCATCTCGGCCACGCGCCAGATGCCCGGCACAGGCCCCTGGTGACGAGCCAGTGGGATCTCCATTGCGTGCGGCAGGCGCATCTCGGCCGCACGCCAGATGCCCGGCACAGGCCCCTGGTGACGAGCCTGTGGGATCTCCATTGCGTGCGGCAGGCGCATCTCGGCCCTCGCGCCAGATGCCCGGCACAGGCCCCTGGTGGCGAGCCAGTGGGATCTCCATAAGCGCCTCACGGTACTCACTCTCCAGCTCGGCAGTTGTGTGAATCTCCAGCTCGGCAGAAGCACCCTGTTACAGCTTAGCAGTGATGCCAACCTCTAGCTCTGGTTCATTGCCAGCCAGTCATCCTCCATGATACTTACCTTCTGACCTCAAAAGAGCAGTCTATCGAGCTCAGAAGCTGGGGGCTATTGTGTGGGGATATTTCCGAACTCACCGGATGACTGGCCGGATGCTCTATCTCATGCTCCGGCGCCAGCTAGGCCATCTCGGCAAGGCCCGTCTCAACGTTGCCAGTTCGGCCAAGTGCCCCACTCCGGCCAGAGACTCATCTCGGCCCCTTGCACGACATTTCCACCTCGGCCAGGACGCTCCCAGCTCGGCTGAGCTCCACCTCGGCCAGGTCGTCTCCAGCTCGGCTAGGGACTCCTCCCCGGTCCTCCACTTCGGCGTCTCTGCAGGGGCTCTAGCCAAGTCAAGGTCCTCTCCGACCTCGGCTCCCCGACCTCGGTCAGGATGCCAGGACTAGCCAAGGCAGGGCCTGACAGCTGTCCACCCTTGGACACTTGAGCACGCTAGAGCACGCGCGACAAGACAAGGGCACGCCTGTACTCTCTGACAGACAGAGCCTCCCATGCCGCCCATGCTTCCTGACAGATCGGCGTCCACAGACGCCAGAGTGGGCTGTGATGGGACGGCTAACCACCTCATTGTCTCCTGCCTCCTCTCTCTCCAAAGTCAACTATCTCCCTCTCCTCCTCTATAAAAGGAGCCAAACCAGAACAATAAAGACTCTCTCTCTGGCCCGTCCGAGAGAACCACTGGTATCACCTTCTCCCCCAAAATCTCCTCCCACTGTCCAGTACACGTACTGACTTAGGCATCGGAGAGCCCTGCGCTGCCCACAGCCAGGGTCCTCTGACCTGTTTCTTCTCCCTCTTCCAGGTTCTCAGGCATCGGTTCTTCCACCTTCAATGAGGAAACGGGGAGCCTTAGCCTTCGTCTTCCTCAGTGAGTCGCAAGAACACCACCCCCCGGGTCCGTGAATTTTTGTGCACTTACAGCATCCTCAAAAGTTTAGTATTGATTGGTGGTAGTGGCGATTGATTAGGACCCTATCTTAAGTTCACACACAATCCATTTATTCCCCGAGGAGCAATTAGACCAAGAGAAGTTTCTACTAAAAAGGTGTAGCTCTTCAAGAATACACCTGTATTACTGAAGCTCTGAATTGAAAGCATGTTTGGTATTATAGCTCCTCCCTTCTTCTCAAATTCCAATCTTACACGGCTAAAGCCGCCCATGACCAGCCAAGAAGAATTAATATAACAAGAACAGGAGTTTAGAAAACTCCATAAAAGCTGCCTACCTTGATTTGAATTGTCTCCATAATTTCCAGTCAATAATAACTTCAATAACACTCATAGAAATGATGAATGCATTCAGCGTGAAGAGCTCCACTTCAGGACATCAACAACAAATCATACATAAAGGAATACATCCTGATATGAAACCAATGTAATGACTCGTGTGCTGCGTAATGCACAATCAATTTTTGTTCCTGAAAAGCACCAAATCGAACATATGTCCAGGACAGGAACCTGATTACCAATTTCAAAGACAACACAAGATAACAACTCCTCAAGAATCATCCACCTTAAATGGTAAGAATCACTTGAAATAAGTATCTTCCACCTAAAAAATAAACAAATAGAACCCTGATAAAATTGAAAGCTCAAAACTTTGATTTAAATTATACCATACTAAATTATAACAAAGAATTAATTGTGACATAGAAAACCCTTCAATGAATCGATGATTGTTGAATCATAACCAGTTTCCGGTAAAGAATCCCTTTAATAGCGCTTGTAAATGTGCCAAAAGCATTCAAGTAAACAACACAAAAGCTCCATTTCCGCCAGAACATCAATGACAAATAATACATAAAAGAAAAAAGTTATAGTTCATCACCCACTCATGATATGAAATCACTAACGTACCGTCGATGTTATAGTAGGCACAATACAATTTTGCTCCTAGAATGCACCATATCAAACATATGCCGAAGAACTAAATACAAATTTCAAAAATAATATAGCTAGTCCCAGAGGACCGGTTCAAACACAAGAGCTCCTCAAGGATCGCCAAGACCCATCCTTAATGACAAGAATAACTAGGAATTTGTATATTCCACCTAAAAAATAGAGAAACAAAATAATGAAGATATTGAAAGTTCAAAACTATGATTTTAATTATATCATACTAAATATAAACCAAGAGAAGAAAACCCTTCAAGGAATCAATGATTGTGACCACGAACTAATTTCTGGTGAAGAATCCCTCTAATAGCGCATGTAAAAATGCCAAATGCATCCAAGTTGACATCAAGAGCTCCAATTCGTAAACAAAAAACCATACATGGCCTCCATGTAATAAAGATAGAGAAACACACGAACACACTATATATGTACACACACACCCAACAAGAATAATTTCTTTAAAATAACTTGATCTGTTTTTTTTTTGTTTCTTTTTCTGATCCTTCATTTTGTCAAGTTCATCACGAAGATCTCTCTAAAGAGTAAAACCTTGTGTCACCAAGACAATCCAATGTGGAAAGCCAAGTACACCATCTAAACTCGACATAAAGGGATCGTTGAGTGAAAGCATAAAAAAGAAATGCCATAAAACCGAAAAAACCATTTTCATTAGATGAAGGAAACATATAAAGTTTGATCTCTTAAGAACTCCATGGCACAAAGAGAGAAACCTGAAGGAAAAGGATACTTCACCATCACAGCAATAGGCAGCGCATCAAAATTGTAAGGATTTGAGTGTTGGCGAATTCATTGGGATGGACAACACTTGGGTCTACTAAGTTGTATTTCTCATTATTTAAAGAGTGCTGCTATTGCACACAAAAATTTTCTTTTCAAACACAAGGATTTTTTTTTTTTCATATTACATTTATACCCCTTTATGAAATGACTAAAGTAGCCATTATCCAACAAAAACTCAAATTAGATTTTCTTTTCACACACAATCTCCATTCTTCTTCCCTAAAGAGCTTCTCCCAACTCACTCTCCACTTCTCACTCTCCACTTCCTCCATCTTCCTTGGGCATTCTATCTCACTCTCCACTTGCATTTTATTTTTTCTGGGCATTCTATCTCACTCTCCACTTCCTTCATTTTCCTTTGCAACTCATCTTTCACTCACATTCCTCCATTTGATTGTGCAATGAAGGAAGAGATGGATGAAAACAACAATCAAATGGTGCCTTTTAATCAAAGCAGTAGTGGAAAGGTATTTTTCATTGATATTTTTTTTCATTTTTGTATATTTTGTAATTTCTTCATCTCGCCTGAAACTTCGAACCTCCCGATATGTACGGTATTTCAGAACCGAACATATAACATATGTTCGGACGTACAGGACCGAACATATGGCATATGTTCGGACCTATACAACCGAACATAAGCTATATGTTCGGTCGTGCACTTCCGAACATATAGCATATGTTCGGTCCTGAGATTCCGAACAGATGCTATATGTTCGGAATTAAATATCCGGACACTGATATTTAATTAATATATTATGCAGGTCTCTACGCAAGAAAGTCAGGTTGGATCGGACTTTGTCATGGATTATACCAGTGAGTTTATAACTCACGAGGTAAGACCAACATATGTAGGATTTATTATTCAAGTTACATTTACTTATTACTAAATTCGTATTTAATTTGTTTATTTATTGTAGATATTTCACAGCCGCGATTCGTTGATCAGTTGGGCTCGTGGAGTAGGAAGGAAAAATGGGTTTGTTACCGTGATAAAGGTTTCAAATGCTGCTCGAGTGGGTGTCAAAGCGAGAGTACTCCTTGCTTGCGAGAGAAATGGACAATATAAACAAGAAGAGTGCCAAAAGCGAAAGAGGATCAAACAAACCGGTTCAAAGAAATGTGGATGTCCTTTCGCACTAAAGGGTAAAAAGTTAGACTCAAATGATGATTGGATGTTGGAGGTCATATGTGGTGTGCATAACCATTCGGCAGCGGAATATTTAGAAGGGCATTCATTTGCAGGAAGATTATCAGAGGAGGAAACAAAGTTGCTGGTTGACATGTCGAAGAGCATGGTTAGACCAAAAGAAATTTTGGTTACGTTGAGACAAAGAAGTGAATTAAACATAACCACAATGAAGACCATATACAATGCACGCTACAGATATAAAGTTAATGAGCGGGGTGGAAGAAGTCAGATGCAACAACTACTTGGTAAGTTGGCAGAGCATGATTACATAGAATGGCATAAGAATTGTGAGGATAGCGAGATTGTAACTGACTTGTTTTGGACGCACCCAAAAAGTATAGATTTGTTGCGTGCATTTCCACATGTCTTGATAATGGACTGTACTTACAAGACCAATCGTTATCGCATGCCTCTTCTGGAGATTGTTGGAGTCACATCCACAGACATGACTTTTTCAGTATGCTTTGCATACCTTCATGCTGAACGTGAAGAAAATTATGCATGGGCACTAGGTGTATTGCGTTCTATTATTGGCGATGGTATTCTTCCTGATGTCATTGTGACGGATAGAGAATTGTCACTCATGAACGCCATTAACAGAATATTCCCTGGTGCTACTCATTTATTATGCAAATGGCACATTAATAGAAACGTATTGGCGAGATGCAAGAAGTTGTTCGAAACGAAAGAAAAATGGGACAGGTTTATTTTGAGCTGGAATATGTTGGTGTCTTCATCCACAGAAGATGAGTTTGGTGAACAACTCAGTAAGCTAAATAATGAATTCAGCACGTACCCTGATGCACTCAATTACGTGAAAGGTAGTTGGTTGGATGCTTACAAAGAGAGATTTGTCTCCGCATGGACGGACAATTGTGTCCATTTTGGGAATACTACCTCGAACAGGTAATTTTAAAAAAAATTACTTTATTTGATTTATGCTTATTAATTAATAAGACTAACCTCTTAATAATCCAATGCAGGGCCGAGAGTTCACATGCACAACTCAAAAGACAGCTTGGTTCAAGTCAAGGAAATTTTGAAGCAGTTTGGTCTAAAATCCATAATTTGCTTGAGTTGCAGCATACCAATATCAAAGCTTCATTTGAGAAAAGTAAGACAGTTGTGCAACATAATTTCAAGCCGGCAGAATACAAAGATCTTCGTGGTAATGTTTCTAAAAATGCACTTGATAAAATTTTAACAGAAACCAAGAGAGCTACAGTAGTTGGAATTGACGCCAGTGTGTGTGGTTGTGTTATTCGACGCACACATGGATTACCCTGTGCGCATGAGATTGCAGAATATATCAGTCAAGGGCGACCTATTCCTCTAAGCTGTGTACATCAGCATTGGAAGAAGCTTGATATGTTGCCAACTGCTTCGTCGATGACGAGTTCTTATATGGGTTTGGATTGCAAGGCAGATTTGGAGTTACTTGAAAAACGGTTCAATGAGTATGATTCCACTAGAAAATTGCAACTTCTAAAGAAGATACGGGAGCTATCTATGCCAGACAGCACTCATTTGATTGAACCCGAGGTGATATCAAGAACAAGAGGCAGACCAAGTATGAAAGCTGACACATCAACTCGACGAGATCCAAGCGCTTTTGAATTGCTGCCGTCTGCACAGGATAGCTACTCTCCTAAATCAGTTGCAGTGAAAGATGTTAAAAATAAAGGACAATTGGGATTCAAACCAAAGAGAAACGAGAAGATAAGGGCGATTCGTACAAGGTCAAAGAACATCAGTAATTATGTGGACTCATTTCCCGTGGGGTTGAGACCTTACATTAAGGTTGTAAAGGATGTTGCAGCTGATGGTAATTGTGGATTCAGAGCAATCGCTGGATTGGTAGGCCTACCCGAGGATGAATGGAGACAAGTCAGAAGAGATTTATTACAAGAGCTGCTTGCACATGTAGACCACTACAGACAATTATATGGAGTGGAGGAAAGAGTTGAGGAATTGGTTGAAACATTATCATGCATGGATGACAACCCATTGATAGACTATTGGATGACTATGCCTGACATGGGACATCTCATAGCATCACGTTATAATTTGGTGTTATATCATTTGAGCAGAGAACAATGCCTGACTTTCCTGCCTTTGCGATCTGTGCCGGTGCCAATGCCTTCTCGGAACGAGAGAACAATCGGTTTTGTTAATGGGAATCATTTTGTACAACTATTTTTAATACCTGGTCATCCAATTCCGCCTATTGCAAATAAGTGGAAACAGTTTCATTATCCTTGTGCGGATGGATGGGAGACTCCATATAGGGAGCGGATTGTTCAATTCAAAGAGCTCGTAACTCCAGACGTATCAATAGCAGAGACAATTGTTTCTGTATCGGAATGTTCTTTTAATCATTTAATGAAGTTGATGATGTTTTTTTTTTTTCTTTCTGTGCATTCTATTAAAATAAGCTTTTTTATGTTGAATGTGGTTGAGTCCGTGCTTATTAATTGAATGCAGACTCATTAAAAAAAGTTAAATTCGTAACTGTAATACCGTTCGGATACACAGTGCCGAACATATCCATATAGTTCGGTTCTGAGTAACCGAACATCATGGATATGTTCGGCACTGAAGTTCCGAACATCATGAATATGTTCGGACCTGAGTTTCCGAACAAAAACGTTTTGTTCGGAACTGTGTATCCGAACGGAGGTTCAGTTACCCTACTTTGACAGTATATAATGAAAATATCTCAACCTGTACATAAAAAATCAAGCATTATCCAAAGTAATTAAAGATAACATCAAATAACTAAAACACATTTGACAACAAGTACATCCATATTCAAATTACACAAGAACATCATCTTAAAATAACCATGTTAGTACTTGAAAAAATATATTACAATGTTTTTTTGTTTTTCGTCAATTATAACAACTGTTTACATTTCTTCAACTGTCCCTTCCCCTCCTAGTCCTAGTGCGACTGTAAGTTTGTGAACTCATGTGGGGATGTCGAAAGGTTCGTTGAGCATCCTCAATTGAAACTCCTCGTAACACATGTGCCACCTGATTCACATGGGTATATAATCCCCGCGGGTCTTCAACCCAATGGTCTTCACCTCTTCCTATAACCTCATCAAGTAGGATCAGTGCATCCGAATTACGCTGCTGATAGTCAATCATACCGCTACCACTTTGCTCATTTTCTTCGGGACGGGGCGCGAAATTAGAATGAAAGTTTGGGTGTTGTAATATCCTCCACGATACTCGTGCATACCAATCCATATACCCGGGAACGCAATCTGAAGGACGCCTAACTGGTTGACTACGATTCAATGCAGATAGTAGGTGATTAGGCCATCCTTCCCAAACTTGATTGATATATTGATATGCGATTTGATAGTCACGGGCAGTCGGACCTCGCGTAGCACGAATAGGGGCTAATGGCGGTGGAGGAATCGTCTGAACTCTCCCAAACTGTCTGAGCACCCTATCTGGGTGATAAGGCTCAACAACATCCATACATTTGATGCACCCACAGTAGTATGCAACTTCATTGAAAGGATGATATTGTCTAACATCACGATATGGGTCCCAAATCACCTGAAAGTAGTTAGTCCAATCGTAAGATATGAAAGTATATAATAGAAAATAAAAAGTTAATCCGATACACTATTTAAAAGAAACACCAAGTTAATTACCTGATCAGCACTCATGACATCAATTCTCTCTCGTATGATTTGTAAAGGAGCAGACTCTCTACGAGGAAACCAATGATGAACCCGGGCCTGAATAGCTTGATAGAGTAAGTTTGGAGTCGGAGCCAAACTTTCGAAGTGTTCGTACACCCAAGCTTCTAGTAGAGTCAAATAGCCGGCTATTTGTTTCACTTCATGCCTGCTTGCTAACCCCAACTGCCTGTATAAGTATGCTAGTGCAGCAGCACCCCATGCATATGAACGTATGGCCTCTACATCCACGAGTTTTGTAAGGAAAATGATCGGCACCCGTGTGCCACTCTTGTCAGTAAACAAGGTACAACCCAATAAGTACAGAAGGTAAGCTCTTACTGCAGAGTCTATCATCTCGTCCCCATCATCGTCAGACAAACTGGAAAACCTTTCCCGTAACCACTCCAATCTAACTGATTGGCCCCGCACTTGTATCAACTCGTCATGTGCTTCACTGGTTCTACTCCTAGTGCATCAACGAGGAGTGCTTGAGCTTCTTCATATGACATTCTTTCATTATAAGAAACCGTCCGCCCAATCACTGGGATGCCTAAGATAGATGCAACATCATCTAAGGTGATGGTCATCTCACCAAAAGGCATATGAAAGGTGTTCGTCTCAGGTTGCCACCTTTCCACAAAACCAGATACAGTAATCTTATTGACGGAGCGGTAAGATGCAGTCACTAATGGAGCCAATCCAGACCTGGAGACTAAATCCCTAAACCTGTCAGACTCATTCAGTTGCCACAAAGGCACTTTCTGCCCATGACTTAGACATTTCAGTGGGCCTCGATCCTGCATTCAACCATTAATACATAATTAAATAAATTAACAAATGAATAAAACTTTCATATGAACAAGTGAAACACACCTGTCCAATCCAAATGTACCCAGCTGTATGTGTATCAAAGCTGGTCAATAAGGACCTATCTTGTGGCCCCAGAGCTGGTTGATCTTCCATCTCTTGTTGTTGTTCTTCCTCTTCCTCAGATACCTCTGGGTCTTCTACAACCTCTTCTACTATCTGACGTCGCTTCCTATTTGAAGCAGTAGGTCGCACCCGAGAAGAGCTTGGCCGGTCCATTTCTAAAATACGAAAGGAAAAAATTTTATTGTACTGCTAGATCTCTATATGTTCGGACCTGAGTGTCCGAACAAATTGGTTTTGTTCGGACCTGAGTGTCCGAACAAAAGTAATATGTTCGGACACTCAGGTCCGAACAAAAACAATTTGTTCGGACGTTGGTGTCCGAACATTTGCAACCCGTTCGGTCAACCAGAGCCGAACAGTCGCGATTTCTGAACCTAAAACCGCGACGATGGTGGATCAAATGCAACCCAAAACTCGTAGAAATCAGTAACATTGTTTGTCAAAACTTACATTGAATGAAAATCTATCCTAATAACAAGTTTTCATGGAAAAATAAGTAATCTAAGATGGAAAAAAATGGTAAAGAATAGATAGGAAAGAAGAAGAAATAGTAATGTTGGAAGGATCCATTTACCTTTGGAAGAGAAGAATGTCTAGAGGAATAGGAACACCGGTGGCTCGCCGGAGAATCGCCGGAAAATGGATCCAGTCGGTGGAGTGGAAGTCCCTTTTGGTTTGTGTGTGGGAAGAACAAGAAGAAGATGTGTGTGGGAAGAAAGAAGAGGGGAATGAATATAAGGTCAGTTTAGGAACTTTTGATGTGTGTGGAAAGAAATACCTTCATTTTTAAATTTTAGTAATGTGTGTGGAGAGGAATTGTGTGGGAAAAGATAAATTTTGTGTCCCAATAGCAGCACTCTATTTAAATGGACCGTTGATTGTGTGCAAAAAGTGAAGTAAAAGCAAGCAAAATCCAACTATTGGCAAAGTGCACTATCCGATGGATCGGATCTTGAAGACCTCTCAGTTAACAGGGTTACCCGATTGATCGGAGGGCGGCGATTTTCATTCCGGGAAAGTGCTAATTCGAGTAGAACTCTCCAATTCTATTTCTATTGCAACCCTAACTCTCCCATACGAGCCTACTCGCAAAATTGCCAAGGAAGCTTGGGAGATTTTGGAGACTGTTCATGAAGGTACCGTTAAGTTTAAACAGTCAAAACTCCAAAAATCGACTACTTTTG
This sequence comes from Litsea cubeba, assembly GCA_012931725.1. Taxonomy (NCBI): domain Eukaryota; kingdom Viridiplantae; phylum Streptophyta; class Magnoliopsida; order Laurales; family Lauraceae; genus Litsea; species Litsea cubeba. The sequence goes on from CM022948.1 coordinate 38,202,032, forward strand.
AAAGGTTAAAAATGGAAGACAATGAGACTTTTGATGGTTTTTATGCTAAACTTAGTGACATTGTCAATTCGAGTTTCAATATGGGTGAGATAATTCTAGAGCACAAAAGGAATTGGAAGCAACTCAAGTATCTCAAATTGAAACACAACGTGCAATTTTATCTGAAAAGTTGATTGATGCAGGTAAAAAATGGGATATGTTGCACGAACATTCCATTAAAACTAGAGAAGAGCTGGATGCTTTAAGGAAAGAGATGGATACTTGCAAGGCCGAAACATTCCATTACTGTTGCCATCAATAACAACAATAGGTTTAGAATATCCCAATTCAACACAATTCCAAACTGGACTGGAAAAGTGCAGTCATTCTAACTTTCCAGTGGGCATAGTTAGATCCATCCAACAACGAGGTTTTGTTGGTTGAGTTTCCATCTCTAGTAAACTCCATAACAGAAAACTGTAATGATCTCACACGAAAGACTTGAGTGAACCGGCTTTGATACCAATTGAAAAACCAAAAATAACCCTAATAAGGATTACTGCACAGGTTTCTTTATGGAATTTAAAGAAGCAATAACCCTAAGTTACCAACAATTAGCCACACACAATCTCAAGAGATGGGCACGCGATATATACATGGAAAACTCTAAATATGAAAAAAACCACAGGACCAAACACCTGTCCAAATAAGATCAAGCACTATGTAAAAAAAAAGGTTACAAGAAGTACTCACAACCCTTGCCCAATTGAACACAACCTATTGCTCTTACCGACGACTGCGTCGTTCACCTTTTCCAACGCTTGAACCTTCACGTCTTGACACCGCTCAAGACGAATCTACTGTGAAAGTAGAAGAAGGGCTCCAGAAGATGAAAGCTTCAGTATGAGAATGTTAAGACGGATCTCTAGAGAAGATGGATCTCTCTGGGGAATTTCTAGGGCTTAGAACAATGAGAGAGGTATGTGGGATTGAGGCTCAAAGGCTATTTATAGAGCTTGGCTTGTGTGGGAGAGTTAGGGTTGCAATAGAAATAGAATTGGAGAGTTCTACTCGACTTAGCACTTTCCCGGAATGAAAATCACCGCCATCCGATCAATCGGACCCACCTAAATTGAAGTACAACCTTGAAACCCACGCGGAGTGCACTTAGGCACCAAACACTGGGCGCCTGTCCTCACTTGTTCCACCTAGGCGTCAAGCCGCCTACATGTTAATTTCCCTAGTTTGGTCCAAAACCAATCTGATATCCATTGAAGATGGGACCCAACCTCAAAATCCAATGAAAACATACATGGGCGCACCCTGTGGGCGCCTACCCCATAAAACCTACCTGGGCGCCAAGCTTGCCCAGAAACCTAAATTCGTGCCAAAACGATTTAAACCGCCTTGGCATGCGTGGAAACCTTCTAGAAGTGCGTAAGTAAACCCTAACCCCTCTTGCACGCCCAAGCCTCTATATGAACACCTCTTAGCCTCCTTTTCAACAACAATAACTTAAGATTCCTAGATCTAGAAGAGAGAGAGAGCAAGAGGAGTTCTTGCAGTCAAAATCTAGAAGAGAAGAGCATGTCAAAGCCATGGATCTCTGCGAAAGCTCCGCCTCCGGATCTTGAGGGATGTAATCACATATCAGTATTCCTAGATCCCCTCTTTTAGATTGTTGTTCGTCATTAACTATGTTTAGAAACATTCTTAGGTTCATGGAAACATTGTAGATCTGCAGTAGTTTTGTCATTTTGAGTTCATAACCTAAATAGATCTCGCATTAGAATCATCATCATCATCGATTTGATTGGAAGATCTTGAAGAACCCTAAAATAGCAGGCTAGGCACCACCCTGTGGGCGCCTACAAACTCCAAGGAACCCATTAGGAAGAGTATAATTAGCCATCACTACAGTAATTCAACTGAACATCAAAGTTCAAACAGTCATCAAGGGGGGAAAACTAGAAAAGAATGAGCATCAACAAAAGAAACCATTACAAACCAATTTCAGATTGCCCTTTCTACTTTTTTGTAGCATGAACAAATAATACAGGAGAACAAAAAAAAAGGGTTAGAAGCAAACATGTCAAAGAAGCTACAAAACACATGGCCTTTTCTAATGCTCAGCCCTCACGACTAGATCAACATTATCTTCAACCATCAGCAAGAGCTGCCCATAAAATCTTCCTAACCTAGTATAGAAGAACAACCATATACTAAACAAAAACAAAGAATTCAGCTGTGGCATAAAAAACCTTTAAATATATTAATGATTGTTGGGTTCCAAACCAATTTTCAATCAGCAATCCAATTGACAGGTTATAAAGATGCCACACATGTTCCTTTTAACATCCAAAAGCTTTACTACAAATCAATGGCATAATCATACATAAAGCAATAAATGAACAAGTTCTACCATCCGCCTGCTTTCGATATGATCCCATTCCCTCTCACATTTTAATGCAAAAGCATTGCAATAGATGGTGAAAGAAGTCTTACAAAATCAAAGAAAATCATCTCCAATACCTGCATATCAAAAGTGGATCAAAAAGAAAAAGAGACCAAGATTTAATTATCAAAAAACCCTAGTCATAAAGAGGTGAAAAGAAGTCCAAAGAGAAAAATAGAACAAAATGAGACTGGATTGGAAGCTTGATTGCATTATTTTATATAAAAAAAAGAATTGCAGGAGAAGATATTAAAACCCATCAACCAAATGAACTTCCCTCTCTCTTAGCCATAATTTTTATCACCCCGCACCATCCAAAAAAAAAAAAAAACAAAGATCCAGATTCAGCATCATGACACTAAACAGTTGCTCACAAGGAGACGTCAAGAAAAAACACGAGATTGCCTCGAACCGAAGGCATCATAGGTCGCTCCTCATTCTTGTCACAATGCCAACCACCTGTGGCTAAAATAAAATAGCTCTATGAAACATAAGAAACAATACAGGAATCCTGCCATGTAGGCATACCATCCTTCTTGTAACATGTAGTGTAGTTTTGTAACATGGAAGAAAAACATGAGAAGAAACCAAACAAAAAAAAAAAAAACAACGTGAAAAACACAAGGAAAGCAATTCCTAATTTCATACGTGAATCTATATTTGAACGAAATAATATCTTCATTCCTAAATGAACCATCAACACGGTCCTTCATTAAATCTTGCCTACGAGTTTGCAAAAAAATAAAAATTAAAACTTTCTAACTTGCTGCAGAAGCATAACCACACTAAATAGTGATAACTTCTAATTCAATTGCGGGACATAGACCAATAAAATGATGATCCAGTTGCTGTCCAAGCTTAATCATGAATCAGCAAGATGCATGTAAAACTTAAAAATGCCAAGATTTCATTTTAGTCAAGATTTGAGAGAAAACCCATGGCACGGAATCATGGTAGGAAAACAAACGAACAAAAAGCCTGATTCTCCAATCATCATGAAGGCTATTAAAATTCATTCACCAAATTAAGTTCCCTGTAATGACACAACAGCTGTTAATAACCGTCTGGGCAACTCAGGCAACTCAGTGGAACTCCTGTCTGAGTCATACTCACATGTGTGACTAACTGAGTCTAAGAGATTTGATATCTCTATATATATGTATAATCAGCACTCATTGTATTTTATCAAAAAGTAATAGAAGTGGTCTTCTAGAGTGTTCTGTTTTCTCATTGTCTCTCCGTTCTTGATTTCCATGTCTTTATGGTATCAGAGCGATAGACTTGCGTCAAACGATTCTGACCTCGTCTACCTGACTTCCTCTGCAAGTTACCTGGGCGTATCTTCCGCTTTCTGAAGAAGTTGTGTTTCCTTCTTCAACAAGGTATCTCTGCAATCCTCTACTTCAAGCCCTCAAGATCTGCATACAGATCTGTGTTCTTTCTTCAGATCAGACATCAGAGGTCTCTTCCTCTTGATTCTTGCAGACATTATCAACTTTGTTTTTGTTGCTGCCGCTGCAAAGGATTTCCTGCGATTCTTGAGCGATTCCTTCTCTGATTTTTGTGGTTCTTGTTGTTCTTAAGGCGATTTCTCTTCTATTCTTGAGCAGATCCTGCAAACATCATAGTTTTTTGTTCGTCTTGCTGCCACAATAAGCGATTATTCTTGTTCTTGCGCAAATTCCTGATCTGATTCTTATGGTTCTTGTTGTTCTTAAAGCGATTTCTCGCTGTTCTTGAACAAATCCAGCTCCTTGGCGAATCTTAGCAAAGAAAGAAATTCTGTTCTTCTTCAGAATTCTCGATGTCGACATATAACTTCTCTGATTCTCGATCTTCCCCGGCCTTCTTGTTCTCCAACATTGGAAATCTCATTTCCATCAAGCTGGACAGCCAGAATTACCTATTGTGGAAATCACAATTCCTGCCTGTACTAAGGGCCCACGGTATGATCGGCTTCATAGATGGCTCTCTTCCATGTCCACCAGAGTTCTTGCTTGATGCTTCTGGAAATCCTACAGCAAATGTCAATCTTAATTCTTGACATGGATTCAACAGGACCAGAATGTCCTCTGTTGGATCAATGCCACACTTTCTGCAACTGTTCTTGCTCATGTCGTCGGCCTCAAGACTGCTCGAGACGTCTGGATCGCCCTTGAGGAGAGATTCGCCTCTATGTCTCATTCTCATATCATCCAGTTGAAGACTCGACTGCAGTCTATCAAAAAAGGCTCCCACTCAATTTCGGACTACATTCAACGCATCAAACACCTTGCAGATAGTCTTGCATCCGTTCTTTGTCCGGTAGATGATGAAGACCTTATCATTCATACTCTAAATGGCTTACCTGCAGATTATGGTCCGTTCGAGACCTCTATTCGAACACGGTCGTCTCCGATCAGTCTGGAAGAGCTTCATGTTCTTCTTCTGTGTGAAGAACTGAGCGTCGAATCCTCACAAGCTGCTGTCACTGACTACTCCACTGCTGCCTTTCTCTCATCTAAGGATTCTTCATCTACACGACCTAACTCCAGCCAATGGATTAGAGGCTCTGGTCGCTCCAACCGTGGCAGAGGTCGCTGGGGCAGGGGCAACAAAGGTCATGGTTCATCTTCTCCAAATCAATCCGTCTCTCAGTCGTCTACATCAAAACCATGCTGCCAAATCTGCAATAGGATGGGTCATTCTGCTCTAGACTACTATCACATAATGGATTTTTCATATCAAGGTCGTCATCCTCCCTCACAGTTAGCTGCAATGGCTGCTTCATTCTCACCTGAAGGTGAACAAAACTGGTTTGCAGACTCGGGAGCTACTTCACATGTCACTAATGATCTTCAAAACCTGTCTCTACATTCTGATTACAAGGGCAAGGAAAAACTTGCTGTTGGTAATGGTCAAGCCTTAAAACATTGCCCATATTAGGTCTTCCACTGCACACACACCTTCCAAATCTTTCCACCTAGGCAATGTGCTTCACGTTCCCCAAATCTCCACCAATCTTTTGTCTGTTCATCAGTTTTCTAAATATAACAACTGCATTTTTATCTTTGATGCTTCTGGTTTTACTATACAGGACCGCCAGTCGAAGCAGATCCTTTTCCAGGGTCGCAGTAAGAATGGCTTGTATCTATTCACATCATCTTCCACTCCTCCGTCACATACTGTCTTTATTAGTGAACGCTTTTTTGCTAATGTCTGGCATCAGCGTCTTGGCCATCCCTCTAAAGCTTCACTGCAACATCTCATGTCCAAGATTTCAATAAATGGCACTATCTCCTTGTCTTTCTGTGAACATTGTCAATTTGGAAAAAATCACAAACTTCCTTTTTTTCCCTTCTGCTGTTTCTTCTAAGCCACTTGAACTTGTGCATAGTGATGTCTAGGGTCCTTCCCCTGTCATCTCTGTTAGTGGTTTTCGATATTACTTGGTGTTTGTTGATGACTTTTCTAAATACACTTGGTTGTTTCCCATAGCTTCTAAATCTGATGCTTTTAGTATTTTTCTGCAATTTAAACTTCTAGTTGAGAACATGCTTGATTGTCACATTAAATGTCTTCGAACATATCGTGGAGGTGAATTCTTAAATGCTTCTTTCCATAGGTTTCTTGCAGCTCATGGCATTTTACATCAGGTTTCATGCCCTTATACCCCAGAATAGAACGGCTGTGCTGAGAGAAAACACAAGCACATTGTAGAGACAGGTCTTACTCTCATGTTTCAAGCCTCTGTACCTCCCAAGTATTGGGCAGATGCCTTCTCCACTGCCACTTTTCTCATCAACAGGATGCCTATGCACAGCTTACAGTTCCTATCTCCCTAGGAAAAACTTTACCATACTACCCCACAATATGCTGACTTGAAAGTTTTTGGTTGTGCATGCTATCCATGGTTATGACCATACACCTGCAACAAGCTAGAACCAAGGTCCAAGAAGTGTGTCTTTCTGGGCTACAGCAACACTAAAAAAGGATACAGATGTCTCGATCCTGCCACTGGTCGTCTCTATGTCTCACGCCATGTAGTGTTTGATGAAGCTTCTTTTCCTTTTACCACCACTTTTCCCAATTCTTCTTTCACCAATTCAGCCCGGACCTCTATCTTATCCCACTGGCTTTCTTCTCCCACAGCCTCTTCACCTAGCTCTCATCCTCTTACTCACTCCTCCTCTTCTCCAAACACCCTTGTCTCCCTACCTCTTCAATCAACCCCTGTTGTCATATCTTCACCTACATCTCCTCACTCTGTTGAGTCGCCTCATCCCTTTCCACTGCCTTCCTCACTGGACACTCCCTCTACATTAATCACTCCTCTACCATCAGTGACCCATGTCCCTTCCTTTACCCCTATTGTCCCTATCACTCAGCCACCTTCTACACTTCCCACCAACAATGCCCATTCCATGGTCACTCGCTCCAAGTCAGGTATCTTTAAAAAAAAGGCCTACCTTTCCACCAAACATCCTCCACTTCTTCCTACAAACAGCTACTACCATCTCACTACACCCACTAGCTTTACCGAAGCTTCCAAATCTACTGAATGGCGCCAAGCTATGGCTGAGGAATTTTCAGCTCTTCAACGATAAGACACCTGGTCCCTAGTTCCACTCACACCAGACAAACATGTTGTTGGATGCCGTTGGGTCTAAAAGATTAAGCATCATCAGGATGGGTCAGTTGCACGATACAAAACCAGACTTGTTGCTAAAGGCTTTCATCAGGAATTTGGCATTGACTACACTGAGACCTTCAGTCCAGTTGTTAAGCAAGCCATAGTCTGTGTTGTTCTCACTCTTGCTATCCATTTTCACTGGCCTCTTCATCAGCTTGATGTTACCAATGCTTTTCTCCATGGTATTCTACATGAGGATATATACATGACACAGCCCCAGGGGTTTGTTGACCACTCTCACCCTACTCATCTATGCAAGCTCCACAAATCCTTATATGGCCTCAAGCAGGCACCCAGGGCATGGTATGAAAGGTTCTCCAATTTTCTGCTTGGTCTTGGGTTTCAGACTACTTATGCTGACCCTTCCTTATTCATTCGCCACTTTCGCCAGTCTGTCACTCTAATTCTGCTCTATGTTGATGATCTCATCATCACTGGGAGTGACAGCCACTATATTCAAGGCCTCATCACTCAATTGCATCTTTTGTTTGAGATGAAGGATCTCGGTAAGCTACACCACTTTCTGGGAGTTGAAGTCAGCTACACTCCTAGTGGGTTATTCCTCTCTCAAACCAAGTATGCCAAGGATCTGCTTGCTCGGACATCTATGCTTGACTGCAAACCTATCGGGTCTCCCTGTTCCTACAAAGACTCCTCTTCCACCAGCCTCTCTCCTTCTCTGCAGGATCCCACTCTTTATCGCAGCATCGTCGGTGCCTTGAAATACCTCACTTTGACAAGACCAGACTTAGCATTTGCTGTTAATCTAGCCTGCCAATACATGCATCATCCCTCAGAGCTTCACTTCACAGCCTTAAAACATATCCTTCGCTCTATCAAAGGTACTCTATCTTTTGGTATACACATCACAGCTGGGCCACTTAGCCTTCATGCCTTCTCTGATGCGGACTGGGCTGGCAATTCCACTGATAGGCGATCCACCACCGGTTTTTATGTCTTTTTTGGTGCTACCCCTGTCACTTGGTGTGCAAAGAAGCAACATACTGTTGCCCGCTCCTCCACTAAATCTGAATACAGATCCTTAGCTCACATTGCTGCAGAGCTTTCCTGGCTCCGTATTCTTTTTAAAGACATCGGACTCTTCCTTTCTTCTCGCCCTCTCATCTGGTGTGACAATGTCTCAGCCATTTCTCTAGCTTCCAATCCAGTCTTTCATGCCAGGACGAAACACATAGAGGTGGATTACCACTTCGTTCGTGAGCGGGTTCTTCGTAAGGATCTTGATATCCGTTTTGTCTCAACTACAGATCAGGTGGCAGGCATCTTCACCAAAGGGCTGCATCCTCGTCGTCTCCAGTTACTCCGGTCCAAGCTCCTGGTGACTGATCGTCCCATGAGCTTGAGGGGAGCTAATGACACAGCAGCTATTAATAACCGTCTGGGCAACTCAGGCAACTCAGTGGAACTCCTGTCTAAGCCATACTCACATGTGTGACTGAGTCTAAGAGATTTGATATCTCCATATATATGTATAATCAACACTCATTGTATTTTATCAAAAAGTAAAAGTAGTGTTCTTCTAGAGTGTTCTGTTTTCTCATTGTCTCTCCGTTCTTGATTTCCATGTCTTCACCCTGGACCTGGAAAGGCAACAATCTGAACATATGCTGAGAATTGAATCTTCCAGCTTAAAACAATCACGGAGAGGAATCACCAACCAAATAAATAAATAAAAGAATAATGGTTCAAACCTAAGAAAACAACTTCCTCAAGTATTGCTAAGATCCATCTTTAACAATAAGATTCACACCCAAAGTACGTATCTTCGACCCAAAAAAATAGAACAAAAAGACAATGACAAAATAGAAGCTCTTTAATTATACCGTTTGATATAAGATACACTTCTAAGAGAACCCCGAAAAAACCTCTCATTGTAATCTGAATGCATGATCTTCATAGTATAGAAGTGAAATGAGATCATCCACCTTTAACAATAAGATTCATACCCAAAGTAAGTATCTTTAATCCAAAAAAATAGGACAAAAAGACAATGACAAAATAGAAGCTCATACTTTGCTTTTAATTATACCATTTGATATAAGATACACTTCTAAGAGAACCCCAAAAAAACCTCTCATTGTAATCTGAATGCATGATCTGCATAGTATAGAAGTGAAATGAGATCATCCACCTTTAATAATAAGATTCACACCCCAAGTAAGTATCTTCAATCCAAAAAAATAGGACAAAAAGACAATGAAAAAATAGAAGCTCAAACTTTGCTTTTAGTTATACCATTTGATATAAGATAGACTTCTAAGAGAACCCAAAAAAAAAACCTCTCATTGTAATCCGGATGCATGATCTTCATAGTAGAAGTGAAATGAGATAACAGGTTTTTACTGATTCCTCTGACATAGCAAAACGAAAGGCACATATCCTTGTAGAAATACTGACCAAATGAGAGGAATTCAAACCACCTACTTCCAACCTAAACTCCAAAGTAGTAGTAGTAGTAATAATAATAATATTGATAAAGCAGGAGAAGAAAAAAAAAAGGTTAGAAACAAACACATCAATAGAAGCTACAAAACACGTGGCCTTTCTAATGCTCAGCCCTCACAACCAGATCAACTTTATCTTCAACCATCAGAAAGAGCTGCCCATAAAATCTTGCAAACCTAGTATAGAAAAACAAGCATATAGTACACATAAACTAAGAGTTCAGCTGTGGCACAAAAAACCTATAAATAAATTAATGATTGTTGATTTCCAAACCAATTTCCAATCAGCAATCCCTTTGACAGCTTGTAAAGATGCCGAACATGTTCCTTTTGACATCCAAAGCTTTACTCCCAAACGGTGGCATAAAGAGAATAAATGAACCTGTTCCTTTTAACATCCAAAGCTTTACTCTCAAAACAATGAGAACATAATCATACATGAAGAGAATAAATGAGCAAGTCCTATCATCAGCCTGCTTCTGAAATAAGCCCCATGAATGTGAAAGACTACAGTTAATGTACCGTTGATCACATTGCATTTTTGCTACTGGAAAAGCACCAAACCAACCATGTGTAGGATTCAAACTGCCATCTTCATGACGACAACATAAACATTATGTTAGGTTTAAAAAAGGTCAACATGACATGACATGACAGAATAGTACATGTTAGGCCTTCAAAATGGATTGAAACAGTGAGGCACCTCGCTATAGCGAGGGTGCAGCTCGCTATAGCGAGCGAGGCGGACCAAGCCCAGTCCGATCCGGTTAGAACTCTTTTAAGAGTTTGAAAAGGGACTTCTCTTCTGAATGGTTTATAACTAGGAGTCTTATGCACGAAATTGGGCCTATAAATTGGGTGTTTCTCTCAACCCAAAGAACACACATAAGAAGTTATTTCTCTCTTGATCTGAGATTTAAATACCATAAGAGAGATTTCCTTGTTTCTCTAGAACCATTGAGAGAATGTTCTGAAGGACTGCTCTAGAAGGTTTTGTTGCTTCTACTCTCTTGTAGAAGATTGATCATCTTGGTGGACAAGGTGCGAGGAGATCAAGTAAGGAGAACAGTGCACGGTGGAAGTCGTGTTAGTGGATTCTGTGCAAGAACAAATACGGCCCTGAGGTCGAGGTACAGACTGAGGTATAGGAGCTTGTGAGTATATCTTGTAAGCTATTCGTGAACTCTTGATTTCTGGTTCGTGATTTTTCTCCCAGAAAGGGTTTCCACGTAAAATTTATGTCTGCCTTCTTCTGGTGATTGCTTGGTAGATTTATTTGCTAGTTCTGTCTGATTGGTTTATTTCCGCCGCATTGATTGGTTAAATTAGAACTAGTAATTCATTTTAGTGGGTCCTAAAAAAAACTTCAATTGGTATCAGAGTGGGTTACACTATTTTATTGTGTTGATCCAAATATTGCTAGAATGGATATCTACCGCGAAGGCACTTCAACCAATAAGCCTCCTCTATTGGATGGTAGCAATTATGCTTATTAGAAAGCCAGGATGGTTGCATTCTTGAAAGCCGTAGATCTGAAAGTTTGGAAATCTGTTGAGAATAGCTATTCCTTGCCCACTATTACTGCTGATGGGGTAACTGATCCCAAACCTGAAGATAAGTGGACTAAGGAAGAAGAGTTAGCTGCCACTTGTAACTCTAGGGCTTTAAATGCTATTTATAATGGAGTTAATATATCTGAGTTTCGTAGAATTTCTACATGCACTACTACGAAAAAAGGTTGGGATATTCTACAAACTGTGCATGAAGGGACTGACACTGTCAAACAGTTTAAACTTCAAAAATTATATACAGCCTTCGAAACCATAAAGATGGAAGATGATGAAACTTTTGATGATTTCAATTCGAAGCTGAATGCAATTGTGAATGATACATTTACCTTGGGAGAACCAATTCCTGAAAACAGAATTGTTAAAAAGATTTTGAGGTCTCTCCCAGAAAGGTTTGATGGAAAGGTTGTGGCCATAGAAGAAAATAAAAATCTGAATACACTCAAAGTTGATGAGTTTGGCAACCTACAAACTTTTAAAGCAAACCTTAGGTCTAATGGGAAGATAAAATCTCAAGATATTGCTTTGAAAGCGTTCAATGAATCATTCAAGAAAGCGTCTAATGAATCATATAAGAAAGCTGCAAGTGATTCAGATTCAGATTCCGAGGAAATTGATCCCCAAGTTGCTGTACAGTTCATGAAGCAATTTAAGCTTTTTATGAAGGGACATAAAACCAATGTGAAGATCCCTAAAAATCCTGGAAAGAATAAATCTTTTAAAGGGATTCAATATTATGAGTGTCAAGGCTATGGACACATTGCTAATGACTACGGAAACAAAAAAATCTAAAAATAAGGCCTTGAATACTACTTGGGAAGATGACACTTCTGATGAGAATGATGAAAATCCTGAGTCTGATAAGTCTGACACTGGCAATGGGAAGTTTATTGCTTTTATGGCAACTTCTAGTTCTGTTGCTTCCCATGTTTCTTCTGAAGCTGAGACTGATCAAGATACTGAGTCAGAGGAAGAACCAGATTGGAAAGTTGAATATGAAGCACTTTTTAAGAAAACCATGAAGATGGTTAAAGTGAATAAAAAAGTTGCTATTAATTGGCAAATGTCTGAAGAGCAGAATACCTCCTTGAAAGCTAAACTTGCAGATTCACTTGCTAAAATACAAAAACTGGAGGATGAAAAAAACAAATTGGTTGACAAATTGACTGCAGAATCACAAAAATGTAACTTACTTGATTCTGATATGAAGACTTTGAAAGCAGAGAATTTTGATCTGAATGGAAGACTCAAGATGGTTCTATTTGAGTTAGACACTGCTACAGCTTCATTGAACAGGATGAATACCGGGTCTAAAAAATTAGATGACATCTTGTGCAGTCAAAAGGCAAACACTGACAAGCATGGCATTGGCTACGATAATGGAGCATCCACTTCAAATGTCAAAGGTAACAATTGTTTTGTTAAAAAAATCAGTTATTACTAATCCTGTTGTTAGTGTTGCAAAGAAAGCTCCAACGAAGCAGAATGTGTTACGTCCTGAACGAATCCCCACTTGTCATCATTGTGGAATTAAAGGACACATTCGACCACATTGCAATAAGTTGCGAAGTTTACCGAATCAAAAGCAATGAAAAACGCTAAAGGCTGAGTTGAAAAAGAAGAATACCAAAGCTATCTAGGTTAAGAAAGAAGACCTCTCTTCTGTATTGGTACACACTATGCTGAAATATTTAAATTTACAAGTGTGTGTGTCTACACCTCATCACCCCTGATCTGCAAGATCAAGCCCCCACCCCAGTGCTGATACGAAGATCATATTGAGGGGGAGTCAATATTGAAGGGGGGCTACTGCATTCAGATTGACAGAAGCTGCATGATGATATTTGTTTGTCAATTATGGACAAAAACAGGAGAAGAAGAATGAAGTTAAGGGGAGCTTTACAAGCCAAGGCAATTCAAGATCTGAAAGTTCAAGCAAAGGCAATACATGATCTACAGAGCTGCTACAAAGCTGAATTCTTTTTGTTTTAAAATTCAATGTATTTTGGGTTTTACTTTTGGGTAGATCAAATTGTATTTTTCTAGGAATTTTGTCCAAGAATTTCCAAAAGGGGGAGATTGTTAGGTTTAAAAAATGTCAACATGACATGACATGACAGAATAGTACATGTCAGGCCTTCAAAACGGATTGAAATGGTGAGGCACCTCGCTATAGCTAGGGTGCAGCTCGCTATAGCGAGCGAGGCAGACCGAGCCCAGTCCGATCCGGTTAGAACTCTTTTAAGAGTTTGAAAAGGGACTTCTCTTCTGAATGGTTTATAACTAGGAGTCTTATGCACGAAATTAGGCCTATAAATTGGGTGTTTCTCTCAACCCAAAGAACACACACAAGAAGTTATTTCTCTCTTAATCTGAGATTTAAATACCATAAGAGAGATTTCCTTGTTTCTTTAGAGTCATTGAGAGATTGTTCTGAATGACTGCTCTAGAAGGTTTTGTTGCTTCTACTCTCTTGTAGAAGTTTAATCATCTTGGTGGACAAGGTGCGAGGAGATCAAGTAAGGAGAACTGTGCATGGTGAAAGTCGTGTTAGTGGATTTTGTGCAAGAACAACTACGGTCCTGATGTCGAGGTACAGACTGAGGTACAGGAGCTTGTGAGTATATCTTGTAAACTGTTCATGAACTCTTGATTTCTGGTTCGTGATTTTTCTCCCAGAAAGGGTTTCCACGTAAAATTTGTGTATGCCTTCTTGTGGTGATTGCTTAGCAGATTTATTTGCTAGTTCTGTCTTATTGGTTTATTTCCGCTGCATTGATTGGTTAAATTAGAACTAGTAATTCATTCTAACAGGTCCTAAAAAAACTTTACATTATAAACAACTAATTCAAATCTAAGAAAACAGGCCTCTCAAAAATACCTAACATCTCCCTCTTATGACAAGAATCACATGGAGTCGCATCCTCCTTCTAAAAATAGATAAAAGTACTGAAACTCAGAATTTCAATTTATACCATATACAATAAGATTAACTTCTTAAGTACAACCAAAGCCCTCTTACAAGATATCATCAGGAAGGAGACACTATAATACAAAAGCAACACACCAGATGGTAAAAGCAGCCTTACAGAATCAAGGAATATCTTCATACTTGCATATCAGAAGTGTATCAAAGAAGAAAAAGAAACTGAGATTTTATTATCAAAACCCCCTAGTCATATTATAGAGTAAAAAAAAATGTCCAAAGGGAAAAATAAAACAAAAAAGTTATACAGGATGTGAAAACTTCATTGCAATATTATAAAAAAGGATTCACAGAGAAGATACCACAATCCATCAATGTTATGATCTTCCATCTCTCATAGCAATAATTTTATAAACCCCGCACAATCCAAAGGAAAAAAAAGACCCAAAAAGAAAAATCCAGCAACATGAGTACATGACACTGAACACAAAAGAGACATCAAGAAGAAACAAGACATTGCTTCGAACCGTAGATATTTCAAATTCATCATAGATTGAACCTTATTTTTTAACAATGCCAACGGGGCGGAACCAGGATTTCATCTCGGGGGTGGGGGGCGGGGTGCAAAACTTAAATAAATTTTTATTTCACCAATTATTATAACTATCATATTTTTAAGTTTTCTTTCGATATAGTTGTAAGTTCAAGCATGAAAAATATATTACGATTCAAGACTAAATTTTACATGACAATTAAAACCAGTATATATTCAGCCTTAACAAAATATAAGCAAAGAAAAGTCGTAAAATAATTATTTCTTAGTACATTTCAACTCAATCATCTATCAAAATGGAACTTGACGTTCTTTCAAATCTCGAAAACCGTCTATGATTGATTTTGTGCTAAGCTTCTCAGCAATTTATTTTTCAATGTACACAATCAAAGAGTCAGAGAGAAAATCATCCTCCATTTTGCCGCGAAGCCTAGTTTTGACAATATTCATGGCTGAAAATGATCGTTCAGTAGTTGTAGTAGAAATTGGAAAAGTAAGCACAAGTTCAATCACTCTAAAAATAAGTTGGCAGACTGTTGATCTTCTAGTCTTTACCAACCATTGACACAAATCAGAAATAGTTGACAATTTTTGAAAGTTTCAATGTTGAACTACATTATACTCATAATGGTGAAGTTGCATTCTCAATTGCATTTTCTCATTTTCTGTGAAGTCTTGAGGATAAAAATTATCTACCAACTTGCAAATATCATCGCCTCTGAAAGATTCATGTGCATTTCGACGATCCAAAGATGAGCTAAGAGTAAGCAACTCTACTGCATGCTCACTAAATCGAAGATTTAGTTCTTGTAATTGAGAATCAATCGCAGCATAAAAAAATTTATTCGATAATGATGCTCAATTGTAAACTCATCTTGTTGATGGCGGGCTCAACTTTGTCACGCAACATAACGAGCATTCATATCTGGGACATCTATATTGCGTGCCTCACAAAATGACTTCACCTTGGTAAGTAAAGCATCCCACCCAACATCTCTCAATTTTTGGATAAGTGCTTTAGTAGATGAAACAAGATGCATAGCATTTAAAATGTCTTGAGATTGACATTGCAAAGCTTGACAAAGTAATTCAGTGATCTCCATGATTTCTTTTATAAGATGCAAGATGAAGACAAATTCAAATGAAGTCATTGCCTCATAAGCTGAGTCCGCATCTCCTCGTTGGACAAAGTAGTTCCATCCTCAATGATGCTAATTAGAACTGCACATGCTGGACTAAACATCTTTATCAAGCTAGAAACTGATTTCAAGTGAGAACTCCAACGAGTATCTCCTTATGCCAACCACTTGTAGCTAAAATCAAATAGGTCTACAAACCATAAGAAATAATACAGGAATCATGTCTGTTAAGTCATACCATCCTTATTGCAGGATATAGTGCCACATAGAAGAGTGATATGAGAAGAAACAAAACAAAAACAATTACCCGGAAGGCACAAGGATCACAATTCCCAAATGCAGACGCTTGCAAGAAACCTACATTAGAACAATGGTATATGAATCTTCGCTCCTAACTGAACCATCAACAACAATAGTATATTGTTCCTGACTGAACAATAGTTAGGAAATCTTGGTAACAAAAGCCGATAAGCAAATTCGAATGGCTCGCAAAATTCATTACAGTAGTACGAGCAACACATGCAATGTATATTCCTCACTAAAACACAAGATTCAATCAACAGGAAGACCTCCTTATGAAACCCTAGATCACCAAATCTAATAGCCTAAAAGATCTATGTGTATGATATCTAAAAGGAGAAGAAACCCTACATAACGAAAGGCTTCTGTACTTGCAATGGAAACCCAGAGCACTGGTGGCATGGAATGAAAGGGGTGCTCAATATTTATAGGCTTCTGACTTCTAAGAGGGAAAGGCAAGTAGGTGGGTCACTTTCGTTATAGCAGTTACAGCATCCGAGTTAATTTAGGTGATGAGTGATCAAGCATTTTTTTTCTTATGACTATCAAGAGTTCCAACTTTTTGGATTGGACTAATCCCTCCGGGCCCAGAGGAAAGACGGGTAAACTCTCTTGTAGCCCCAATGTGGTAGTGCAATTTCGAACCTATAATCTCCGGGTGCAAACCATGGTCCTGTGCCAACTGAGCTACCCCTTGGGATTTGAGTGATCAAGCATTCTATCTTTATACAAATCTATATAAACAATAGAACTAGAAAACCCATTTAAATTAGAACATGTAAGCCCACTTCTAAAGGGACACGGTATAAATTCTCATGCCAGCTTTGTACCCTCTCAATTGATTTTTTCAATGAAAATTTAAAAAATAAGATTTTATACATTTTATACAGTGGGCAATATTTGATTGGATGAATCCATAATATTTTATATCAGAGCCGACGCGACCTAACTTCCACATCTCGAGTTCGAATCACGAAAAAGGACACCTAGAATAGAGTGAGAACCATCTAAAAAAATTGAGAAAATAGCTATCAACCGCCATAGTGAAAGCCGTAATAGAGACGTCTACCTGGATTAGAGTGTGAGCCGTCACAAGAGGGATAAATGAATACCTGCCGCCAAAATGAAAGCCACTGAAGATGTCATTGCGGAAGCTTGGGGTCTGTTACTGTCTAAAATTGTTGTAAGACTTGATTTGACGCGTTCCATCAGTCCTAGAGCTTTTGGCGTATTGGTTAAATCCATGTATCTACATGTTTCAACGAAATTGGGGATCCGGACTCCCTTAGTAAAGGCTTGATATCGTCTATTTTTCCTATAATATTTACACTATGTTTGGGAAGGAGGGGAAATGAGGGGAAGGAAAAAAAAAGAGGGAAAAATGGAGGGAAAATGGAAAATGAGGGTGTTTGGGAAGGTGGGAGGGAAAGTGGGGGAGGGGAAAATGGGGGAAAAAATGTGTGGGCCCACTCAAAAATTTTCCCCTCAAAACCGAGGGAAAAATGAGAGGCAAAGAGGGGTATTTGTGTGTAAATTACTGAAATGCCCTTTTTTACACTATCTTTCCAAACCATTTTCCCTCCCCTCCCCTACTTTACCTCCCTATCCAAACAAGATGAGGGAAAATTAATTTTCCCTCCCCTCCCATCCCCTTCATTTTTCTTCCCCTTAAAATTTTTCCTCCCCTCGCCCTCCCCCCTTCCCAAACATAGTGTAAAAGTTTTCTATGTTCATTTCAATTAAGTCATCTCTATTAAAAAATTGAAAGACAAATTAAAATACTCTAATAACAAGTTTTTGTCCTTTTCTTCTCTTTTTTTTCCTCCAAAATATGTCATCTTTCTTCTCCCTCTTTTTTCCTCCAAAACCCACCGCCCCTTTTTGGATGTTGGGTGTAAAATCTATTTTCTTCATTGAATGCTAAACAATGAAAGTAATGCAAATGAAGCTAATAAAAAAGAACAATGCAAGAGCAAATGGTACTCTCATATGTTTCCTCACTGGCCCAAGTCGAAATATGGATGCTAGAGATTGGAGAACTTTGCATTTAGCTTATGATAGTTAGTGACAAAAATTTCACTGATTTACACATTAACGCCATTGGGTCTTGATAGAGATGAACAGTGGACCACATACCAGCTTCTTCCATCTACGTTTCAAATGTGTATGTAAATTAATACTTCCTTTTGTAACAAAAGGATAAAATAAAGAGTTATGTTACTTAGTTAGACAATACTACATGTCTTACCAGACAGTCTATTTGTAAAAAGGTCTCTTTGAAATAGATTCATTCAATTTATTTGAATTAGATATGTGTGGGGATATTTCCAAGACACCGAGATTACATTGCTCCGGTAATAATACCAGCTAATCATGTCTCGACCTCGGCCACGCGCACCTCGGCAGCAGTGCCAGGTCGCCAACCGAGATCAAGGTTGCTCCCGACCTCAGTCATTCCTGACCTCGGCATTGTGTCCTGGCCTCGGTCATGCATATCGGCAATGGTGCCAGATGGCTAGCCAAGACAGACACTGACAACCGAACTTCTACGGAAGCTCAACCACGTCATGGGATGTGTGATTAGACAAAAGCATGCGCAAGTGAGACTGATTAGCCATCCTTGCCGCCCATGCTCTCTGACAGAACGGTATCCTGCAGGTACATCTACATCAGGGTAAGTACATCTACATCAGGGTAAGGCCCCAGGCAGAAGTCCGATGGGACCATGCCAAATAGTCAACAAAGGTAGGCCCGATTGGACTGCCATTTAATAAAAGGAGGGCTGATTGGACAACAATTAAGGAAAGATGATGATGGGATGGTACTTCTCAAAAGTACCCATCAGAGTCATGGAACTCTTCACCCAACTTCTCCTATAAATAGAGAAGCTCAGGTATGGCAAACATACACAATCTATCATATCCATAGCCATTATTTTGTCTCTCTAAAATCCCCATCCTACTGTTGAGTTCCTGAACTAACTTAGGCATCAGAGAGCCTTGCGCTGACTACAGCCAGGGTCCTCTAACCTGCTATTCTTCCTCTTCTTCTTGCAGGTTCTAGACATCTTTTCACCTTCAAAGATGTTTATAATCCATCCTAATCCATCATTCCAAGTCTGTAATTTTTAGGCACTTACAATTGGCGCCGTCTGTGGGAAACATTCAAAAATTTTCCCAAACACCATGCCTCCAAGAGCTAAGAAGGGCAAAGAATCTTCAAAGAAATTACCACAGCCACCGGTACTCCCACCAGGGTTTACACCGGTATTCTCACCTGAGTTGCCTCTAGACCCTCGCCAGAGGTGGTCAGGCGTAGAAGGCGCGGAAAGTGTTCACACTCAGTCGGGTTCAACTTCAAGGGAGGAGATAGCACCTCCCCAAAAAGATAATCATCGACCAGGGCCTTCCCGGCAAAATAATCTTTCACTAGAGCGTCCCCCACGAGATAATGGGAAGCATCCCGCTAATGGCCACAACGATGGTGACTCTCTCCTCAAGGGTATTAGGGCCCAAAACCTTGGTATCCAAGAGAATGACAAGTTGATTCGTCAACTCCAGCAGCAACTCCAAAAGAAAACAAGGATTGCAACTCAGCCCCCCAGAAGCAAACAAGCTTTGTCGGCCAACCAGGATTTGAGGCGAATCCTGGATAAAAAAAGGCATGATCGAGCTCACAACGAGGGTTCGAGCAGCGGCCATTCGAAGAGAAGGTCAGGTCAAATACTAGAAAACAATGATGACCTGAGGGAATGGCTTGATCAGCAAATCAAGCAGACATTCCAGAAGAGCGTGGGGGTGATCGGTCTCCGCCGAGACTGGTTAGATGCTTACGGCTCCGACGATCTTGGTGCATCTCCTTTCTCTCAGGAGATCAGGGACTTTGCTCTCCCTGAAAGATTCAGCGTTCTGAGGTTTACCCTATACGACGGGACCTCAGACCCAGCAGCACATCTCCGACACTTTACTCATAAGATGTCGGTTTGGGGAGATGAGGGTCACCTAAACTGTAGAGTTTTCTCTTCCAGTATGGGAGACCTTCCTCTAAAGTGGTTCCGTGCACTTCCAAAAGAGTTAGTTTCGAACTGGCAGCAGCTCCGGAACTCCTTCGTGGGGAAGTTCCAAGCACACAGAATCATCCCCAAAATAGACGAGGATGTAATGGCTCTCAGAATGAGGCGAACTGAGAGTATCACTCAGTTTGCCAAAAGGTTCTGGACAATATACAGCCAGATCAAGGACTCTTCCGACAAGGTGGCGATCAAATATTTCAAACAAGCTCTGCTGCCAGGCAATGAGCTCCGAAGAGAATTGGTCCGGTATCCCACGGTCACGATGAAAGCATTAATGGCCCCGGGTAAACCAGTACGTCGAGCAAGAGGAAGACGAGCTCCGAGCTCGAGAGAACTTTGGCTTCTCTCACGAAGACCAAAGTTCCAAGAAAGAGAAGAAGTCGTCTCAGAGGGAGGAGATCGATCGAAACCGGGCTTCCACTAGCTCGGCAAAGGTCTCGTTCCCCACCTCTGGAGGCGGCAAGATGTTCAAGCAAGCTCACCGAGCCAGAGAAGGGCAGCCAGCCATCACTGCATATAAGGCTGTCGACACGATCTTCAAGGAGCCAATCTATAGGATCCTCGGCAAGATCAAGACACAGCCGTACTTCCAATGGCCGCAGCCCATGAAGGGTGATCCTTCCACCCGCGATCAGAGAAAATTATGTGCCTATCACAAACAAAACGGGCACAGAACTGAATATTGCATGTCCCTGAAGTCCCATCTTGAGAAGCTCGTCAAGGACGGGCATCTGAAGGATGACATCAAAGAAGGGTACAGACACATTAACCGAGCTCAGCGCCGAAACGACGATGATCAAGATATCGATGAGTAGGAAAGAATAATAAATGCCATCCACCTAGCTCCCCTTCCAAAAGGGAGTAACCAAGCCCGTGCCAAGGCCAGGAGGGCCACACACGGCAAATAGGTGATGATAGCTGAGCTGGAGCCAGTTGCCAAGAAGGCTCGGAAGGAAAGACCCAAGATCTGGTTCTCATATGAGGATCTAGAAGGCATCCAACTCCCCCACAACGATCCCCTGATCGTAACCCTAAAGTTGAAGAGCCGCAGGGTACAGAAGATTCTTGTGGATCCCGGCAACTCATCCGAGATCCTCTACTTCGATTGCTTCAAGAAGATAGGTCTCAGAGAAGAAGATTTGCAGGAGGCACGCACTCCCTTGGTAGGCTTCAGGTCCAAGCCTGTATACCCCAATGGGAAGATCTCCCTCAAAGTCCAAATTGAAGGCGCCTCTATGATGGCCAACTTCCTTGTGGTGGATGCACCGTCCCCCTACAATGCCATAATGAGGAGGACCTGGTTGCACAACATGGGAAGCTATACCTTCCACCCATCACCAAAAACTCAAGTTCTCGTTGGAAAAGGAGAACGACAGAGTTGAGGTGGTCAAGGTTAAAGGCGACCAGCAGATGGCCAAGCAATGCTTGATGGCCGTAGTACCCGATGAGGAGGAGCCAAAGCAGGTACATATGGCCGAGCTAGAAGTAGAGCTGGATAGCATTGGCCGATATCCAGAGCAGAAGAGCATTGACCGAGATCAGGATAGACCCCAACGACCCTGAAAGATACTTTCTGCTCGGAAGCCAGCTCACCGAGCCAGAGAGGTCCAAGCTCTTGAACTTTCTATTACAAAACAGGGAGGTCTTCACCTGGACCCCATATGAGATGCCTGGCGTCGATCCCGAGATCATGTGCCACAAACTGAATGTGGACCCCAAGCACAAACCTGTAGTCCAGAAGGCTCGCAGGACGGGGGTCCCACAAACTGAAGCCGTGACCGAGGAGGTCGAAAAATTGCTGGAAGCCAAAACAATAAGAGAAGTCCATTATCCAGACTGGTTGGCCAACACGGTGGTGGTCAAGAAGAAGACCGGGAAGTGGAGAGTTTGCGTTGACTTCACCGACCTCAACAAGGCATGTCCAAAAGACTGCTTTTTGCTCTAAAAAATCGACCAAATGATCGACGCCACTGCTGGTCACGACAGGATGAGTTTCCTCGATGCCTACTTAGGTTACCATCAAATCCCGATGCGTGGGCCTGATGAAGAAAAGACCGCGTTCATAACACCTAGAGGCATCTATAGCTATAAAGTGATGCCCTTTGGGTTAAAAAATGCAGGGGCGACTTACCAGAGGCTGGTAACTAAAATGTTCCAGGCCCAGCTCGGCAAAACAGTGGAGGTCTACATTGACGATATGGTTGTCAAGTCTAAAAGGTCA
Source organism: Litsea cubeba (assembly GCA_012931725.1). Lineage (NCBI taxonomy): Eukaryota > Viridiplantae > Streptophyta > Magnoliopsida > Laurales > Lauraceae > Litsea > Litsea cubeba. The sequence continues at coordinate 38,224,382 of CM022948.1, forward strand.
CAGGACCACTTGGCAGACCTAAGTCAAGCGTTTGATGTCCTTAAGAGATTCTCAGCTCAAGCTGAAAACCTCTAAGTGCGCTTTTGGCTTTTAAAAAACCTGGTCACAAGAAGAGATATTGAAGCAAATCCAGATAGATCTTAGCGATCCAAGGAATACAGAGTCCAACAACGGCAAAACAGGTCTAGAGGCTCACCGACATGGCTGCCGCGCTCAACCGCTTCATTAGCCGAGCTTCGAACAAATGCCGACCTTTCTTCCAGCTTCTGAAGAAAGGTCTGAAATTCCAATGGACTCCGGAGTGCGACCAAGCTCTGCAGGAGCTCAAAGCTTACCTCGCTTCACCTTCCCTGCTTTCAACTCTGAAACAGGGAGAAGTGCTCTACTTGCACCTGGTGGTCTCGGATCATGCAGTGAGCTCAGTGCTCATCAGACAGGAAGACAGGCAGCAACAGTCCATCTACTACACGAGCAAGATCCTTCTTGATGGCGAGACCAGGTACCTACCAATGGAGAAAGTTGCATTTGCGCTTGTCAGTGCTTCTCGCAAACTCTGCCACTACTTCTAGACATACACTATAATAGTTGTCACAGAGCATCAACTCAAGTCCCTTTTCAAAAAAGCTTGGGGGCAATTGTGTGGGGATATTTCCAAGATACCGAGATTACATTAGCTCCGGTAATAATACCAGCTCATCATGTCTCAATCTCGGCCACGCGCACCTCGGCAGCAGTGCCAGGTCGCTAACCGAGATCAAGGTCGCTCCCGACCTTGGTCATTCCTGACCTTGGCATCGTGTCCTGGCCTCGGTCACGCATCTCGGCAATGGTGC
>CM022948.1:38233052-38390221 GCA_012931725.1 Litsea cubeba
ACATGAGCCAGCTAATCTCCTAGAAATATCTGCTTTGCAATAAAGGACCTGGTGTTGGTTGAGATCAAGAGGTATTACGGGTTTTGATGGAAGTAGACAAGGTAGAGACCAAGAAATATACTGCCATCATATCGATTTTCGGTATAACAATCATACCATGACAATTGGTGGAATCTTCATGGGACATACGAGCTCATTCAACGAATGTTGCATCTCCACACACAGATTATTCACCATCAGAGGTTGTATCTTGACTACAGTCAAGGGTAACCCCTCTTCTAATACATAGTAGCATCAACTTCAGCTGAAACTACTCAAATTCCGAAGGGTGATTATGAGACACTATTCCAAGATGTCATATTAAGAGGCCATATCTTCTGCAGCATTATCCATACAGGCATACCACGTGCCCTGCATGTAACCTTATTACTTCTTCTTTTTTTTTTTATCGAAAACACCTTCTACATTTGGTTAATGGGTCATTTACACATGGATCATATCTCAGGTAGTAAATATCCTTACCAGCCAATGTTCAAAAACTCCATCTAGGGAAGTTGAAACTAGGAGATGGAATCCTGATCGGACCTGGTGGAAAGGGACTTCATCTCTTTCCTCAACTCTTGAGTGTTACTTGTTCCTAATTTTTCTGAAAAATTGTTGTTGATTGGACATTAACCACCCACCCCACAAACCCAACCCAAAAAAAAAAAAAACCACCACCACCACACACACACAGAAATGAATAAATCCTTAAATGCAGTGTAACTTGACTTCCAGTCCATTGTATTTTCAAGGATTCACAGGTGAGGGAGCTGATTGGTGGTGACATGAAGTCGTTGCAACTCTGTCCACCAAATAACAGCATAACCACAAAATCTAATAGCCACTAGTGTCCCCATGTGTCCATCTCTCATAGGTTTGTAAGCAAACAGATTCTCCACTCATACTAGCCAATCCATCAATGTTTCTAGTTGCATCTTTCCATCGCGCTCAGGATAACAATTTGGGATACCCAAAATTCCTATCAATGTTCGAATGAATCTGATTACATTGATTTCCAAAATTGTGCATTCCCGCTCTATGGTTAGCTTCCCAACAATTGTGGTCCACATGGTTACACTTGAGATCGGTAAGGTCAAGTGTCCAATTGAAATTAACAACGGTTGAAGTTGTGGAAGACATGTAATGCTATCGCTAGTTTGATTGTCAGTTGCTAACCTAGTGACTCAACCTCAGGTCCTCGATCAATAATAGATCAATCTCCTACGGGATTGATTGAATCCAAAGAATGGATTTAGCCACTAGGGCACATTCAAGACCATAAAACACACCATAATTGAAGAAAAACACAGAAATCTTTGATTGACCGGAAAATAAGCATGAACTACAATGAGGTTTGATTGTCCTTATATAGAAGTAGCAAGGTAAGATCAATCCTTAGGGGGTGTTTGGAAACAAGATATTTCAAGAGATTTGTCATATTATTACTAGTTTAGAATATAATCTATGCACTAAAAAGGGAGTTGTTTGGATAACTTAGAAAGTATATTACAATATCTCACTTTCTTCTAAAAACCTTCATATTACATTATTCAAGGATATGCTGCATAATCTTTTGTTACAAAATCTTTTTTATATACGAAAGAACTCATGGGCAACCATTAATTATAATGGCCCACTATAAGTTTTAACATTAATATCCTTATTGCAACTATGACTCTCAATATTAGATTGGCCCCACAATTCTTACAAATTTAATGCGGGGTCCTATAACCCTATCACCATTACACAACCCTTGTTAATTATCAATATTAGGAGGGTCTTACTAATGTCACACTAGGGACCCTTCATCGTGATTACCAACATTAGGTGGGTCCCATACTACCAAAATTAGCTGGGTTTCTTATTAATTACCAAGATTGATTTGTGTGATTGCAGTTAAAAGTTTGTCATCATTAAATGGGTCCCCCTAATTGATAGCTTCCCTTGTGTTAATATGACTGCCAATATCAAATGGGTCCCACAATGATTTCTCATAGATAGATTCATCAATGATGTTTGACATTAGATAAGGTTTTACAACCAAAAAAGAAAAAAAGATAGGCCTATTTGTGATAATCACCATTAGACGTATTACACTATGGCTATCAACATTTGGTGGACCTACATTAATCAAACAACATTGCTTGGATCTCAAGGTTTTAACATTTAATCCTGTGATTTTTTAACAATAGTGAGTCCTACAATGATTATTAACACGTGATTACAAATTAGTGGGTCCTGCATTGGGTCAATTGATTACTTTCATTCAATTTCTTATTTAGTATATCATCTTGTGAGTTTTTTATAAATTGCCAAATACTTCAAAGGTATATTGAAATTTGTAAAAATTGCCAAACACCATAAGTTACACTATATAATAATGACACTATTTTATTCTATGATAATGAATCTTATAATATTTAAACTTGTTGATATTATATTATGCAGTTATCCAAACACCCCTTAGCAAACAAGACTTTCTAATATTTGATGAATTTTAAATAAAATAGGAAACTAGATAATATTAATCTTAATCAAACAAGAAACAGAAATTAGAAATAGTTCTCTAATTCAACAAGGAATGAAAATAGAAATAGGATCAAATTAGAACTCTGCAGTAGCTCTCAGTCAAATTGGGCGTGTGTACTAAACCCAAAGTTCATCTTCTTTTTTACCCTACTGCTTCTCCTGCAAAAGGATCTGCCATGTGCCTCTCTTCTACTTCTCCTTTATCAGTAAAACCACCACCAAAAATAGGTCACAAAAGAAACCTTGCCACTCTACAGAAAGGCCCCACTTCTCCATCTCTATTTCTTCTGCAAAAGAAACAAATAAGCAAAACCACCACCTGGGTGGAAGATCATGAATGATTGGGTATAATCTGATCAGACTTGATGATCTTCTTTCTCTCAAGCAAAGGCAAGGTTTCCTGGAATTCTATCAATTGTGAAACCTAGTACAATGATACCAAATTGATGCAAACCCTAGGGAAGGGTTTGGGTCGTTAAAGGATGAAAGTGCCAAAGCACGTGAAACAATTGTCTCAAAGAGACTCTCAGAAAGAGGAAATAAACCTCAAAGTGAAAAAAGCCCACGAAATGTAACTTTTATCAATCTTCACTCTAAAACACTCTACCACATTACATCCAAATATATAGGAAAACAAATCCTAGAATCCAAGACTCCTAATGAAACTAGGAAACTAATCAAGACTCCTCCTTAGAAAGCAAAACCTAATTACTACTCGTTAAGAAATTTATTAAAAAAAAAAAATCCTAGATTTCTTTGGGTCCCACATGTGGGCCATGAGTCTGGTTCCGTTGGCCCATAAGCTTTGAAACACCTGCTATCCCTGATCATCACCTAAGGGAGATTTTCATCTGTACCTCCAGACTGTATGGCCGACAAAAACAGCCAACTGCAAGGAATGAAGGCATAGGTAACAGGTTTTTATACAGCAGGTTGTTGAACTTTAATTGATTATATTTCCTGCTATTATGAAACATCCTTGCCAGAAGATCTAATGTCCATGGCTGGTTTAATCATGGTTTTGACTTTTGACTGGCATTGGAAGTAAAAGCTGCATTTTCAAGCAGGTTTCGTAGGGAACAAAACTAACTAAAAAGGAAATGTTCGGAGGTTGTTGTGCTGCTGACAGGAATCCATATGTATGTCCTATGCTGCCCAATTGCTTATGCTTAACTGTTTCATTAGTCTGCGAAAGTGCGAATCCCTGTCACTTGATCTGCCAGGCTCATGATCAAAGCTGTAGAATACTAAAATTGTCATATGTTCACTATTGAGAGGTTAGTTCTTATGAAGAGTAACAAAAAATGTCATTACTAGGAAAAAAGGAAAAAAGAGCAGTAGTAGAGGGCTATACCGCCCTGAACAAGCATGAAGAAGAGACACAAAAAATGACGAGCAATACAAAAAGCATTCAATCATACTAGATAACCCTCAAACAAAGCAGATCTGTCCACTCCTTTCCTTGGCTCACTCATTTGCCTCCCTATTTGCTCCTATAAATATGTGATGGAATTCAACATTAATGATTCATAAAGCACTAATATCATAGATGATGAGATTAAGGTTCCATGGAGACTCAGTCCTTCCCATTGTTAACCCACTTGATAGTGTGGAGGAAGCCGCTTTCCACAATAAAGGGCCCCTGAACAAGTTTTGAAAAAAGTCTCTAAGGCCTCTGCAATAGCCCTAATCTCAGCCTCATCAGAAACAAAATGCAACAACCATTAAAATGCCCACTGGAATGGCAAAAAAAATTCATGTAGCTAACCCCAACATAGTTGGGGCAAGGTTTTTCTAATGATGATGAAGAATGAGTAACATCCATTGAAACAAACATTTTTTCAGTGACAGGATCATAGCACTTATAACCCTTCTGATTTAATGGATATCCAAGAAATACACACTAGACAACTTTAGCATCAACCTCATCACGTTTAAGACCTAAAAGATAAAGAAAGCAAGTACAACCACACATTTATGGAGGAACCAGGAATGAGTTAGGCTTCTTACTTAAAGCTTCAAGTGGAGATTCGTCATCTAGAACTTGAGCAAGAAGTCTATTAATTACATATGCCGCTGTCAAGATTGACTCAGACCAATACTTTTTTTTTAAATCATTCATACTAAAGAAGAGAGCTCTTTAGGTCTCAATATGTCTATTCACTTTCAGCTATTTCATTCTGATGAGCTGTAGATGAAAGTGATTAAAAAGCTCATTTTCCTCCTCACACAAGTACATTTGGAATCTTTCTGAAACATATTCACCTCCACTAACAGATGTTAAGATTTCAATTTTCACATTATACAAACTTCTAACAGAATTTAGGGAAAATTTTAAATATATCCAGCAACTCATCTCTAGGCTTCATAAAATAAACTCAGGTCATTCTAGCGCACTTGTCGATAAACATAACAAAGTATTAATAACCAAACACAGATATTTTAAGAGCTGGTCCCTACACATAAGAATATGTAAGAGCAAAAGGAATATTACTTTAGTATCACGTGGTTGAAAAGAAGGTCTATATTGATTTGCTACTTGACCAGACTTCACATAGTAACTGAGATGACAATACTGACCAAAATCATCTGCAAAGACAAATTTTAAGATGGGCAATGGAGCACAATCCATAGGAGCATGAAAAAGTAGGCTTTCATCTTTAACAGACTTCGACCGAACCATACTAGCACGACATGTGCCAATTTCAAAGTAAAGCCTTCATTTTCATAACCATGACCAAGGATCTTCCTTGAAGTCAGATCCTAGAATGCACAATTAAATGGAAAAAATGTAATTAAAAAATTAAGTGATTATTGGATTAAATGGCAAAATCCCACACGCAAAGTAGAAGACAATGGAATAGTTGAGAGTAGCCCAGACCAGGGGGGAACCCAGGTACATGGGTCTGGGGGCTGAAGCCCCCACCAAAACCAGAAAAAAGTTAAAAAAATTTAAAACCCCCCGGAATATTCTAAAAATTAGGATTAGTTTTTTTTTTTTTTTTTGTTACATTTGCCCCTTCCCCCAATATTTCTTTTACATAGAGAGCCTCCCTCAAGATGAATTTCCTGGGTATGCTCTTGGCCAAGACAAGACCTTATCCCTTAACATGGAGATAAGACCCATCTCTTATTCTAACTAAATTGACTCTGGCTTAAAATAAGAAGGAAAAATATATTGCATACCAGTCATATGCTCAGTAGCACCTGAGTCAATTACTAATGGCAATGAAGATAAGAAGACATTAATTGATGCATGAATATGCGACTATGCTAAATGAACATAGCAGAAGATGAGGATTCCACATCAAGAGAAATGCGACTAGAAAGATCTTTCAACTTTTTTCAAAGGGCAATTATGACTTCTGCCTGGTCAGACATAGAGTGAACAAATTTACTTTCCCTACTTGTTGAAACTGTATTACAAGATCACCCATGATGTTGTTGCTTCTGACAATTTTGAAACCTTTTAGGGTGATCAAATCATGTCCCAGCATATCTCTTTTGTATGCCTAGTCTTCCCACAATGTGTGCAGACAAGTTAATCGATTTATTCTGGTCTCTTGTTTTCTTTACCTGGAGATGCCCCGATAAAAAGGCTGAACTTTTAGATTTAGAATTTGGCACTTCATGATCTTTTAATGACTTTCCTCACGCTGAATAAGAGAAAAACCAGCTCCCAAATAAATATGGAATCCTAGCTAGATATAGGCCCACGTCTATTCATATTCAAGATTAAGACCTCTAAGAACATCATAAATGCATTGATGCTCAGTGCACTCCCTCTAGTCATTCACAGTTGGAAGAGGTTGATAATGACTCAACTCTTCCCACATACCTCTCAGGGTGGAGAAATAATTTTCTACAGTGCAATCCATGCTGGGATTTTCCTATTGCCAACTGCAGCTCATAGATCCTTGCATAATTTCTATTTTGAATATATAAAAGTCAGCATACCATCGCATTTATATTACACTGTTTTAGAAAAACATGAACGTGCAAGAGATAAATGGTTCCATTCACTGGAGAATCCAAGACCCATACTACCTTTTGCTTCCTAATCAGCATATAATGGTTCATTTTCTTGTGGTGGTTTGATTCTACCATTGAAATATTCAAATTCCTTGCAGTAGCAAGAGTAATTTTAGCAGAATGGGATTCTAGATAATTTAGCCCATTAATACCAAATACAATTAATTTGAAGGAGCTTCCCCTTGTATTTCCAGAATTAACAGTGGTGTATGAATTGTGGGTTACACCACTATTTGTGATACCTTCCACCATTATTTTAGTGATAACTAACCAAAAATTATATCCTTCATCAAAAAATTACTCATCCAAACCTTCTAAGGAAGATACATTATTTTCCAAACAACAAATATCAGTCTTTCAAACAACCACTCAAATCATCAATCAGCATTCAGCAACAGACAGTCACAAAATAAGGTGCTTGTACACAGATTAAAAAAGTAATCGGCAGCAACCAACAATCAAACAACGTGACTTAGGTTAGGTAAACCTCTTCAAAACTTGCTCTCAGCTTGTGAGTCCTTGACTGATACGTCCAGTCCTCCATAGAAGAGAAATCAAGACATCTTCAATAACACCTTCAAATCTTGGCATAAAACCCTCAAGATTCATTAACCGTGACAGACTAGGCCATTACCTAACCTGTTCCCCTCATACAAAGGGTGTAAATACTATCTCATTCTTCAAACAGTAGATTTACATAGATCTCTATAGACCGATATAAACCCTAACAAGAAAACTCTTCCCTAGTCGAACCTGGCTCTGGTACCAAATAAGAGCAGATATTCTCAAATATGATTGATGGAGGAAGAAATAAAGAATCACTATTTTGCCAGAGAAGAAAAAAGAAAAGAGAAGGGAGAGAGAGAGAGAGACTGACGCAGGTGTAGAGGTTCTGGATTTTGTGGATCTTGTGATTGATCGGGCCCTCAATTATTTGGGTAACTTTGATAGGTAGAATGGCCTCTTGAGTCTTGACCCGTCTCAATTGGGGCCCAATCAAGCATAAGGGCTCAGATCATAATTTGAATGGGCTTAATTTGAATTTCAAATCAGAAGACAAAGATTCTGGATTTAATGTGACCTCAAGCAAACCCAATTGATCAGACCCACAAGTCATAAAATTACTTCCAATCTCTTAAAAAAACACTTAAACGCACTAACTATTGTGGAATAAAGGATCCAAACAACCTTCTCAAGCCTCTATCAATCAAGAAACACAAACTGCACTTCCTGTTGTTTTGGTCATTGAAACTAAGATATGCTAACAAAAACACCCACTGAGAACTAGGTGTTGCCCGCTTGGTTCAATACCCATTTCTCACCTGCTCAGGGTTCGATCCCTGGGTTCCCTTCCTACGGAAGCGGGCATTCTTCCTGAGGAAACAGGCTTCTCTCCACATGGCTAGGGTTTATCATGGGCCCCAAACCCCAGTGCCCCTGGCCAGGTACCCATAAAAATAAAAATAACCACCAATAATCATAAAATTATACTAAAAATCCATAATAAATCCAGACAAAGCAAGGCATCTCTCTTCTTGATTACCCCCCAACCCTAGGGTACCGATGCCAGTATCAACAGTGTAGTTGCAGATGTCAGCCCAGAAAAAATCTCCAGAATGTAGCTTTAATACTATTTTTAAATTACAGAAGTAGAGAAAGGAAAATAAGGAGAAATGGAGAGGAGAGGAGATGGCATTGTATAGGGGCCTGTTTTCAGAAGGAATCTAAATGAGGTGGAGGAAGTTCAATTCCCATCTTTGTTGAATCTGATCGGTGGTGTTTTCATCCCTACAGATGGTAAAGATAGAAGAATTTGGATGCCCTCTGCTGATGGCACTTTCTCGGTTGCGTCTTTCTTTGTTTCCATGACCAGAGATGTTGTGGTGACGCGTAGCATTTGGTCTAGCCTTTGGAGTATGAAAGGCCCGCCGAGAGTGATTGCTTTTGGGTGGACTGCATTGCTTGGAGGCCTTCTCACAATGGACAACCTTAAGCGCCGACGAGTTGCCATCGTTAATGCTTGCCCTATGTGCTTGGCGGGCGAGGAAACTATTGATCACCTACTGCTTAATTGTTCTATAGCTCAACACCTATGGAGGTCGCTCATAGGGTGGTTCCATATCTCTACTCCCATCCCCCACTCCCTTTTGGGCTTATTCGAGTTTTGGACATTAGGCGTGGCGCACAAAAGGGGAAGGATTATGTGGAGTGTCTCTTTCCTTGCTACCATTTGGTCCATTTGGAAAGAGAGGAATTTCAGGTGCTTTGAAGGTGGATCAACTGATGTGAACATTTTAGTGGAAAAAGTGAAATATTTAGTGGCTCTTTGGGTATCCCCAAATCCGTTATTCAAAGGCATCTCTGTCAATTCCATTATTCATAATTGGAAGGAGGTTGCTTTCTCTCATCCTCACCAAACTCGAGTAACGCCTAGATGGTGTCCTCCCCCTCCCAGTGCAATCAAACTTAATTTTGACGGTAGGTGCTTCTGGTAACCTGGCTATGCAGGTGATGGAGGGGTCATTCACAATACGGAAGGAACCACTCTTCTGTCTTACTCCGGTCCAGCTGGCTTCTGCTCAAGCAACAAAGCTGAATTGCTGGCTCTTAGAATCGGCCTCTGTCAAGCGTCAAATTTCAACCCTCAATGGTTACTTGTTGAAGGGGACTCCTATTGCGTCATCCAATGGGCAAATCAATGTTCAAATCCTCCTTGGTATCTTGCGGACATTATTAAAGAGATAATCCAGCTTTCAAGGGAGTTAAATATCTCCTTCCACCATATTAAGCGATCGGCTAACGAAGAAGCAGATAAGCTTGCCAAAGAGGGAGTTCTTAAACCTGCTTTGACTGTTCTTGTTTAATGTGCTTTTCTGTAGTTTTGGGGTTGTTGCCCTTGCTTTTTTCTTTTTGGGTTTTAATCCCTTAGCCTTTCTGTTGCTCTTTCCCAGATCCTTGGGTTTTTTGGTGTCAGTATATTTCTCCTATACCGTACAGTTTCCTTGAGCAATGAATATAGTCACCTTTTTCAATAAAAAAAAAAAAAAAGGAGAAATGAGAAAGAAGGAAAGGAGGGAAAGAAAAAAAAAAAGAAGAGTAAGAAGTATAGAAAATAGCACTTGGTCGAACAGAATAGTGAACCAAACTCAATCAGTATTGATCAGACTAATTACGTGAGATGAAAAGTCTGTATATCCTTGCCCCATTGTGCCCACAGTAAATGATAAAAAGACAAAAGAAGAAGAAATGAAGAGTATTATGATTATGAACAGTATTTTCTTTAAGAGACAAGCATGAACAGGTGACTCAATATGCAGCCATGGAAAAATTATACATTGACGGTTCAATAGATGAACCATTGTGAGAACTTGTAGTCAGTAAGACAGTGACTCTACACCCCTAAACAGCAAGTTGTGAAGACTACCATAGAAGAGGTAATGGTTGCAGTTTTGTTATATATCTGTAGAGTACCATACAGTACAGATGCTCCTTATATATTATATTTTATGAGATATTAGGAGACATAATTTCCCCAGCATTGGCTGTGATCAGTTAAAAGTTCAGAAGATTGAATGTACAAGGATCTCCTGTGGAGATGCAGTCAATCTAGAAATTCTTTGAAAAATAAAGAAAATTTGATAGTAGAGAGAGACCAGGAATAAAACCTAGCCTGCCGTCCAACATAGCGTTGGGTGACAAGCAGCATATTATATTTATAATAAAAAATACAAACTTTTGGTATTTAAAAAGAAAATCTCACTTTCTAGTATTTACAAATAAGTCTCTGAGATAAAAAAAAATTACAGAAAAAACTCCTAAATTGATTTCCTACACTCTCTCTCAAGCTGGTGGATGTATATTTACTATGCCCAGGTAGGCGGGTTCCTTTGTGATGGTCTCTGTGAAAAATCTTCCACATGATCTTCATTAGGAAAATGTTTGACTTGAATTTTGCAACAACTTTCTTACAGAGAAAATGACGGCCAACTTCGATATGTTTGGTCCTCCCATGATAACTAGAATTCGATGCAATATGTTGAGCACATTATCATATTGTAGAACCAGGTTTACTTCTAAAGAAACCCCTCTTTAAAAGAATTTTCAACCATATTAACTCAAAGCACCATGTCATGGCTCTATATTCTGCTTCAGAAGTTGATCTAACAACCACCGGTTGTTTAGTTTACTTTTCCATAATATTAGGTTACCTTCAACCAAGATACATTATCCAGTAGTGGACGTTCTATCTGGTTTTGAACCTCCTCAGTCTGCATCTGTGCATGCTTCTATATGTATATGTACATCACAAGTTTATAGAATTCCTTGCCTGGTGAAACCCTTATAAATACTTTAAAATCTGATAAGCGGCAAATGACTTGTTCTTGGTCCATCAACTAGCTTATCTCATTTTGGATTAGCAAAGATTAACATCAGAGACAGTTGTCATGCAGATATTCAACTTGATATAAGAGCTTGATTTTCAAATGTTTATCTATAAATATCAATGTATAAGGTTTGAAATAAGAGTTTTCTCTCACTTTGATTTGTACTTTGTTAATCAAGAGTGTGAAAGTGACATTGGTGCCAATTTACTTCATAGGATCAGCAAAGAACTGTTACAAATCTCTCTCAAACGCCTTTAGGAGAATGCCCTATTAGGTTGTCTCCTCTTATGAATATACTCGTGGAATTGGAAAGAGTAGACATGACTACTTTCCTTTTTTTTTATTTTTGCCTGCAAGCCACTTGCCACACACTGGCAAGATTTTTCTTCCATTTAGGGATCGAACCGTAGTTTGCCCATGACAAGGCAGGTGCCTTGCCACTATCCAACAGGGGTTAGCAACTACTTTCTTTATTTGATTGAAAACTTTATGGAGAGAGTTTTTCACCACATCATTACCTTGGGAAAGAATTTCATCTCTCGCTCTCTCTAAGAAGTAAGGAACATGTGATTTGATGCATGAAAGGGAAAGGCTCAGATGCCAGTTTGTTGTGGCAGTGAATTTGGAGAAGTTTACAACCAAAGACAATAAGCAACCTCAGAGTAAGAAGCACCAAACAGAAAGAGACAATATTATGTGGTTCACCACTAAGGCCTACATCCACGGGCGAACAGGAAGACAGCTTTTCCATTTATCAGGAAGGAAGAAGATAGCAATGGCAAAGAGAACAAGAGATTACAGTCATCTGCCCCAACACACACAAACCAAGAGCCTCAGAGACAAATCCACCCACACAAGCTCTCAAATAATATATCTGAAAATATTCTCCTTTCGCAAAGAAACCCATTGTCTATATCCATCAGTTCCCTCTCACAAAATAACTAGAAGTCTAGAACTCTCCATAGGAGAGTTACAACTTTCAGTCGAATAAATAAAATCACAATCAGAAATCAATCCTAATTGTACTCTTCTACAAAATGATTTCAGACACAGATTTCCAACAATCTCCACTTCACAAGGATTCCATCCTAACGCCGCAATGATGCTAATCAATTTCTTCTCTAAACTTTATCTTGTGTAAAGTGAAAACCTTGTACATCACAAATGTATCCCCTGACAAACTTCTGCACTTATAAATTTGCAATTGACACCATTGTAGTGATTGTAGAACTTTAACATGTACTAATTACAAGCAACCACACGCAAATTACGAGCAACACATGCAATCCAAAAATGGAGGCAGAAAATGAAATTCAAACCAAAGAAAGAGCACCGGGAGGTTCATTGCAGTGATGGATGTAAAGAAGTGCTCATTCAAAAGAAATATATAATATGACAAATCAAGCAATTGCACAAGAGAAAAGAATATTTACGTGGTGCACCACTAAGGACTACGTCCATGAACGAAAAGAAAGATGTCACTCCACCATATCAAAAAGGAGGAGGAGGAGGCTGCTTTTACATATAATACCAGTGGCTTATCTCAATGAGCAAGGTGCAAACCAAAAAACCTAGAAACCCTTCTAACATAGAAAACCCTCTCAAAACTCTAAAAAGCAAAGTTAGAAACCCCTCCCTTGAACAAGGCTTTTACCATACCACACTCTAAAAAAACTTCTCTTAAAAGGAAAATTCCCAAAGTGATGTCTACATGTCGTGCCAAAGGACCCCTCTCAAAATAGAAATTCTTAAAAAAAAAAAAAAAAGAAGGTTTCTGAAAAAGGCTGAGCCCCTCTTTGTGGTCCAGATAGAACCCTTTGCAACTAATTTTATAGCCTTCCAAATATAACAAGAACTCTTATTCATGAAAATATATTTTGTTAATTCTAAACTGGCAAATGCTTCCGTTAATACCTAGTTTTGTTATGGGAAGTTCAATTCCACCAGTTGTGTTGATTTGAAAGTATTGTACCACATCATATTTGATTTGACAAGATTTATCGAACACCAACATGTCCATGGAAGAGGAAGCAAAAATAATAATAATAATAATAATAAAAGAATCAAATGGGATAAACCCATTTACATCATTCAATGTTTAACAAGGATAATCATCTTTGTATTCAAGATGTCAAAGCACCCAAAAATGCTTGAGACATGCATGTGAAGATTCATTCTTAGATCCAGTCGCGCGCAGCTGTAACCGAACAATAAAGAAAATAGAAGCCTTTTCTCTCTTTATATGAAATTAATTAAAACAGAAGTCTTCCCTTTATTTCCACAGACATTGAGCTTTTCCCCTCTTTTTCTGTCAACTTGTTCATTGTGTGAGCATTATAACTAGATTACAGAGCAAATTTCATTATACCTTGGGGCATCTCGCTAACACCCTAACATTTAAAATAGCCATTGTGCAGATCTTCAATACAACATTACTCATGCACAATAATCAATAACAACCCATAATAAAAAATTACCAAAGCAACATACTTTCACAAACAACACCCCCAAAACATCAAGCACATACCTGACTTCAAATTCCCTGATCTCAACGAGCTCTCTCCCGCACGCATCCGTCCACCGCACATTCCTCCTCGCCGCATCCTCTCCCCCCTCCTCACCCACCACCTCCTGCGCTTCGCCGCCTCCACCAGCCGCCGCGGGGCAACCCGGCGCCTTCTTGAGGCTGCTCTTGAGGTACACCTTGAGCCCGCTCTCCTCGTCGTCGACGACACAGAGCCCTTCTCCCCCAGATGCCGCAGGGCCGTTGAGGTGGCGGGCGGGCCCCACCTTGGGGGGCGAGGGGCCGTCGATTGCGGCGCGGCGGAAGCAGAAGAAGGACGCGCATCCGCGCCGGATCTTCTTCTTGGGAGCCAGGTGGAGGTGGTCTGGGTCAGGGTCTGGGTCTGGGTCGTGTTGGTCGAGGAGGTGGAACTGGGTCCAGGGGGAAACTCTCATGGGTGTGTGGTCCTCGTGGGCCCGGCCGGAGATGAGGAGGGTGAGGCCCTTACTGTAGCCGGAGGCTGAAGAGGAGAAGAAGCCTCCTCCTTCTACTGCCAGTAACATGAGCAGATCTGCTCATTTGTCCATGGGGAAAGGAATGTACCTCCTTTGGGGTGCCTTGCTTTTGTTTGTCAGAGGTGTTGCAAATTGCAATTGCAACTTGCAAAAGGCCCTTTTGCTAAACTCCAATATGGGGCCACCACCTGTGTTCTCCCTTCCTTCGTCTTTAGAACAAAATATGGGAGGGACAAAGTGTTGCTTCAGAGAAATTTGATCTAAGGTGAGTGGTAAAGAGGGGGATTATCCATAATAGAGAGACTGATTATGAAATTTCATTTGGTGGGTCCTTGCTTTGCTTTGCTGTTCTAGGTCATGTTTGGGACCACTAGACACTAGTATATTTCTTAAAGACCATTCAATTCAATATAATTCATACCAAAAAAAAAAGCCATAGAAAAAGAGGCTAAAATAAAAAAAAAAGGTCTTTAGTAATGCAAGGGTCTAAATTAAATAGACATTTTTATATCATTGGTTGAGAGCTTTTCACATATTTCTTGAGAGCCACAATATATTAGGCCATAAAAAGTGATCATATGTTCGTGCTCAGCCTTTCAAAAAGATCTCACGTTTTGAATCCTGTGTTTGGGGACAACATATCCACAAAATTGTACCTAATGACTTTTTTTTTTTTTTTGCACATATCTAGAGATTGGTGATGATCCAACGAGTGAAATTTGGTCTCATAGTCATGTTTGATATTTTGAACATGGTTTGTATCTTATTTACATGCCTTTAAATTAATAATAAAAACATTAAAACAGTTTATTGCTTATGGACAAATGCAATATTGAGCTTAATACATCAATGGTTTTTTTTTTTGCACATATCTCGAGATTCACAAGGTATTATGCGATCAAAATTGACCAAATAGCTATTTTCAGCATCCCAAACATATCCAACGGTTTTGATCTTGTTTTTTGAGCCCACAAATCATAATAAATTATATCCAATGGCTCCCGGTTTGTGACATGTATCTCGAGATCGGTAATGATTCTGAAATTTGGACAAAACACTGTAGCTCCGCCTCTTATTTTCTCCCTCTATTTCTCAACTACTTCATCAAGGGGCTATGAAAAGTTGAGGCATTGCCTCTACTTCTCTAAATTGGGTAGAGGCTGAAAGGTGGTGCCAAACAGTCTATTTTTTCAAACCTCCATCCATTTTAGAGAAATAGAGAGAAAAATTAGACCTCCAAAAAAATACACCTAGTGTGGCAAAATGGATAGGCCAAGGTGGGTTTCACTTGTGATGTTTCTAGTTTTTCATTTTAATCAAGCAAATGTTTTTATTTCTTACGTAATAATAATGTTGAACTTCTCATTGGATCCATGCTTATTATCTGATGATGCCAAAATTGGTTTCGGACACCACTGGTCGAGTAATAAATGCTAAATGTAATAATTCAATAATTAAAAATGAGAGAGAAGGGATTATAGTGGTTCGGTCAAAATGACCTACGTCCACTTCAAAAAGGCAGAGGTTGCCTATGGTATTTTACTTCTTCAATGAGTAGGGATTACAGGCTAGGAGAATACAAGAGTAGAAAAATGGAAAGATATCAATTGTCCCCCAAGTGCTGGTAGGGCTCCTCGATTTATAGTCCTCCCCTAACAGATGGGGACGACTCTTCAGCAACGTTTGCCCTGCTTGAATGGAGCCTTCGAACTGCCCTCGCGCTGGACGAGGCAGGTGAGATATTCTCCGCAGGACCTGGTAAAAGCGGGACTGCTTCCGAAGTGACGTGGCTGTCTTGACTTGGTCACTTCGTGGGTTTGGACCTGGGTTTATCACGGACTGGGTCATTTGGGCCTGACCCATCATTTGCCCCTCAATGCCCCGTGCCTAAAGAAAGCTTTAAAAGGGTGGCATTTCGAATATCCAGGTCTCTCCTCCCTTCCAAGAATTTTTAGCATTCGTGGCGAGAGAATCTGATCGCCTGGATTAGGCTGGACGCGCAGGGGGTCTTTGGCGCCCGGTGAAGAGGTCCCTCGGGCGCCTGAGGAGGAGGTTCCCTGGGCGCCCGAGGAGGAATGCTTTGGGCGCCCAGGTCTGAGGGGGAGGCCCCCCTGGGCGCCAGGAACATGCTTGGGCGCCCAGGGGGCCTTGCTTTGGGGCACCCATGACTGAGGAGGAAGTCCCCTAGGCGCCCAGAAGAGGTTGGGCGCCCAGGTCTAAGGGGGAGGCCCCCCTAAGCGCCAGGAACATGCTTGGGCGCCCAGGGGGCCTTGCTTTGGGCCGCCCATGACTGAGGAGGAAGTCCCCTGAGCGCCCAGAAGAGGTTGGGCGCCCAAGTCTGAGGGGGAGGCCCCCCTGGGCGCCAGGAACATGCTTGGGCGCCCAGGGGGCCTTGCTTTGGGGCGCCCATGACTGAGGAGGAAGCCCCCTGGGCACCCAGAAGAGGTTATGCGACCAGGTCTGGCGGGCAAGCCCCCTTGGGCGCCAGGAACATGCTTGGGCGCCCAGGGGGCCTTGCTTTGGGGCGCCCATGGTTGAGGAGGAAGTCCCCTGGGCGCCCAGAAGAGGTTGGGCGCCCAGGGGGCCTTGGAACGCCCGGGGAAGAGTGGTTTGGGCGCCCAGGACTGAAGAGGGAGTCCCCTGATACGGTAGGACAGTTTCTATTTCAGATCTATTTCGACCCCCGGACCCCCTCTGCGAAGCGCATGATATAAAGTTTTGGAAACTTTTGGCATCCTACAAATTGGTAGGCTCATTTGTCTCCCCCTTAGCATATGTAAATTCCAACTCCGAGTATCTGGACTCTGCCCCTCGGTAACTTCTGATGGGTTATCCCAGAAGAAGAAGATGAGCCCGCAACTTGCTAGAAAGAATGCTCCAGATCCTAGGCTGCAGCAGCGGGCGCGGGCGTAGTCGCTACAGCGCGGAAAATGAGAGAGCTTCTCAGCTGAGGAGAGGGCTGCCCTAGCTGGAAGGGCTTCCGAGGTTGATCTTTCGGCGGCCCGCGAGAGGGCGACCATGCTTGAGACCGAACTCTTAGCAGCCTAAGAGAGGGCGGCCAAGGCAGAGGCTGAGCTTGTGAAGGACCTTGAGAGGGCTTCGCTCAGTGAAGTTGAGCTTGTGAAGACCCGCGAGAGGGCTTTGCTCAGTGAGGCTAAGCTTCTGAAGACCCGCGAGAGGGCTTCGCTCAATGAGGTGAGCTTCTGAAGACCGCGAGAGGGCTTCGCTCAAGGAGGCTGAGCCTCTGAAGACCCGCGAGAGGGCTTCGCTCAATGAGGTGAGCTTCTGAAGACCCGTGAGAGGGCTTCACTCAATGAGGTGAGCTTCTGAAGAACCGCGAGAGGGCTTCGCTCAATGAGGCTGAGTTTCTGAAGGCCCGCCAGAGGGCTTCGCTCAAATGAGATGAGCTTTTGAAGGCCCGCGAGAGGGCTTCGCTCAATGAGGCCGAGCTTGTATAGACCCGTGAAAGGGTGATGCTCAGAGAGACCGTTGTGGAGACAGTGATTGGGGTGGTACATGCGAGAACTGCTTTCCCAAATATTGACCTCTTAGGCTTCGTGCCGACTGAGGCGCTTGATGATTGTAGTGACAGCTCTGATGATGTTGATGATGATGGTGATGCCGATGACAACTTTGAGAGTGATTAGAGGGCAGGGGACTTTTTTTATAACAATTTGTAGCACTGATAAAATTTATTAATTGTTTAGTGCTAAACAACATTAATCGAAACAAAATTGAAAAAATCAAGCCCCCAAACCCTCACTACTTTGACTCTCTTACGGTATTACTAGTAATACATTTTCAACAGTTCCGCGTTCCCTGGTAATGTGTTCAACCGCTGCATTGTGAGGAGTGAATGCTTGTCTGTCTCTCTGCGGAGCAGGACCGAGTTGGTCTCTGACAGGTAGCCTCTCTGTCCTGCTTCGCTTGTTGCTTGTATCCTTCCTTTCCTCTCTATCTCGCCCCTTTCCTGTTGTCAACTACTCTGGAGGACTCCCCTCGCCTGGCCCTTGTGGTATCTTCAGCATTTATATACTTCTGAGCCTTTGCTAGTAGCTCCGGCATGCTTTTTGGCAGGCGTTTGTTTCATCACTGAGAAAAGGAAGCTCGATGAGCGGAGACCTTCGAGGAAGGTTGTCATGGACACCTTGTCGTCAGGTTCTTCAACTTGAAGTACCTCCTCGTTAAAACGAGTGAGGTAGCTCCTGAGGCTCTTGTTTTTGTCCTGCTTTATGCTGAGCAGGTGTGTGGCAGGCTTCTGGTGGCGGCGCCCTCCAATAAAGTGTGACACGAAAGATTTGCTCAATTCCGCAAAGGTGGCGATGGAGGCTGGGGCGAGATTGGCAAACCACTGCCGGGCGGAACCCTTTAGTGTGGTTGGGAATGCCCTACACATAATCTTGTCAGGGATATTATGCAGTTGCATTTTGGTTTTGTACCCAATGGATCATTTCTTCCATCAAAGGTCTCCATGGACGGCATCTTGAACTTTCGGGGAAGCGGGTAGTTCACCACATCGGGCTTGAACGGTGTATCCGTTCACCCGACTAGGTGATCCACTGTCTCCGGTGCCTTCGCCTTCATGGCATTGAAGACATCGCCCGGTTGATTCTACATTTCTCTGATCTTTTCCTCTTAGCCATTGTGGGGCTCCCTGGATGGACCAGGGAAATAACTCCCATCTTCCATGCTATGATTCTCACTTCCTCTTGGAAATGAGGATCCTCCCCATTAGAAATAGAGGGAGGAGCTGGAAGTCCTCCATGATTCGCTCCACCTGGAGGTGGGGGTCCTCCAAGCTGAGCTTCACCGGGAGGTGGAGGAACTCCGTGATGGGCGCGAAATTGAGGATCAACCAAGAGTATCCCGTGCGGGGCGACTTGGGGAGCTCCAGCAGAGGGATCCTGGGTGCCAAGGGGATGGACGCCCGAGTGTGCTCCTCTACCCTGGGCGCCATGGGGATGGGCGCCCAGGTGGTGTGCTCCTCTACGGGTGCCATGGGGATGGGCGCCCAGGTGAGGTGCTCCCCGTCGTGGAGCAGCTGGATGCCTCGGGAGTGGTACTTCCTGCAGTACTCCACCAAACTGTGCTCCTCCTTGCCCCGTGAGCATGAGTTGTAAGATCTGCTGGTTTTGAGTCACCAGCTGCTGCATAGTCTCCATCATTGTTGAGGAGTGGGAGCAGGAGCATTTAGGGCAGGATCATTCGGTGGAGGAACATCCTCTCCCCGTCTAGGGGAGTCCGGGCGCCTGGAAGGGCCTAGGCCTGTTGGGCGCCCATCTTGAGTGGGATTATCCTCCCGTCTCGCCGATCTCGTGCTGATCACCATAATTTCAAAAGTATTTGATTTTTTTTTTCTCTCCCCACAGACGGCGCCAAACTGATGATGCCAAAATTGATTTTGGACACCACCGGTCGAGTAATAAATGCTAAATGCAATAATTCAATAATTAAAGAGGAGAGAGAAGGGATTATAGTGGTTCGGTCAAAATGACCTACGTCCACTTCAGAAAGGCAGAGGTTGCCTGTGGTATTTTACTTCTCCAATGAGTAGGGATTACAGGCTGGGAGAATACAAGAGTAGAAAAATGGAAAGATATCAATTGCCCCCCAAGTGCTAGTGGGGCTCCTCGATTTATAGTCCTCCCCTAACAGATGGGGACGACTCTTCAGCAATGTTTGCCCTGCTTGAATGGAGCCTTCGAACTGCCCTTGCGCTGGATGAGGCAGGTGAGATATTCTCCGCAGGACCTGGTAAAAGCGGGACTGCTTCCGAAGCGACGTGGCTGTCTTGACTTGGTCACTTCGTGGGTTTGGACCTGGGTTTATCACGGACTGGGTCATTTGGGCCTGACCCATCATTTGCCCCTCAATGCCCCGTGCCTAAAGAAAGCTTTGAAAGGGTGGAATTTCGAATATCCAGGTCTCTCCTCCCTTCCAAGAATTTTTGGCATTCGTGACGAGAGAATCTGATCGCCTGGATTAGGCTGGACGCGCAGGGGGTCTTTGGCGCCCGGTGAAGAGGCCCCTCGGGCGCCTGAGGAGGAGGTTCCCTGGGCGCCCGAGGAGGAATGCTTTGGGCGCCCAGGTCTGAGGGGGAAGCTCCCCTGGTAAAAGCGGGACTGCTTCCGAAGCGACGTGGCTGTCTTGACTTAGTCACATCGTGGATTTGGACCTAGGTTTATCACGGACTAGGTCATTTGGGCCTGACCCATCATTATCCATTTTCATTTCCTTTGATTCTCATTAGCTATGTTTTTATTAGAGATCACAACTCATCTCGTAATCTACAACTCACGGTGGAGACCAACTCATCTTATCTTCTGTGGTCAACTCATCATATATCCCTTTCTTAAATCTCTCTCAATATACAGCTCTACAAATCTCTGTGAAGACAATCACAACATACAATTATCCCAGTCAAGAATCATTAAGATTCTGTCTTTCTATAACAACAATATACTATAAATAAAGAGAAGAACGTCCCACCAATTAGTGTGTGGGGAAAATTGTAGTGTGGACGTAGGCTCTAAAGTCGAACCATGTTTATGGCATTAGAGCTACTGAGACTTGCATCATCAATATTCGATCCTTAAATGGCTTTCCTCATTCCCTCCTCATCATCATTTTCTTTCTCTCCATCCCCAAACGTTCAACAATTTCTCACCAAAAAAACTTGATCAAAACAAATATTTACTGTGGAAGTCACAGTTGCTACCCATCCTTTGAGGACACAATCTTCTTGGTTATATTGATGGCGTGAATCCATGCCCACCAAAGACAATCCAAGATCCTGAAAATATTGGAGAAACCAAGCCAAATCCTGCCTACAGTAGTTGGCAAAAACAAGATCAACTTCTCCTAAGTTGGCTTATTGCCTCGCTTGCCAAAAGTGTTCATACCAAAGTTATTGGTTTGTCCACATGAAAGGATGTTTGGACTGCACTTGAAAAACACTTTTCATCCAAATCTCGACCACGCTTGCTGCAACTAAGGTTGCTACTTCAAACAGTCAAGAAAGTTTACTCTCTCCATTACCGATTATCTTCAAAAGGTTAAAGTCATTATTAACCATCTTAGTGTCGCTGGTTATGCTATAACTGATCGATATGACTATGCTGCCTAAGGAGGTAAGGAGGTCAAATGTCTCAAGCCCTCATTGCCTCTCAAGGACATCACACCCCCCCCCCCAGATTTTGGTGCTACAAACTGACGGGTCAGGCCCAAATGACCCAGTACTGGATGATGAGTCAGGCCAAGTGACCCAGTCCGTGAGAAGCTCAGGTCCAAGCCCACGAAGAGACCAAGTCAGGGCAGCCACGTTGCTTCGGAAGCAGTCCCGTTCCTACCAGGTTCTGCAGAGAAATATCTTACCTGCCTCGTCCAGCGCGAGGGCAGTTCGAGGGCTCCAAGGGCGAACGTTGCAGAGGAGCGTCCCCGTCTGTTAGGATAGACTATAAATCGAGGAGCCCCACCAACACTTGGGGGCGACTGATATCTTCCTATTTCCTTCTACTCTTGTATTCCTCTAGCTTGTAATCCCAACTCATTGAGGAAGTAAAATACTACAGGCAACCTCCGCCTTTCTGAAGTGGACGTAGGTCATTTTGACCGAACCACTATAAATTCCATTTCTCTCTCTCATTAATTTATCTCATTTATTACTTGACCGGTGGTGTACGAAATCCAATTTTGGCATCATCAGTTTGGCGCCATCTGTGGGAACCGAACAAAAGTTCTCATCATTTTTTCAAAATTATGGTGATCACCACTAGATTGACCAGACAAGCTGAGGGCGAGGGTAACCCTCCACCAATCAATCCTACCCCGAATGCTCCTACTCCCACTCCTCAGCAGATGTTGGAGACCATCCAACAGCTGGTAGCCCAAAACCAGCAGATCTTACAACTCGTGCTGGCAAGGCAAGGAGGAGCACAATTTGGAGGAGTACCACAAGGAGCATCGCACCAGGGACTTCCAAGAGCTCCACGCCTGGGAACTCCCCATCTGGGCGTCCATCCTCAGCTGGGCACCCAGGGAGCTCCACATCTGGGCGCCCATCCTCCGGCGGCGCCCAGGGAGCTCCCCATCTGG
The DNA here is from genome assembly GCA_012931725.1 of Litsea cubeba. NCBI lineage: Eukaryota > Viridiplantae > Streptophyta > Magnoliopsida > Laurales > Lauraceae > Litsea > Litsea cubeba. The sequence continues at coordinate 38,255,153 of CM022948.1, forward strand.
GCGCCCATTCTCATGGCGGCACCCAGGGAGTTCCCCCAGGGCGCCCATCCTCTCAATGCCGCTGTTGGGCATATTTTTGCTCCAGATACAAGATGACCCCGTAGCAATAAAAGCATCAGCAAAGGCCATCCTCTAAGTCATTATCAGCCAGGACAACCCTCTCCTCAGTTTGGGAAGCTCTATCCTGTGCTGCCCTCATCTCTGCCTTAGCGGCAGCCTCTCTGAGCGAAGCCCTCCCTCGGGCCTTCACAAGCTCAGCCTCTCTGAGCGAAGCCCTGTCGTGGGCCTTCACAAGCTCAGCCTCATTGAGCGAAGCCCTCTCGCGGGTCTTCAGAAGCTCACCTCATTTGAGCGAAGCCCTCTCGCGGGTCTTCAGAAGCTCACCTCACTGAGCGAAGCCCTCTCGCGGGTCTTCAGAAGCTCAGCCTCACTGAGCGAAGCCCTCTCACGGGTCTTCAGAAGCTCAGCCTCACTGAGCAAAGCCTTATCGCGGGTCTTCACAAGCTCAGTTTCACTGAGCGAAGCCCTCTCAAGGTTCTTCACAAGCTCAGCCTCTGCCTTGGCCGCCCTCTCTTAGGCTGCTAAGAGTTCGGTCTCAAGCCTGGTCGCCCTCTCGCGGGCTGCGGAAAGATCAGCCTCGGAAGCCCTTCCAGCTAGCGCAGCCCTCTCCTCAGCCTGAGAAGCTCTCTCGTTTTCCGCGCTGCAGCGACTACGCCCGCACCCGCTGTTGCAGCCTAGGATCTGGAGCATTCTTTCTAGCAAGTTACGGGCTCATCTTCTTCTTCTGGGATGACCCATCAGAAGTTATCAAGGGGCAGAGTCCAGAATCCAGATACTCGGAGTTGGAATTTACATTTGCAAAGGGATATATCATGCGCTTCGCAGAGGGGGTCCGGGGGTGTCCCCCGGCGGGGGTCGAGCTGCCCGGTCAGCTCGCGGGGGCCCAGGGGGCAGCCCCCCGAAAAAAAAAAGGATACGTAACGGTCGCCATGGGACCAGGGGACTCACTCCCCCGGGTGCCCAAGCTCCCCCGGGCGCCCCGGCCCTCACTCCCTCGAGCGCCCAGGAGCTTCACTCCCCAGGGCGCCCAGGAGCTTCACTCCCCCGGGCGCCCAGGAGCTTCACCCCCGAGCGCCCAGGACCATCACTCCCCTGGGCACCCAGTCCCCTGGGCGCCCATCACTCCCCCGAGCGCCCAAGCTTCTCCGGTTCCAAAGCTCGCCCAGACCAGGATTAAAACCAGAAAAGAGGAAAAAGATTTTGGAGGGAGAAGAGACCTGAATCTACCAATGCCCCCCTTTCAAAAAATTATTTGGGCACGGGGCATTGAGGGGCAAATGATGAGTCAGGCCCAAATGACCCAACCCATGAGGATGAAGCTCAGGTCCAAGCCCAAGAAGAGACCAAGTCAGGGCAACCACGTTGCTTCGGAAGCAGTCTCGCTCCTACCAGGTCCTGTGGAGAAATATCTCACCTGCCTCGTCCAGCGCGAAGGCAGTTTGAGGGCTCCAAGGGCGAACGTTGCAGAGGAGCGTCCCCGTCTGTTAGGATAGACTATAAATCGAGGAGCCCCACCAGCACTTAAAAAAGACGGATATCTTCTTATTTCCTTCTACTCTTGTATTCCTATCTTGTAATCTCAACTCATTGAGGAAGTAAAACACCACAGGCAACCTCTGCCTTTCTGAAGTGGACGTGGGTCATTTTGACCGAACCACTATAAATTTCCTTTCTCTCTCTCATTAATTTATCTCATTTACTGCTGCATTTATTACTTGACCGGTGGTGTACGAAATCCAATTTTGGCATCATCACTTTCCATCATAGATACCTTTGCCTTAATCTACAAACTGGGCGCATCATCATCTCCAGACATGTCACCTTTGATGAGTATATCTTTCCATTTTCAACTCCCATCTCACCTGTGTCTCACATCTTCAACCTAACAACTATTATCCTTTAACCCACCAATAGACCCACCGGCACCGAACCCATTACTCCACCAACCCGACCCATTACCACCCCAACTGGTCTCACCTGACCCTGTCTCCCCCAACACCCTCCCCCCCCCCCCGCCCCCAGCCTAGGCATGAAAATCTGGGCTTTGGGTCCAGCCGTGCCAGCCTGTGAAAGATCACGGGGCGTGCCGTGCCATGCCCAGGCACCAGGGGCTCAACCCATCGCAACCCAGGGCATAGATTTATCTGTGCCGTGCTAAGCCATGCCGTGGACCTTGGTCAACGTGCCATCATGGCACGGCCCGGTTTTCCCACCTGGGCTGTGCCGGGCTTGGGCGGCCCACCCAGATTTTCATACATACACCAGCCCACTCCCCTGATCGTCCATCTCAACAATTACAACCCACCAACCCCAATTCACCACATAAAAATCCACCGAACCAAACATAATCAATACCCACAATGCCCAACACTTCATCATTGACCAATCACCAAAACCCACCCAAATATAATCCTCCTCAGCCACATATCATCACCCTACCTCCATCCCACCCAAAACCCATGCGAGTCTAATCCTACCCAACCACCTATCATTAACCCACCCGGACCTATCAACATTCATACCATGATAACTTGTCTAAAAGATGGCATCACCAAACCTTGTACTCTATTGGCCACCAAACCTCCATTTCCTATAGCTCTCACAGCACAATATGCCATGATCCAGTTGAACCTACTTGTTTCATTGAGGCTAACAAGCACTCCCACTGGCATCAAGCAATGTCAAAAGAATACAATGCCTTAATCAGAAATGGCATATTAATCAGAAATGGCATATTAATCAGAAATGGCATATGGACTCTCATTGCTCGTCATCCTACTAAGAACATATTCGGATGCACATGGGTTTTTCATATTAAGAAAAGAGTAGATGGCACCATTGATCGGTTCAAGGCGTGATTAGTTGCCCAAGGTTATGACCAATAAGAGGGATTGGACTATGCTGAAACATTCAGCCCGGTGGTTAAACCGACCACCATTCGTTTGGTTCTCTCGCTTACTCTAATGCACAAATGAGTCATGAAGCAGCAACTAGATGTTCAAAATGCCTTCATACATGGAATTTTACTTGAAGAAAATTATATAGACCAACCTCCTGATTTTTTGGACCCCAAGGTTCCCTCTCATATTTGCAAACTTCATAAATTATTATATGGGCTCAAACAGGCCGCACGAGCATGGTTCACTCACCTTAGTAATCATCTACTTGATTTGGGCTCCAATGGGTCCAAAGTGATTCCTCTCTCTTCATTTGGCACCACAGGCAACATACTATACTCATCCTAATTTATGTGGATGACATCATACTTCAATGGCTCTTATCAGGCAGACATTGATTGCTTCAAGCAATCCCTTCGCAAGGATTTTGCAATTAGGGATCATGGCCCCTTGCAATATTTTTTTGGAGTTGAAGTTACAAAAATAGGACCAAATCTTTATCTTTCTCAAACAAAATATATATGAGATTTATTAGAACAATCCAAGTTGGGTGGTGAAAAACCATGTTGCACATCTATGGCAAGCAAAAATACCTTATCAAAAGATTCTGGGACACCTATTGATGATGCCAAAATTGGGTTTTGGACACCACCGATCAAGTAATAAATACAGTAATAAATGCGGTAAATTAATGAGAGAGAGAAAGGGAATATATAGTGGTTCGGTCTGTCTGACCTACATCCACTTCATAAAGGCAGAGGTCGCCTGCGGTATTTTTCTTCTCCAATGAGTAGGGATTACAGGCTAGGAGAATACAAGAGTAGAAAAATGGAAAGATATCAATTGCCCGTAAGTGCTGGTGGGGCTCCTCGATTTATAGTCCTCCCCTAACAGATGGGGACGACTCTTCAGCAACGTTTGCCCTGCTTGAATGGAGCCTTCAAACTGCCCTCGTGCTGGACGAGGCAGGTGAGATATTCTCCGCAGGACCTGGTAAAAGCGAGACTGCTTCCAAAGCGACGTGGCTGCCTTGACTTGGCTAAGGTATGTGGATCTGGACCCGGACCTGAACGGATCAATCGGGCTTCCACTGATTTGGACTTTGGCTCATTGGACTATTCTGACCTGACTCATCCTCATGGGTTGGGTCATTTGGGCCTGACTCATCACCTATATCTGATGGATCTGAGTACAGAAGCATTATGGGTCCTCTACAATACTTATCCTTAACCAGGCCCGACATCTCAATTGTAGCCAATAAAGTTTGTCAGTTTGTGCATTATCCAGCCAGTGACCATTGGGTGGCTGCAAAAAAAAAATTCTCCCTTATCCAAACATACAATTCAATATGGTCTTCTCATTCAACCCTTCACCAATTTCACGATTCATGCCTTCACTAATGCTGATTTGGCAGGTTGTATTGATGATCGTAGATCCACATCTGGTTATGGTCTCTATCTTGGCCAAAATCTAATATTCTATAGTAAAATATATATATACAATCCATTGTTGCAGGTTCAAGCGCCAAAGCTCAATACAAAGGATTAGCTAATACCACTGTAGATGTTATGTGGATTTGTACTCAAATGTCACTGCATGAACTCAGATGTCAAGTACTGAAGGCAAAAACCTTATGGTGTGATAATTTAAGTGCAATATATCTCACTGCAAATCCAATATTCCACTCACGCATGAAGCATGTTGCCATTAACTTCCATTTTGTAAGAGAATTAATTGCAAGAAGAACACTTCAAGTGATCAAGGACCTCTCTAATATGGATCAAATAGGAATCATCTTCACCAAAGGGTTGTCATCTCATAGACATTTTCATCTCACAAGCAAAATGAAGGTTCTCAAGTGACCATCATCTTGATGGGGTTTTTTTTTTTTTGGCTATCGGAGGATTCCCAACCCTTTGAACTTGACTGATCCCGCCCAGAGGAAAGCTGGATAAACTCCCTATAGCCCAATCTTGATGGAAGTATTAGAGATTACAACTTATCGTGATCTACACCTCACCGATACAGCTCACGGTGGAGACCAACTCAATCAAATCACACCAATATCCCAGTCAAGGATCATTGAGATTCTGTCCTTTTGTAACAACAATATTCTATAAATAAAGAGAAGAACCCACCCATTAGTGGTGGGAAAAATTGCACCTTGGATGTAGGCTGTAAAGCCGCACCATGTTAAACTATAGTGTCATTCTGTTTTAGTTTTGCTTTTTTTTTTTTGTTATTTTGTCGTCGTCGTCATCATCTTCAAACAACTTATTTTTAATCTCTATTTTGGGGCATTACTAGGCCTTGTTTCTATGTCATACATACTATATTCCACCATCTTAATGATTTTATATAGGCCAAACAATGCACTCGGTAAAGCAACCAAATGAAAGCATACATCTTAGTTACAAACTCATCCTTTGTCACTCTATTTTCAAAAGAGAATCTAGCATTGCCAAATTTTCTCTTGAGGGAATGTTCTCATGTGACATCCAGATCCAAACACTGACTTTTGCATGTGGACGTTCTGTTGAAGAAAATTCTCCTTCCATAGCAAAAAATAAAATAAAAAAAAAATTTAGTAGTGTCTTACTATCAGAACTTTGAGTTGACTAGTACATCTATCCATACATGTAATGATAGTTTGATTTGATTCAGTTCATTAAATTAGTTGCAAAATACACTCTGCTCACAATTCACATGTGAAAAATTCTTACTCCAATTGGGCACCTTTATTAGTTTAAATTGAACTGCAAATAGGCCACCATTTGCCAAAAATTCTTACCCCAATTGGGCACCTTTCTTAGTTGTTCATTCCTTGTTTTCCTACACGAGAATTCTTTTGACAAAAATCTCTCTGTCTCTGAAAGTTATGTTTAACGAGGTAGGAAAAGTGGGAGACCGCAACACCCTTAAACAATAGAGTAACATGGAAAAAAATAAAAACATGATGAATTTGAGAATAACTAATAACAATGTTATAGAGAGGGCTCAATCAGTGGAAAAGTGAAGATCACGTAGCCATGAATATGATGAGACTTCAATGATGATGATAATTATGATGTATGTTAACGTTCTTCTCAATTTCAGAAAGGTGGGCCTCTTATAATCCAATATTATTTTTTACACGCATTTTCTCATGTAAATTATTAGTTATCCTAATTGGACACTTCTCCAAACATTATTCACTATTGGATTTATCACAAGAAATTAGCCCTCTAAAACTTATCAAATTTGAGCCACTTAAGGGTTTAGATCATTATAATGGGTTGATATCAAACCCACCTATTTTAAATTCCAAGTTGTACATATTTCGAATTTTATGCACTATTTTCATTTGAATCGAGATCATCCACGATTGGAATGATCACATTTCCTTCTTTGCCATATTAAAGAGTTTCAAATTTGCAAATGTACCTCTATGCATTTAAATAGGTTTTTTATCGATAAATACTCATTTTAACTAATCGTTGTGCCAATTGTAATATATTAAAGCCAATGATTTTGGCTTTAACTTTAACTGTCGGTTATAATTTTGACCATAAATTACACTACTTTATTTCAAAGATTCTATGTTCTCTCGCCACTCCTCAATTCATTGGTTCTTATCTCACACCACTCACTTCTTATCTTTCCATGCTTTTGTATAAATGCTCTTCCATGTTATCCTTTTATCTATGGTGATGAAGATAAGGGGTATAATTTTTTGCCTGTAATTTCTTTACCATAATTCCCTATCTTGGAGTTCCTATAATTAGGTTTGAGATTTTTTTATTAACATGATTTCCCATCAAATACATTCAAATAACATATTTAAATCTTTTTAAATGGCCCAACTTTCGCCACAAATTTTGTTAATTAATTATTTTTATCATAACTTCTACATTTATATTGCTAGTGCTAAGCACGATCATGTTTTGCTAGTATACTTTAAGCACTGATGCAACGTAGATGGACTGATGCAATTATCATGTATCCATTCGGCCTTAATAGAATATTATAACATGCTGGAGTTTTGATTGCATAAATAATAACTACTAAGACCACATAAACAATATGTAATTTGAACTTAATTTTACCAATACGCCTCCGCATAATATAGTTCAACTTCCATTTGACTGATGGCATTTCTATGGAGAGGAGTTATTTTCAACACCTTCCAATTTTCATCCTCCAAGAGATCAAAGTGGACTAACATCAACTGTCCACTATAAAAGTCTCAAAGGGGACCATGCCCCCCCCCCCCCCCCCCGGCTCCTCTACTTCGTTTACAACTTTGAACTTAGGGGAGGGGTTAGGCTTCTCCATGACAGATATAGGGGTGATAATAGGTGGAAACCGACCAAAGGTTATAGCCACCATATTTATGGGGGCAATTGAATTTGCTTTAGTCAAGATTTTGGAATTTTGAAAAATAAATTTTGTCGACAATAAGAGATTTGAAATTCCACTTAAGAGAATAACTTTTGAAGAATTTGAAGTTCCCCATACATGAATTTTTAGAATTCTAAATAAAGAAACGGCCCTGAAGGTGGTGTTTGGAGAATTTTGAAGAGAGGTCGACGAGGCCTTTGGATCATTGGATGGGATGTTTATCTTCCCAACCCCATTGAATCACTTAGTTTTGTCGACCTATTATGCTCGATTCAATAGAGACTATGATACATGGACGCTATTTTTTCTGTCCATGCAAGTGTGTGGGTGGGCTGGATGATCTCCATGCAACGTGGGTTGGTGGCTTAGATGAGCCATTTTGAATCAATCCTTTTTTTATGTAAATAAGTTAATATTTTGGATTGTTATTTTGAATTAGTCTTGTGTGTGTAACGGCCATCCCATGAGTGCATTTGGACATATTGGGCTGCTATTTATTTTGAATAGGAATTGCTACATGCTAGTAGCTTTGGAGTCTGCATTTAATGTCAATAAGCAATAAATGAAATCAACCGAATTATCTAACAAAATCTCTTATTTTTGTTGTAATCAAGGGAATTCCAAAGTTTTAATATTCATTACTACAGTGTAATCAAGTGGGGACAGTTATAAAGTTCTTTAATATCCTTAATTAACTAATAATAAATTGGATCCATGATTAATTATTGCTGAGGTGGCACTAGTGACTTGGCTTAAGGTGAAGCCGAAATCAACACCTTTTTCTGCAATACATGAGTAATTCACATATTTGAGGATTCTTCACTACCGCATATTTGAGGATTCGTTATTGAGGATTTCACATTGACATCGGCATGTTTAGTTAAGTTTTTTTTTTTTTTTTTTGTATCTTTATGTAAATATACAAATTCGAGGATTTCAAATTCCATGAAGGAGGCCGAATTTAATAGGACTAAATTCTCCACCATTTTACAATTGTCAAAGGTATTTTTTTCAAATCCTCATAGCAAATTCATAAATAATTCCTACGAATTTGGTTGCCAAATATAACGTAAAGATATAAATTGTTAATTCACTCAAGGTTGGATTCACCATATCTTATCAACCTATTGCCATCAATGAATAGGGCTGCCTTAAATCATGATACGATAGAACAAAACTCATCTTGTCATTTTTGAATTTGCATCCGAAAAATCAGCCTATACCCGAAACTTTCAAACGCTTCCTCTTAGTTCTTCCTACAGTTAATTTTTTTTGGGCTAACGGAGGGTTTCCAACCCTTTGGAATGGACTATTCCCTTTGGATGGAAGAGAGAAGCCGCGCCGTTCTGTTTGGGAAGGGTGTAAAAGAAGGGGAGGAAAAAGTTGAGGGGAAAATGGGGGGAATGCCCTAACGGAGGGTGTGTAACACCTCGACCCGCCTTAATCTCATTTTAGAGTTAATTAATTTAGATTAATTACTTAATGGATGTTTTGATTGTGATTGGACTTGATTAGGTAGAATTAGTGGGGTTTGACCATTTACTAGGTAGATCATAACTTTTGGAGTGTTTTGGGTTTTGTGTGTATTTAGAAATTTTGGTTTTTAATGCATTGCATAGAGCATTTCATGGTCATTGACTTTCATGTCTTGGCCCATTTAATTTGGATTCCATTAGGCCCATTCCCAGCCCATTTAATAAACCCAAGCCTCTTTTTGAGAATTCAGCCCATTTGTGGACTTGCATGCAATGCAGGAAAATTTTGTTTATAAGAACCCAACCCAGTCATTTTCCTTCTTCTTATTCTTTTCTTCTTCTTCACTCCCAGCAACAATCAAGGAACCCTGGATGTGTAAAAGCCAGCCACCATTTCAGTCCTATCATCTTCTCCAACAAGAGACTATCTTACAAGCTCAAGCATTCCTTCATTTTCTTCTCCTTGCTTTTTGGGTAAGCCCTTTTCTTTGTAATCTCCTATATTTGAAGAAAAACATTTTCCTTTTCCCTTTGTACTCATTTCAATCTTGAGATTATGTCTCAGATTCGTGCATGCATCTTCTCCATTTCATTCATTTTCGTTTTCACCATTTTTAGGGCATTTGAGCTTGCATTTTTGGGAATTTTTTATTAGAAAGGATTTGGAGTGTGAGATAGCTTTCAAGCACCAAGGCAAGTTAAATATGTACATTTATATGCATGCTTCCTTGTTTGTCTCTTGAATATATGTAATCATGTGTAGACACCCTTCTTCTTGTTCAAAACAATGGATTTTTATGGATGATTCATCTTGTTGATGTAATATAGGATTGATTGATGTTTTATGAGCTTTTTGGAAGCTCAAAGATACTCATTTGTAGTGTGGAAACCTGGAATGAATGCCTTGAATGGCCTGGAAGAAACAAAGAAAATACAGATTTTCGAACACAGAAATTTGACAGTTCGCTCGAGTGAGCGTGAGTGCACGCTCGAGCGAAGGGCTCTCTGGGAGAGTTCGCTCGAGCGAACTTTTGGTCCGGTCGAGCGAACAGCTCTCTGTTTGGGGTCCGCTCGAGCGAACCTGATGCCTGCAGTATGTAGATTTCCAACGACCGTAACTTTTGAACCGTATGTCCGTTTTTGGAGATTTACATACCGTTGGAAAGCTCATGATGTGTAGAACCCAGCAAAATTTTACATGATTGTGACAAATGGATGTTTCCATGAGCCGGATATTGAACCGTAATTTGTTTTAGTTGATTGGCCTGATAGATGGACCTGTAGGATGTGTATCCTGAACTTTTATCATGACCAATGGGTTGTTTAATTGTGGATATGGATTCAGCAACCGTACCCACAAAAAGGGGCCTTGTGTTCTTCGGATTATAACCGAACCAAATGTGTTATATTAAGGGATTCGACATCCAAATTATGTAATGCCAATCGGTCCTTTGTAGCCCAATAATGTCGAAATTCTTAATACTACCATGAGTTGGACGGTGAAGACCACATGTGTTCCCAAGACTGTAGGCTTGGCTTGATTTCTTGATTCCGAATATGGTATCTCTGTACATTCATTGCATTACGTTTCCAGTATTCTAGTATGACTTGATCTTGCTTCTGTTCAGTTATGTATTTTCTATTACACACCTGTTATATTACATTTGTTCCAGGCTTTGTTCAGTATATTTCAGTAAGTTCCAATTTGTTATCTATATGACATGTCCTGTATATGTCCTGTATCTGATTAACACTGTTCTGTACCCGATCTGTTAGTTGTACATTGTACTCTATGAGTCGGCACCACTTAGCTGCGACCTTATCTAAGTCGGACCCGACTAAGTGTGGGTTTAGTATATTTCTGGCCCTCTGCAGATGAGAAAATTATTCTGAGGGTTAACCGGCACTTAGGTCTACGATGGAGAATTCTGGTACCTCTGTCTCCTAGTAGCACCGTCCTGTCCTGTTCTGATATTCTGCTCTCATTTTATTTCATGTTATATGATTAACTTGAAAGAACATAGCTTATGTGGATGTGCCAACTAGTACTATTAATATGTTATCTGTTATCTATGACTCGCATGTCTCATGCTAATTCATGCACTGATATGCCTAGTGATCATTCCTTGATCTTTTATAATTTATTCCTGTCTGACTATTCATTTGTTACATGTTATATGGACTGTATATGTTTGTCTTACTTAGCTTAGTCTAATAGTGCTACACTTGGTGTTACAGGTGAATACATCGACGCCATTGCCCCGGAGATCCTTGAGGAAGAGGAGCCTCCCCTTAACGTAGCAGAATGGAAACCTGATGATGTCTTTAAGACATCTATAAGATGAGATGGACGTTTAAATGACCTATGGACTGTGGCTAAGATTGCCACATCTTTTGTAGTAGCTTAAATGAACTTGTTTAACTTTTAGGATTGTAAACTTTAACTTAACTTACTTTTTCTCTTTCTATCTCTTGAACTTGAACTTTTAAATTATTGCTTACGGACTCTTATGCTCTATACTTTGATACATGATAAATTATGGATGAATATCTATTTGACAAAATTGTACAGGTTATGGGAATTTATAAACCTCACACGTGATATCTTGTGGGTAAACTCCGCACGTTGGGACCTAGAGTCAATGAGTTTGACTCGAATTTCCACGCGAGCGTGTGTCGCGCCTCGGGATGTGCGAAATCTTGGGCTTGGGGCGTGACAGGGTGTTTGGGAAGGGGGGAGGGAAATTGGGGAGGGGAATTTGAGGGGAAAATTCGTGTGGGCCCCACTCAAAATTTTTTCCAAAATTTGAGCGAAAGAGAGGATTTGTTATAAATTTACTAAACTTCCCTCTACAAAATAAAAAAGAGGATTTTTTATCTTTTTGCAAAAATAAAGGTAAATTGGTAATTTTTTCTCTACCTCACAAACAAACAAAATACTACTTTTTCACTTTTATTTCCCCTACTTTTTTACTATTCAAACAATTTGAAAAGAAGTAAAATTAATTTTTCCTCCCCTCCCCCTTCATTTTCCTTCCCCTCAAATTTTTCCTAACCTCCCTTCCCTTCCTTCCCAAACACAGCATACGGGTTTCCACGGTTAATCCGGTTCATTAAAACGGCACGCACTTATTAAATAGACTCCTCAGATTCTCAGAACCTTCCTGAAGTCTCGGTTGCACCGTTTTCTACTTGGTGTCGTCTCTCTTTCTTCAATCATCTTCGAATTTCTCTCTCACAATCTTTCTAAAACCCTAACCCTAACCCACAGTCGAATTCTCGGTGTTGGACTGGTGCCATTGCTCTGTTACAGATCTTTGTATCGGATCGGAAATGTCGAAAAAACCGAACAACAGCGATGTCGCTAATGTTGTCAACATCGACAGCAGCGAAGAAGAAGAAGAAGAAGGCACTGTAGTGGGAGTTACTGATACATGGTCAGCTCCTGCACCGATTTCAATAGAGTCGCGATGCTTCTGGAAGGGTGGGGCTTACGAAGTAGTCTCTAATCCACAGCCTGTGGCGAAAGGTCGGTAGTAGAATGTGGAAATGGGAAAGTTGTCTTAAATATTTGTAGATTTTGAGATACATGAAGATCTTATATATGTAATCTGAACCTGTTGAGAATGGTGCTTTCAAACGAACATCATGGTATTGTGTTTCACATGTGTAAATTCAATTCTAATTTTCACATATGTGATTTTTAACTATGTGAATGATATTTTCGCATCACCTGTAATTTGTAAACGACAATTGGCCCTGAGGACTTGATGTTGTGAAGCCCAAAGACAAAATAAAGTGAAAAGTGGGTTTTCTCCACTAATAGGTATCTCCACCTCTAGTTACCTCCTTTTTAACACCAAACAAGTGTAAATAGAATAATGTGGATACTGGTGGCAATCCCTGCTTCAACTTTCTCCGTATCCAAACACTCGCTAATTTGATTTCCTTTTATTTTTCGTTGTGGAGAGATTTAAATAGAGCATGGTTCTCTATGTTATTTCTTAAACCAATCTGGAAACCTAACATTCAGAGAAGAAATGTATGTTTCGAACCATTCATTGGGTGCGTTTATACTCTAGATCAACCATTGGTGAATATGTCCTTGGTCAGACCATCCCAACCATCTAAAACATGTCATGCGATTTTTATTTTTGTATATTCTCACAACTAAAGTGTGACCTTCTAATACCTTGGTTCTATATTTAGTATGAATAATGAGATTGAGGAGGATGTCAAACACATACGATAAGAGCTGGATGGTTGAAGTGGAGACGTGCTTTTAGTGTGCTTTGTGATTGGCGAGTAATAACAAGATTGAAGAAACATTTTTACAAGACATGATTAGACTAGCCATGTCCTATGCCATAAAATGTTGGCCATTAGGAAACTACACATACAAAAAATTAGAATAGCAACGATGAGAATGTTGAGATGGACAAGTGGTAAAACTAGGGATGATAGAATCAGAAATGAGTGCATTCCATTTAGAGGTAGCATCAATGGATGATAAATTAAGAGACTCGTTTGAGATAGGTTTGGACATGTCCAACGTAGGGCAACAATGGCGCCGAGGAAAAGTTTCTCCATATGTAGGTTGATGGTCCTCAAGGAAAAGGGGCAGGCCGAAGAGGATATTGATGGAAGCAGTATGGATGGATCTGAACAAGTGCAACTTATCTAAGGATTTGGCTCAGGATCTTAGTTGCAGGAAACTCCTATATGGGTGGCGCTCCCACCTCGGAACCTCGCTCCCGCGCTCCCATCCTATGAACCTCGCTCCCATTGAGAAAGGAACCCGCTCCCTAGTAAGATAGAAACTCTTAGGCATATAAATCCCCAAAGAAACAAATATAGAAGATACCAAGTAAGAGAAAAAGTTAAGTAATGATAAGACATTAGAAAAATATCAACTTAAATTTGCTCAATTAACCATAATATTACTTAGTCACTATGACAATCTTTGCAATTGATATGAATGACGCATAATAATGTTTACTTGTATTACATATTTTCATGTATTATTCCTAAGCGTTTCCTGTCCCGAAAGAGGAGCACCTATAATCCACCAGCACCGATACCGCTCCTGCCCCCCTTCGTGCAACTAAGTTATAGAGAACAACTAGAATCACATATAAAAATTATAAAATTTTCGATGTTTTGCAATTTAAGTGGTAGAATGATATTTTTTGTTTGACATTTAACTATATTAAAAAAGCATAAAAATACTCATAATTTTTCCTTAACGCTCACGACGGCGCTCCCACACTTTTGTGATCATCCGCTCCCCCGCCCCCGCCCCCGCCCCTGCCCCCGCTTCGTGCTACTAAGTCCAGGATAATGGAATAATTAAATAAAATTATTGTAGCTGATGTCTACATAGCTGGGACAAGGCTTTGAGTGATGACAAAGACGACGACAATGATATATGTATATATATTCGTATTGGTCCTCACAAATGCCTATCCCCCGGGGCTAAGCCTTTACCATATTGCCATGTGCGTGGTAGGCTTGTTTCCTACAATTGGGTGACATAAAAGAAAGTTGACAGTAGTTAGTATTGAACGAATAAAGGTGCATCATTCTAATGGAAGGTTCATCCATCAATATGATTCATGGCCTCAAGTAGGGCACCTTTGTTGGTGATTTGCAGTCTGGATAGTTTTTCATGTTGGTTTCAATGTGGTCAGCCATCTGAAAAACTCTTTGGTTTGTCATGATCCCAAATCCGGGGCCCACGAATCCCGCGTCGTAAATAACAAGTACCACATTTACATTCATAAGTCAAATAAAATACGCATAAGAACTTCAGGCAATTCATTATTAAATAAATCTGAAATCTATAATTTTTATAAACTAAATCCAATGAACAAATGAAAACTTAACAAAGTCCAATCTATAACCAACTAAAAAGTCTTGATGCTCAGAGTAATCAATAAAACTAATATCAAACTAAAGCTTATCCTTTGATAAACTATTGAGTTCTTGCACCACAAAGCTACATATGTCAAAGCCTATCTCTTGATCATCGTGCTCTCTTTTGACTTCTAGATTCTGGCTACTTGATGGGGGCAATCCATCAGTCAATACAAACTGAGTGAATAGATTCCTAATCTAGTTTTGAACACAAAAAACATTCAACACATGGATTCACAAGCAATAACTTAAAGAAATAAACAATATACAAGATTTGAATAATACAATAAAGTCTCAATTTTTATTCCAACCACCTAACTGCTTAATAGCACAGGCCGATGAGGCTCTTACCCCATAAGGGTGCAATACATAACACGGGCACCTTCACATTCTTTGTGCACATAATGAGGTGACCTTGCAAGGGTTCGGAATCATCGATGCGGTACCGGAGAATCAAGTTCTCCCAAGGCTGATTTGTAGTCACATAACTTTATATCTTAAGGCCTGTGTTCGTGGACATCTTCACCGTACCGTGCTAGCAGTCTAAGGGTGTACAAGGAGTTAAACTAATCAGGGTCCTTCCAATTCTCATGTTTAACAAGGTCAAGTAAACATAATTCTAATTTACATTGCTTTCTTTACTGTTCTCAACACCTGTAAGGAGTTAGCTTGCAACCAGCCCCTTACACATGATCCGGATTTAATTTGCCCCGCACCGACTTGCTATTGGAATCCGATTGTGTGAAGGCAATTACATAACCAGCCCCTTATAGGATTGAGACTCTTTCACGATTACAGAATGACTTAACATATACCTTAAGCCACACAATTTAGAAACATATCTTAATTAACATGCACATCATATGCAATTTGTTACACGTGTAATCTGGTAGCAATCATCAACCAAGCTAAAATAATACATCAGATCATTAACAAATAGTGATATAGAGGAAAGCACAAAATTCAGCATGTTATAAAGGTTGGCTATGGCCGTGACCCACCATCGAAGTTCGGCCAGGCTCTATGGTTCACACCTAGTGTTCGGCCAAAGCCCTTCTTCCGTAATTCGATTACAGGCAAACCTAAATTTGGTTAAGCGTAATTCAACCATCATTCATGGATTCATATATCATAATCCTCATAGGTTTACAATTAATCTCAAATTCTGCAATACCATGAGAAGATATAACAAAACATCAACAAAGAAGTCTTCAAGCATTCATCCAAGACCATACCCTTTAGTAATGGTTTGGCTATGACCAACTCCAAGAGGGGAGTTAGATTTCGTGACCAAAATCCCCATAACTGGGTTTGGCAAAGCTTTAAGTGTAGAGATTTCTCTTCCAACCTATCCCCCTCATATCATTAGCATTACTCCCTTAGAATTCAGGTTGAAATCACATATTAAATTCCCAGATTTGAACATCATTGAACCAGAATTATAACAGTGAAGAACATAGCATCATCCAGTCTCACATAAAACACAAAATCTCAAGAAACATAATACATGTAGTTCGGCCAACCCCAAAACCCAGTTTGGGGTTTGGCTAACATAGATCTCTATATTGGGGATTCGGCCATAGCCAGAACCCACCAATCATAGTTTGACCATGGGATTTTGACCCATTCTAGGGTTTTCTTATCATACTTCATTTCTTCTACTATTCCTTCATTGATCTCCCATAATTCCAAGCATATTGAAGTTTCTAGGATCCAAAAATTGAGATAGATTACATCTTACACATGTAGATTGGGGAATCCACTCACCTTATGTATGCTATAGTTGCTGTGTTAACTTGGGGAAGATGAATGTCATTCTCTAGTCTTGGATCTGCTGTCTCCTTCTTCTCCTCTTTGTTCTCTTCTAGATTGATGCTAGGGTTAGGGTTCCTTGGTTGAGAGAATGCTATGGGGTGGAAGCGAAGAGTTGAAAGGGTTGGTTGATTGTGAGGAAAAGGCAAACCAAAAGACTCCTATGTTTCAATAAGCTGTGGGATCCAAAGTGGGGCTCTAGTAGAGTTCAAATATCACTAGGAAGGCTTCCTTCGGAAATGTGCACGACTCCCTTTGGCATAAAAGGTTGTGGTGAAAACCCAAATCCAATTTTATTTCAATGACATTATAATCCCCAAACATGGGTCCCATTCTACCAATAAACTCCGAAACCCCTTTTCACTAAAGCAGACCTACATTATTTATAATAATAGAAATACTCCCAGATTAATTAACTCTATAATTTTATCACATCATAATAGTCTATTATAATTATTCCAATAAATTAAAAATAATAATAAAGAAATAATTTGGCACAAAATTAGAACCCCTTTCTTGGGATCTGGGGCATTACACTGGATGATCTTGATCTGCTCAGGGGTGCCCCTATATAGATGGTGAACAAGAACGTTCAATGGTTTAGCATTGAACGAGAGAAGTTTTGTGGATCTGAAGTTATTAATCGTATGTTGGTCCTTTCCTGTTAATTAGATGCTTCAAATCGGTCACTGGACTAAAACAGTTTGATTATCCATGATGTGGATCATTTGTGGGATAGGTGCCATTTTGTATCTAGCATTGTTGCAAGGCATTTGCACTGGTTGGATAATTTTAACCTGCTGATTGGTGTCTTGCAATGGAAGGTAGAACTGAATGTCAAATTGTTATAACTGAATGAGAAAAAAAAAAAAAAATCTATCCAATTGCCAGGATCCTCCCATCAATATGATTGTGGCCAGTTGTCTATGGTTATAACAAACCCAGCAAATGAATGATGTAAGACTGTAGACCATCGTGGCAGGTGTCCAATTTTGAGTTGGCTGGATAAGCACCTGATGTAAGACAGACCCATGATCTGTGGGTCGACCGGCCCTTTGGGCCCAATCCAGTCCATCCATTTATATTTTGTTTTGTTTATTTTATTAATTGAGTTGCAAGTAGGGTCCACAAGTCTTAAGGAGATGTTTTAATCTGAACTTTTAGTATGTTTCCTATGGTTGAGATTGACTTTATGATTAGATTTTCTCTATTTAAAGCTTTGTAAAGAGTTTATGATTAGGTTTTCTCTATTTAAAGCTTTGTAAAGCCTCTTTGGCTCCTTTGATTTTGATTAATGAAAAAGAAGAAGAATTTGAGTGATTCTGCAATCTCTCCTGTGATGGGAATGGCACGAAGCCATGGGAGTGAAGCCCTTTCGACTCCATCTTCCCCTACCCGCCCCACATCGATCCCCTGTTCCTCAGCAGCACCTCTTCTTATTCTCTGTCTTTTCTTTACGTTTACTTGAATGGCATTGGTTCATTAATCTGTTTGATTTTTATTATATTTTCCAACGAACTTAATCTTTGGTTTATCAACTATGTAGGTCAGCTGGAACATGCACGTGTGCACCCAAAATTTCTTCATTCCAATGCAACATCACACAAGTGGGCTTTTGGAGGTTGGTTTTTGTTTATATTATCAAGTTACCCTTGTAACTAAAGCATACATTTTATAGCTTTTGAAATATGTGAGTGATATTCATAGACGGGTTTCGTTTTGAAGGGAAAAAAAATCATAAACGAGGAAAGAAGGCTGATAGATTATTATTCTTTTTCTTAAATGCATACGATTTAATGTAAGGATAAATTTTTATTCAAGAATAAAATTTTTCCATGCAAAAATTTTCCAGCACTAGCATTTAGCATACCTTGTCTCTTATCATGAGAAGATATGACACTTGTTCCTGTTTGGTTGAGAAAGAATTCTCCAATGTCTATCATGAGGTGTCATCGTCCAAGACTGGATCCTTGAACTCAATGATCCACTCATCATTTGAATCTATTTCTGACAAGCATACATGGTTGTGATCTTGATTCCTTTTTCTCTTCCATTGAACTTGACTTGGAGGTTGTATTTTATAAATATTGGAGCTGTCAAACACTTGTTGTAGTCTGTTCCTCCTCTTTGAATATATCTACGTGAAGTCAATTATTTTACATTTATGTACAATTATAGCGCACAATAATTTTATATAAAGAAGTAACAAAAAAAAAAAAAGTAACTAAGTGCTATAAAATTTTCACTTGCTCAAATTTGCTCCATCTCTGTTCACAACCTGATCCACTACATGTTAAGACTTAAGACTTTAGAGATAAGATACAGATTGCCAGCTTTTGAAGTCTGGGCAATAATCTCCATAACTGTCCACCATAAACCTAATTTATGAAGGAAAAAAAGTATGTGACTTCATTTCAAAATGATTTTGAACATAACAGAAATGAAATGTTAAAATGTGACAGAGTAGGAGAGAATACTGGGTTACATTGTCTTTGTCAGCTGTGCCGTTTCTCTTTCAAACATTCAGACCTTCATCTTGAAGTAGTCAATTAGACCTCCACAGTCACTAGAGTTATATTACTAGGAGTCAACCTCAAGCAATTATTTAATTTTCAAGTCCACATGGAAGATCTATCATAATGGAATGCAGGGTTTTGAAAATATCCAGCTACAGGAGCCCTTCCTATGCAACTTAAAGTTGCATATTGCATGAATGATCTTACAGATTTTTTATTTTTCTTCACATTGTCATTTTTTTGTAATTTACCTACTTCGCCTGATTATTTCTTTATATTTGTACCCCATGGTCAATCTGTCATCCGAGTCTACCAGTGGGAGCACTTCACAAAAGGAGATACACATTTCAAGCAATACCTTGTTGCAGGCCAAAATTGTGTGTCAACCAGAACAATGTCCCTCACTTTCATCCCATCAATCTTCCTTTCATACAAACCTTTTATTTTTCTTTGAAATGGTAATGCAAGTTTATTGCAATGAAAAACAAACAACCAATGGGATATGCAACCCTGGACAGCCTTTTACTGTTTTTGTGTTTGTGTTTCAATGGGTTGTGGTTGATCCCTGTACTTTGGTTGCGGTGTTTTTTCACTGTAGGTAATATCTCTTGTACTGATAAGAGCTTTTACTAATACAAAAAAAAAAAAAAAAAAAAAAAAAAAAAAAAAAACCAGGTCTATGAGCAAGAAATAGAGAAGAAGGAACCCCTAGGGTATGACCATAAATAAAGGACAACAACTCTAAACTAAGCCCATGTGGGTAAAGTTAACTGAATCCACAATAGTTCAAAAAACTATTTCTTTTGTAGGATGAGCAAAATATTTAAAGCACACTTTAAGTAACTATTAAGTACCCTTCTTTTCAGACTCTATATCCTGTGCATACCTGCTTCTCTTTCCCTTTAGATTACCTTTTAGGGCCTGTTGGATTACATGTGTGGAGGAGTAAAGGAGAGGTGGATGTCAAATCATGAACAAAGTAAAGGTAGAGAGTTGTGGTAAAATCCTTGTTTGGATAGTGTGAGGTGAAGAATAGGTGAGAGAGGTAATGTAGATTAAAAAGCACTTTTTTTCATAAAGTTTACTACACCACACTATATCACACTTTTTGTGGTAAGAAGAAAGTGGCTTGCCGTGGAATAAAAGGTAAGTGGTGTCACATCATTAGCTTACTTCCCCAATCCAATTTTCTCACCCAAAAATGGTGATTGGTGAAGTAAAAAATGTCACATCACACTCCGCCTTTACCACTTAAGCTAAATACACTACCGTAAGTTCTTCCCCTCCTCTTCATCATCATCATCATCATCATTATTTTGAATGGTAATATCCTTCCCATTCATTATCCACTAGCCTTATTTAAAGAACCGCATGTGATCATCATCATCGTTTTTTTACCGAAAAGAGACTACTTCTGCACTAATCCTTGACATCTACTCGTCCATCTTCGTTGTGGGTGCAATTATCAATTAAGGCATCACGTTACAATAGTCTTCATTATCGATACCAGTTTTTGGATATGTACTTTTTGTCCCACTTATAAGATGAGTCATTGTCTGCAATCTAACTATTTGCTCATGCATATTTTTCAATGTAAAAAAGAAAAAAGAAGAGGAAAAGTAGCAAAACGTGTTAACCGAATTTTTTTGGAAAAGAAAATAAAATTACATGTTGGGAGGCGGTCCTGTAAGGACCGTCCTTACGGTTTACCGTAAGGACCCGCCTATTGGGGCCTACCGTGAGACCCTACTGGTTATGGGACAAGGGGGATTGAAAGATCCAAGTGGGGTCAACTTACATATCAAATTTGAAGTCAATCTAATATTTCTAACCCCTTCATCCAACGTCCACAAGTTTAATAGCTTTATAACAAAGAAAAAAAATTGACCCTCAATCCAACGGTCTAGTTCATCCGAATCCATGCAAATTCATGGGATTCATTGCCTATAAGGGGGTTATGAATGAGTGGTCAATTTGGATTGATCATGAGGTGGGCCCCAGTAGGCGTTCCGAACCGTAAGGACCGTAAGGACGGTCCTTACAGGACCGCCTCCCTTACATGTTAACCAAAACACTTACAAAAATTGTGTTAACCCACCTTTGTAAGTTCATTTCACTTACGCTTTTGCATCGAGCTGACACTCATATATGCTTCTAAATGCAAACTGTTATCATGTTGGCCTTCGGTATTGTTGCACCATTGGAATTTCCAATATCAACTGACATTTAATCAATAAGATGTGCTGCACAAGGTGACCACAACAACATCTTCCTTTTCTTCATCATCATCTTGCCTGCCTTCACATAAGCCACTTTTCTATCTGTAGTTGTTTGGACCACATGCTCCTCTTAAATCTCCTCAACAGCATGTAGCAATTCCAACATATTTTAAACTTTTTGCCAAAATAAATAAATATAAACTCTGACATTTTAAACATTTAAAAAAACATCAAAGGCATTAGGGACTTAGAAAATACTGTACCACAAGGATTATTAATCAAACAATATCATATGTAAAGAAGGGTTTTTAGCCCACCCTTTGTCATTAGTGTGTATCCATACTTGCTTATTCTTTTTTTATGCTCATCCTTTGATTTGTCTATGATGTCGACGTATTTTTTAATATAAATATTTCTAATTTCATGAGAACTTGAAAGTTTAATCCCAGTCCATAGAAAGCCACTGCTTCCATCATATTGAGATAAAATAGGATTTGTAATATTGAGATAAAATTATTTACATTTACCCTTGCTATTTTTGGTAATATGTCAAAAAAACCCCAAGAAACTGTATATTTATAAAAAACCCTAGTGCAGTCCTCATGTGTTCAAGTACCAACCTTGACCATCAGTGTTCTCCAGGCAAGAGTGAACCAAATTCTATGCCCTCCTTGCTTCCAAATGACCGCAATGCCCTTCCTTATCTGAAACTACCAAATGTGCTCTGTTAGATTTTATTTATGTTTTACTCAATTATAATTACTTCTTACTGCTCAATTTGTGGGAAAAATTATCAAACAAAACAATGGGAAAAAAATCACATTTTGGGGCCTACTTTAGCTACCTTTATTTTTATAATTGAAGATCGGATGAGAATTGTTTTAAGATTATAATGTTTAGAGAATTACCTTTGTTCGGTCAATGTTCGTCGAATCTTGTTGAATCCAGATCATATGCAATTACTTAAACATAAACATCAATTGTTTAAAATCAAAACTTACTTATAAAATGGTTTAGAATGCATACAATTTATTGAAAGGAGGTGACTTGGCCGAGTCAAGAGTCAACTTGCCAAGTGTTCCTACCTTGCAACACCTCTCTAGTCGGACTTTGCCCATTTCCGTGAAACCTCCAACTCCAAGCACCCTTCATCCCTTCCTCCCAACAACCTTCAGCTCCAAGTCATAGTTTCGAAACCATTTCACCAGTTTTTGTTCATTTCATGCATTTATACAACAAAACAACTCTAACCCTTCTTCGATATTTCCTCATCTTTTTTCTCTTTGATATTTTCTTCTCTTCTTTCTCTTCTCCATTTCAATAGAAATTTCCCTTCTTAATTGTTGTTTGGGAAAGAAAGAACACATAAAAGCAAAAAAAAAAAAATCAAACCCTAAATCTAGCTATTGGAGAGCAGTTTGTTGTCACCGGCTTACATCCATTTTCTTTTCTCCATTTCCTCCCTCCCTAATAACCCCACTTGCTGCATTTCAAGCCACACCCATCTCTCTCTCTCTGTCGGTCACCAACCCTGATTGGCCCACCATAATAAATGACACAAAATCTCCACAAGAAAATGACTAAGCTATAGGCGACTATGAGTATGAGGAGATTCCTTAGTTTCACTTCCCGTGTGGTCATTGCAACTAGAACAACACTGAACATAGATCCTTGCTTCAAGAGTATAAAGATTCATGGTGGATGAACAAGTTAGAAGAATAAAGGAATTCATGGAGCTATTAGCAGGGCCCAAATGGAAGACATTCATACGAAGAAGGGGAAGAAAACGGCGAGCAGGGAAGAAAGAACTCAATGGGATTTTGGATTGTTTTAAGGGCTGGATTGATAGTAGTGGCAGAGTGGTAATTTTCATCTGTGGTTATTATTTTTTTCTTTAGTAACCCATCTAATTTGGGTTTAAGCATAATTTGTTTCATAAAAATCCTTTTTTCTATTATATATATTATATGTAATATAATTTTCGTTAACATGTAATTAGTGTTCTAAATTGGAGAATAGGACTTATGTATAATATACAATATGTTGGGGACCAGGATGTAAATATCATAATCTTGAGGGGCTTTTTTGTAATTTGTAGAAACTAAAATCTAATAATATAGGGGTGGTCGCATGCCCGAGTGGGATTGATCATTCTTTTACTTCTCTCTCCAATTCCTTTTCTTTTTCTCTTTTTTCTTCATTTTATGGTCTTTGGACTTCCAACTTCCAAGAGACACCGAGTTAAAACTTTAGACCTAATCCAGTCTAGGGTTTCAACTTGGTATTAGAGCATTGGAGGGGTAACGAGACTTGCACAACAACACATCTTGTGGTCCTCATCAAAAGTTGGTTGAAGTTTAAAGGGTTTTTAACCCTAGCTGGACAAGAACACATGTTTGACTCTTTATAATCTGTCGACTGTGCTGTAGACTTGTAGTAATGATGGCTGGAACACAGAACGACCAATCTAAGTGTTGATTGCTTGGTGTTTGATGATTGATTAGTGTAATCGACAAGTGTCATTGTATTTCCAGCACCATGCAATCGATTGGTTGGTGTTTGATGGTTGACAATGTTATCTATAGGGCTGATGGTGGTAGTCTGATGCAATTGTAGGTTTGGCTGAGTTCATTTTTCTGCAGTTGGAGTCAATATTGCTGTTTCTGGTACCTTTCTGTGAAGTGTTTGGCAGTCGACAGTAGAGTGTGGTTTGCTCCAGTCAGCTTTTTGGTGGTGTTTCAGTTTCTTGTAGTCGATAGTTTTTTTTTTTTTTTTTTTTCCATCAGAGTACTGGAGATCTGCAGTTCTCTTTTACAGCTTGGTGATTTCTTTTCAATTTTTTTGAATTGATCTAATAGGAACTTTAATCTAAATGGAGTCCCAACGGTGAAAGTTTCACAGGATCTAATCAACAACTCCTACCTAATGCTGTTAATCCTAATACAAGGATAACACCGAGTATTTTCAATGGTATTAATTGTAAGGATTGGGCCTATTCAGCTAGGATGGCCCCGGAGGTTCGAAGAGACTTGGCTATATTTGATGGGAGTATCAAGGAACCAGAAAAGGATGATCCTAAATATTCAAATTGGGTTTTAGAAGATTTGTTGGTTATGAATTGGATTCTCAACTCAATGGAGGAAGGAGCTGCGAAAAGTTTTAAATATTTTTATATATTAAAAACATATAGAAAATTTCATTATACTAAGCATCACAAATGTAATTTCCAAAATATAATGTTTAAATACATGCCCCTCAAATACCACAAAATAAAATAAAAAGTCAGCTAACTATGGATCATTGTAATCATCATCATCATCATCTTCATTTACTCCCAATTCCTCCCTTGCAGGGCCACCAATTTCATCCCCCCCTTCTAAATTAGGGATACCCCCTTGCACTTGTGTTGGTTGCTCCATAGTTGTCCAACCATTGACATCCTCCATGGTCAAGAAAGTGCTTCTTTAGCAACCCAGTCAGCCAAAATATTAATATTCGCTAAACTGATTGGATCGGAGGTAGCATTCCCAGTCCTTTTTTATCATATCCCTACAATTTACATAAGTTAAAATTTTACTATATGACTACTAACAATATGCAAAAGAATTACGTAAAATCAACATTTGATATACCTTTCACGGAGCTTCATATTATAATGCACGACAACTAGATCATTCAGCCTCTGATGTTCTAGCCTATTTCTCTTAGGAGAATGAATATGTTTGAAGATGCTCCAATTTCTTTCACAACCAATAGCACTGATGCATTGACTCAAAATTCGAACTGCCAATTCTTTCAACTCAGGGGTACCATTTCCAAACCAATCCCACCATTAATCTGTAAAAATTTATATGGAATATAAAATTATATATTATGAATTGCAATCATATAATAATTTAACGAAAAATTAAAAACTTTCATATATCTGGAGACATTTTGTCT
This sequence comes from Litsea cubeba, assembly GCA_012931725.1. Lineage (NCBI taxonomy): Eukaryota > Viridiplantae > Streptophyta > Magnoliopsida > Laurales > Lauraceae > Litsea > Litsea cubeba. Next base: position 38,280,370 of record CM022948.1, read on the forward strand.
TGATTTCGTATTGTTGCTGCAGAACCAAAGTCAAAATGAGAATCTTTATAATCATCACATTGTTTGAAAATCATGTCCCGAGTATCAAAATCAGGAACTAATTTCTCGATGACATTATTTTGACCCCTGATGACTTCGCTGTGCTTAGAAAATGTACGGTTAAAAAAAATGCTGGGTTCAAGCATGCTGTAGCGTGTAGTGCACTCTGAAGTTGATTGTCCCACCTGCGATCGATAAGCTTCCAGTATGGCATGTAGTTCTTATTCTTTAATCTCTTTTGAATGACCTCTGTTGCTCGATCCATCGCCTCGTAGACATAACCCATTGCAGGCTTGTCTTCACTGTCAGCTAGATGAAGAACTACCACCAAAGCTTCGCTAACTTTCAATAAAAGCTCAACATTCTTCTAAAATGTATTATTGAATATGATATCAGTGATCTCCATACCAACATGGTACTTGAAACATTACATTGTTCCCATGCAGTAATTGTAAACATTTGCCGATGTTCTTTTTTGAATTGTTAAAGGCACTGCAAACTAATAAAATTAGTAGCAAATCCTGTGATGGCTGGTCGAATTAACTCTCTTCCATGTGTATATTCTCTTCTCATTAAATTTAGTACTGACAAATGATTGTAAATGAACTTTGTGATTTTCCTTGTGGATGCATTTACTGGAAACAAATCGGGTTTTGCCATGTCCTCTAACATAAGATCTATGCAATGAGCGGCACAAGCTGTCCAATAAAAAGTTCCATATTTTTCAGCCACTCTTTTTCTTGCTGCTTTGTAAGTGGCATCATTGTCAGTTTATCACTGGACGACATTGTCAGGCCCAACAAGTAGAACAATCTCATCAAAAATTTTAAATAATGAATCTGCATTTTTTGTAATTGCACTTGTATAAACTGACTTAAGAAACATTACACGCTTTGCGCTATACACAAGAAAGTTTATTAATGTTTGTTGCCTTTCATTTGTCCTCCCATCAGCCATGCCATGATAGAGCACCACGTTTCATTCCAACATAACTTATAATGCTCCATGAAATCATTAACTACTACTACGATCTTCCCCAAAATCTTTCCACGAAGGTCATGATATGATGGCATCTTGTAACCTGGCCCCACTGTAGCGATTGCATCAGCCATTGGTTGACAAAATTTTGATCTTGTAGCATTAAATGGGAGATTTGCATCAAACCAAAAACGGCCAACAGCCAAATCAGCTGCATCCTTTTGTTCCTTTGTTGCCAATGCTAATTTGATGCCCGGCTGAGATCCAGGAGTTGTTCGTGGTGCAAAGAAATCGGGCATTGGAGGTGGGAAGTATTTGACACACCCCTTCTTTTGTTTTGGGTAGATATTTGAGAGACCTCTTTACCCTTCCTACTTGTTGTGGTGGGGGTAGTTGGATTTGTGAAAATTTCTACTTATTCTACCTCAACATCTTCTTCATTTGCATCACCCATTGGAGTGCCGTATGGGTTTCCAATTTCCTCATTTAATTTTCGTTTCTTTGCTCTATCCCTTTTACCTTCCAAAACAAGTATTTCCATTTGCCATTTAATAACACCTGGCACCTTTTTACATGGTGCAATATCTCCTATGTCTAGTAATCCTACCACACCTTTTATCACCTTTTCACAATAACGACAAATTAAATGCTTGGGGTTTGATGGATCTATATATATTCATGAGCCCATGCGGGATCATCGGATCTGATGGTTGTCGCATCGGATGGTGTAGGTGTACTTCTTTCACTCATTTTAAAATCAAACAATCAAATCTTCCAAAGTTTCTTATACAATAATAACACACAAATGATAGATTAGTAAGTTTAATGTCTAAACTATTTACAGAAAATTTTCAACATTAAATTTCTAAAAATATACACAAGTTTAGGGCACTAATTTTATATCGCAGTATAATTTTTTTTAACCGTTACATCGCAGTATAAATTGTAATAATAAAACTTAACTGTTGGCAGCAAGTACCAACAGTTCAGTTGTAGGCAGTATGCTTCTAGCCCCAGGCCCATCTATAATTTTATTCATTTTTCATGGTGAGCATTGGGGATACTAAAATTTTAATTAGTGTTGTCCCCAGAGATATTACAGTCACTGCCAACTATACATGACAGCCACTGCCAACTATGACACAGATATTATAGTCAATTGGATGAAGATGAAACCAGATTTTTAAACATGTTGTAGACTGATTGATTTATAAACAAATTATAGTCAATTGGATGCACCCAGTATTTCACAAATCAGTAAGTGAGCCTCAAGAATTTTCAGTGTTTATTGCAATACAGTGGGCCACATCCTCAAATTAAAGAAATATAGACATTTGAATGATGGCATATAAGTGGGCCACACATTTTGTAACTCATCAAGACCTATGGTTTAATGGAATATTTAATAACATCAAATAAAGTCTAAAAAAAAGTTTTCAGAGAGAGGAGATGCACCAAGTATTTCACAAGATGGCAGTAAATGGGCCTCAGGTGCAATATTAATATTCAATTGAGACATTTCAATGTTTATTGCAATAAATTGGGCCACACCATCAGGTTAAAGAAATATAGACATTTGAACAATGGAGTATAAGTGGGCCTCACGTTCTGTAACTCATAAAAAAAAATCGTTTAATGGAATATTTAATAACATCAAATAAAGTGTAAAAAAAAATTAGAGAGAGTGGAAATGCACCAGCCACCAGGTATTTCATAAATCAAAAGTCAATTGAGACTCAATGTTTATTGTAAAAGAAAAAAAAATCATAGAGAGGAGATGAACCAGTTGCTAAACTGATGTCTATTTAGGTGCTTTTATTCCTAACTTTAAAGTGCAATCTAGCTAGTACAATCAGTAGATATAAAGCAAGATTTATTGCTAAGGGTACTCAATCTTATGGGGTTGATTACTTTGAGAGATTTTCCCCTGTTGCTAAACTGATGTTGTCTATTTAGGTGCTTTTATCCCTAACAACAAACTTAAATTGGCCATTGTTCCAACTAGATGTGAAAAAAGCGTTTCTCCATGGGGGATTTAAAGGAAGAGGTTTATATGGATCCTCAACCTGGATTCATGGTTTAAGGGACAGGAAGGCCGAGTTTGTTTTCTCAAAAAGTCCTTTCATGGACTCACAGTCCCCTTGAGCCGGGTTTGAAAGGTTTAGTAGGGCTGTGCTTAAGTATGGGTTCCATAGGTGTTATGCGGAGCACACTGTCTTTCTGAAAATAAGAAATATGGAGATGGTCTAGTGTATGTTGATGACATTGTTGTGACATGGATCAAAATAGCAGCCGTATGCCAAGCTGCGCTTCAGACAATTTAGCGCCTCTATCAAATGTAGCGGCCGCTACAAACCGCCACGGTCCGCTACGATCCCACCACGGGCCGCTATGGACCCGCTACGGAGGGTGACTGGCATCTACTCTGCATAATTTTTTAAAACACATAGTAGAGATTCTTTTTTCTTTTATTCTATCCAAGCAACATTTCTATGCAACATTTCTACCCTGCCATGCTTAAGAGAACACTAAATAACATAAGATTTTGCCGAATTGAAGCCAATTTCACTGTTTCTCTCGATGGCTCTTCTCTAGGTATATCGTGGTAAACACGCCCTTTGGTATGAGTAGAGGTATTCTTTTCTCAACTCTCTACAAAAGTACATTGTTTGTATTTAATGGAAGTTAATTCGTCATTTGGCTTGAACTTTAAGCTTTATTTAAGCATTACTTTATAATGTATTTATCTTGTGTTATGTATATTTATGCTAAAGTGCTTATGAATTTAGAAATGCATAATAGTTTCTAAGTTAGATTAATTAACCTGAAAACATGTGAAAAAATGGATAAATATTGTTGTTTTATAATCATTCAGCGATACAGAGTTCTATGCAGCGAAGGGACTGCTACATTCCCCTATTTAGTTACTATATGAAAAAAGCATCAAATTCTAACATTTTCCAATATTCTTGATTTTTTAGACTTGTTTTGGTTTGAAAAATTTTGACCACCTTTTCTTTTCACACCACTACATATTGCCCACTACGTAGCGTTTTGGCTTTCGACCGCCATGCCCACCGCTAGTGCTATTTTGATCCTTGACCGGAAGTGATGTTAATGAAATCTCTTGGTTGAAAGCTTTTTTCATAGCAGGAGTTTGAGATCAAGAACCTGAATTTATTGAAATATTTCCTAGGAATTGAAGTTGCAAGAGCAAAGTCTGAAATTGTTATATCGTAATGAAAATTCACCCTTGATCTCCTTTCAAAAACTGGAAAGTTAGGTGCCAAGTCAGCAGATACTCCAATAGAGCAGGATCACGGCCTCCACATCGGAAGTGGAGAGTTGCTTCAAGATAAGAGAATGTATCAGAGGTTGGTTGGGAAGTTGATTGATTTAATAATCACTAAACCTGACATTTCTAATGTTGTCAGTGTGGTTAGTCAATTTATGCATGCCCTGAGAAGTGATCATCTAGCTGTAGTGCATCGAATTCTTAGATATTTGTAAGGGTCACCAGGTCAAGGAATCTTATACAAATCTCATGGCATGCTAAGGCCATTTCATTCACTAATGCTGATTGGCTTGGATTGCTGACAGAAAGAAAGTCCATCATAGGATATTGTACAATGGTTGGAGGAAATCTGGTCTCCTAGAAAAGCAAGAAACAGGTTGTTACTGCAAAGTCTAGTGCAGAAGTCGAGTATAGAGCGGTGACTCTTGGATGTTCTGAATTACTATAACTGAGAATATTATTGGAAGAGTTAGGCTTCAATCAAGGCGGATCAATGAATCTGTATTCTGACAGTTTCTCCGCAATTAAACCTGCCAACAATCATTTCCACCATGAAAAAACAAAGCGTGTGGAAATTAAGTCTCATTTTATCAAGAAAAATATTGAAAAAGAGGATGTGTTGCTTGTCCAAGTACACACTGAGGATCAGTTAGCCGATTTTCTCACCAAGGCAGTCAATAAAGCTAAGTTGCATCATGTTTTGTCCAAGCTGGGCACTGTAAATATCTATTCATTAGCTTGAAGGGGCGGGGGGTTATAAGTTGGAGAATAGGACTTATTTATAATACACAATATGCTGGGGACCTTGGTGTAAATATCATAATCTTGAGGGGCTTTTTTTTTTTTTTTGTAATTTCTAGAAACTAAAATCTAATAATAAATATAAGTGTGGTTGCATGCCCTAGTGGGATCGATCATTCTTCTTCTTCTCTCTACAATTCCTCTTCTTTTTCTCTTTTTTCTTCATTCTTTGGTCGTTGGATTTCCAAGGGACACTAAGTTAAAACTCTAGATCTAATCCAGTCTAGGGTTTCAACTATTAGGTCATAAATATGATGGAGTTCACCTATCTTGAGTTAGTCTGACCAGCCTAGGCCTAAACCTGGCCCGAACCTGATCTGGTCTAAGACTATACACTCACAACTGCGCCATTTTACCAACCAGTTGCCTTCCTTATCCAGCTTACCCAAGTTCAATCGATTTAGGTGCTGGGCCTAATTTTTTGGCATGAGGTTTGGCCTGTAGGACCGAAAGTTTTCTCGTGGCCCAGCCCATTTCCAAATACATATGCCACTTCGTGCAAATATTCTGGTTCATGTTCGTAAGCACAATAAAGAAAGAGTCAGCGAACCGCCAAAATGAGGCCCTACTTAGTACTTATCTAGCCCCATTGCAGTGTGGCTTGGGTTGGGCTCATGCTGGCCCTGCCGATGATAACCCCTAATCTGTTGTACCATACATCCTGCCTAAGTTTTAAGGGTTTATGCATTTAAGTTAATGTACAACTTTTAAGATATGATAAATTTGTCCTAGATCTGCTATTCGCCTCAACCCATATTAGGCTTGTACTAGATTCGAAAACAATTTCTTGTTTTTGCACTTGCCCTTTTTGTTACACCCTTTTCATGTTGAAAGAAACCAGCCAGTTTTGTGGTTGGTCATCAACTTCCATACCACTGTTTGATATCATGCACTTTTGTTCCTGCTTGCTTTTCCATGCTTTTACTGCTAGCCTGATGGAGTTTCTTTATGCACAATGTTTTAATGACACAAAGTCCTTCTAGTTTGTCTTCCATTATGGTGTGAATCCTTTTGTGGTCAGAAAATTTTATGGGCATCTTTTGATGTTTTCACTGCTATATGTAGCAATTGCGGAGCTTCTGGACAATGCTGTTGATGAGGTATGTAACATATTGTCATGCTTGCTTCGTGTTTTCTTGTATAGTTGAGGTGGTGCATCATGGTATTGCATCCATGTCACTAGACACTAGATATGTAGAACCCGAAGTTTTGTCATCCCTTGCATTACTTGTGTAGCTTGAAAAGATTGCTACATTACTAATCATGCTGCAGATTTGATGAGTTACATGTTTATATATTCATGTGGGCTAAAGGGATGGCAACAGGTCGGTTTAAATGAGTGACCTGCTCCATCCTGCCTAAGGACAGGTTTAGTAGTGGTTTTTTCCAGGTTTGAAGCTTTTACGAGTTCATAGATTTTGATCCAAGTCAGGTTTGGTGCAGGTTCTGTTTTCGATGCCCAATCCTCGTTCATGAGTATGGTACATATTTGTTAATAGAATGTGATCACGATGCTTTCTTAGCTTGGTTGGTATGGAATGCCTACAAAAGTGCGTCTAGCATGGAGCTTGACGGTTCCTTGCTCAGGAGATACAATAAAATATTTTGTTCCATTATTGTAATATGTTAAAATGAAAATAACTATTAAAATAAAGATAAGAGCTAACTAAATCAAATTCGACCTGTCCCGTATGTTTCATGGGGTGGGTTTAGTAGCACATATCATAAACCGTCATGCCTTAGGTCAAGTACAGGACAAGGTAGGTGTTACAGTTTAGCTTGATTTGGACCAAATTCAAATTGTTGCTTTGATATTCTCCTCAAGGGATTTTGCTGCTTTGAAATCCTGCTTGCAATTTGGGACAAAATGTTTGGCCCTAACATTATGTTATCACACCAATGCATACCAGATTTGCAGTGGTGCAACTTACGTGAAGGTGGATAAAATCTACAGTGCGAGGGATCATAGTCCTGCTCTGCTTTTCCAAGGTAACTGGGATATTTCTTTTTGGTAGCTTGTTGATGTGTGAGTTTTCTTATACCTCAATTTCAGGTTATAATGAATGAGATGATTCTTGTAGATGATGGAGGGGGAATGGATCCAGAGTGTATGCGTCAATGCATGAGCTTGGGATACTCGACGAAAAAATCAAACACAACAATTGGACAATGTAATTTTCATGGCTCTCTCTCTTTTTCCCTCCCCCCCTCTTAATGTCTTGACAACAACCTAAGAAATGGAGGCAGGAAACTGCACCTCAAAAAGAAGACGAATCGTAGAGAAAGGAGTCACTGAGGCAATTTTGTTGTTGTATGGTGTGGGTTAACAATTCACTTCATAAGAATATATATGCCTGTTTAAAGATGTACCACTGACCTTTTTCTGAAACGGAAATCTCAAACTTCAAGAATTCCCCTGTATTTTTTTTTAGTTCTATTTTTCCTTCAATTGCAATTTGTTTTACCTGTAAAATATTTTAATTGAAGTTAATTTTATAATTGTTTCCTATGCTTCCATATTAAAATGTGCAAAATTTTTAGGCTGGATCAAGTGTTCTGATGACTATTAAATGATAGAATAGTGTTATAAATTTCTTCCTTGACATTTTGGTGGAGTTTTCAATGTTTCATCATCTATTGTGTTACCCCTTTATTTATTTATGTACTAAATGGTGGGTCTATCTTGCAGATGGTAATGGATTCAAGACAAGTACGATGCGACTGGGTGCTGATGTAATTGTTTTTAGTCGCAAAATGTCTGGAAGGTAATTTTCCTTTGTTAGGATCTTTTGTCCCAGAAGATGTGGATTCAAGATTCATATGCATTTTTTGTTGATAGATATACATAATTCAAGATTCTTATCCATTACTAAAAATTTTCAGCATTATACAAAATTTATGCATTTTATGGTTTTTCTATTGTTTTCACTAATAAAAATAGTAGTACTGATACTACCACTATTACTAGTGCTACCACTACCACTCATACCACCACCACCACCACCACCACCAGCACTATCGCTACTAATACAGCAGTGAAACAATATGTTGAGAATTATTCCTAATTCTAGGGCATTAGTGATTTACTCTAACATTACCTTCTGCCAATGAACAATATTCAGTGGTAGTAGTACTGTAGGGAAACAATATTTTTAGAACTGTTTATAATTTTAACGCGTTAGTGATTTACTGTAACGATGTTACCTTTCACTAATGAACAATATTCAGTGTTAGAAGTAGTACTTGAGAAACAGTATGTTTAGAATTATTCGTAGTAGCATCACTCAAGAAACAATACGTTGAGAATTATTCCGGATTCTAGGGTGTGTGTTGGTTAGGGCCTGTGTGGATGCACAAGAAAACATAAAAAGATAATATTTTAAAGCATATACTATTTCATTTTCTAAAGAAAAGAATCTTGTATGTTTGGTAACCCACGAAATATAAGAAGAAAATATTATTTTCTTTCAAAAACCTCAATATTTTTTCTTACTTCTCTCCCATGAATAAAACTTTCTACAATATAAAAAATCTTTCAAAATGTGTTTTACAAAATGGTAAACAATTTACTTCACCAAATCTATGTGTTTGCTTACATGTGTGGAAAAGTAAAGGTAGATGACCCATTATGATAAAGGTGAGATAAAATATGTGGAGAAGTAAAGTAGAAGAGAGAGTGGTAAAGTAGTTGCCTTTGTTTTGACTTTACTTTATTACATTTTACGATGGTTTTATTTAGTAAAGAAAAAGTGGCTTATGGTAAAGCTGAATCATAATTGAAAATTATGTTGTATTCTATATAACAATCTCCTAGATTGGTGGGTTACAGGTTACATGATGTAGTGTAATTGAAAATTTTGGATTTTCTTCTTATCTCTACTTCCCCAGTTTTCTTAATTTTTCTGATTCTTGTTGTGAATTATATTAGTTTTGAGAAATAGATTTCAATTGTTAATTAAAAAAATATTTATTAGATTGAAATAAGTAACCAGTTTTTGCTCAGCTGCACTCTACTGTTGTGTTTCCTCTTGCTGCTCTTGAAAGTCCCCAGATATTAAGTTGAAGTAGATTTCATATAATTTAACTTAATTGAAATTTATATAATTTCTTTTTGAAACCTGATGTATGCAAGAATGGTCTTCCTTGTTGACATTCTCACACGTAGAGAATCATTGGATTAGTGACTGATAGTTCATAGTGCAGCTTCACCCCCTTTTATTCTTTGTAATTTCGATCTTTTATTAAGATCTTTGAAATGATTTGCTATTTGTTATAGCCGCGTGACTCAAAGTATTGGCCTTCTGTCCTATACTTTTTTGAGGAGAACTGGACAGGATGATATAATTGTTCCAATGGTAACTTCTCTTCTTAATTTTGTTTATCTTTCTTAGTCCAAGCTGTTTACAGTCTACTAATAACTGTTACTGTGCTTCTTTTTAAGGTTGACTTTGAAATAATAGATGGCCGGGCACAGCCGATAATTTACAGTTCACAGGATGATTGGATTGATAACTTCAAAATTATCCTTGAGTGGTCTCCTTTCTCTTTGAAAGAGGAGCTTATGCAACAGGTTCCTTTTCTTATGCTGCACACAATTTTTGGAGTATTACTTGCTGTTATTTTGTGGTGCTTTTTGCTGTTAGTTTTGATTGAATACACAGTTCTTGTATGGAAAGATGAGGCTTCTTTCTTTTAGTTCCATGGAAGGCCTCTTTTTATTTTTTGGAAAAAAAATGTTAGTTCAATTTTTTTAATTGTTTCCAGAACTACAAGTTACATGAGAAATAATGTGTGGAGCTGGAATGTTAGTTTTGAGGGATTTGTCCAGGAAGAAGAAAATAAGAGGGAGGAAAGAGAAATAGGGAACTAATAAATGGTTGTATAGGAGGGGCCTTTTACCTTCATCTGGGACCTTTGCGAAGCTTGCGTGCTGGATGATGCATATAAAAAAGGTGTTGTGGACCACCGTATGATGGAAGATATGTGCAATACTCTCTAGAGTTTAGGATAGGTATTATTGTTGATGTATGCTTGCTGCAAATGGAATAGGCTAATAATATAAGAAGGGAAGACCGATCACATTGATCAACACCTAATTCATTCATCTTCTTGTTTTTCTCCTTTTCCATTAGTTTGATATGGTATCAGAGCCCCTTCACTTAATGGTATTAATTTGTGGGTTCTCTTCATTGATATGTGCCCTCTTCATCTCTGCATACAACGATTTCCTTGGGCTCTTGAGAAGATCTCCCCTCTCCGATAGTGATTACAGTTCTTCTATTGTAGGAAAGACATCTCTCTGTCCTTCGGTATGAAAGAGGGCATAATTCCTCTTTGATCTCAGCCCTTTTCCATCTTTTAACTTATTTGGCACCAACTGTACCTCGTTGTCAAGGACTCTTAACACGATAGAGTTTGTTCAGGAAGTTCTCTGGCCAATGCTAGATTAGATTGAGTGCTGCTTAATATAAAATAAATGGCTTCAGTTTTTCCAGCATCCCAGTGTGGTCCACGTTGCAATGTGATCAACAAACCACAACCCTAATTGGTATGCATAAGCCCAAGTTCTCCCACAGATGCTCTCCTTTCAAGTTTGGAAAAAAAAAAGTGGAATCAGCATCCCAACTTTCTTGAAGTAGTTCAAAGCACTTGGTCCTTCTCTGTCACGTCCCAAATCCGGGGCCCATTTGGATTCCGGACCAACATCATAAACCAATTAAATCAAATAAACACACATCATAAAGCTGGGCATTTTTTAGATTATTTGATAACCATTATTATAGAGTTCACAAATAAATAAAAAGAACAATCCAACCACATATCCTAACTAAAATTCATAAGTTCAGATCTAACAAACGAATATTCATTATTCTGATTTAAAAGAACCAAACAAGGCTAGATATTGGTGAATCGACTCTCAGTCATGGATGTCACAGTCTAGCTCCTGATCGTTGCAGCCTTCATAATATTCTACAATCTGGTTACCTGGCAAGGGCAAACCAGGGATCAGTACATATTGAGTGAGAGGAATTGCTACATAATTGTGTACTCGTGTACTGGTGTGTGAATTCACATATATTTTAGGATATATCTGAGAATTCAGTAAAAATAAAATTTTAGATTGAAAACAATCATATAAAGGCTCATTTTGCGACGAAGGACTACCCCTCAACATAGCAGGCGCAGCCCACAATGAAGTTCTCCACATAGATACCAAGTATCACAACAGAATTATCCCCATCACAACAAAATAGGCTTCCACAATACGACCGTCTCATCAATCCAACCTTAAAGAAAACACAACAAATGGTGTCCTACATCCCTTTAGGCAAACACAACAAATGGTGTCCAACATCAGGGGCGGATCTACACTATACAAACCTGGGTGGTCACCCCACGTTTGGCTCAAAGTTTTGCATGGGCCATCTAGCTCATGCCCCACCCTACGCCTGAAAAACCAATAGTCACCCTCGCAATCCTCAACTCAATTTTTCTCCTTTTTTCACTTCAGGCTCAAGCAGTCTGGCTTCTACACGATAGCACGGTTCTTCCTGCTACCTAGATTCACCAACAACACTACTCCCTTTATACAAATAAGAGACAGCGATGAGATTTCTACCTTTGAATCAAATAAATATGGGCAAAATGCCTTCATGCAAATGGATTCGATGAATTAAATCTCTGATTTGTATTTTTATTTTTGAAAATGTATGTCACTCTTTCTACATGCAAACAAAGCTGCTGTCTCTTACAAACGCACAACACATACATTGAAACCATTCATATGCAATTTGTTTTGGTAGTTTGGTTGCATTTTGGTTATATAGCTCATATTTTCTATCAGAGTATTTGGTTCGTATAATGTTATTGCTCTTTTTTCTTCTTTTAGTTTTTGTTAATATGATGTTTGTGTTAATGGAGTTTGATTTATTATTGATGTATTTTTTGTCTTTTTTGAATTTTGGCTTATTTGCTTTTTTTTGTACTTTATATTTTACCATTTTTCTTTCTCAATGACAATGACCCAATACTCCAATTTTCCCCCAAAATATCCTGCCTTAGATTTTGTTTGATTTATGTGCTTGGTCTTTGAATTTTAGCTACTTTCCTTTTGCTTTCTTATTAGATTTTCTTGAATTTATTTTTTCTTGAATCACGATATGAGGTATATGATAGAGGAACTCTTAGGAGCTTAAGGAAACAATCAAAGAGGTGTTATTTTCGTTTGATAATGATTTTACTTCTTTATAGTTCTCTATAGTTTCTTTATAATTATTGTAGTGTGGTTGCTAATTTAATTCTCATCCCACTGATTTGAATAAAAGACTTTTTTTTTTATGATTTTGACCTTTTCAATTGACAATTATCCGCCCCACCCAAATAAAAATCCAATGTCCGCCATTGTCCAACATTCCTTAGGCGAACACAGCAAATAATGTCCAACCTCCCTTAGGCACCACAACAAATGACATTCTCCACATCCCCTTTACCTCGTCAACTACCCATTGACAAACACCACCAGATTTCCTTTCACAACTCATATTCAAGACACAACAGGCTTATAATGACGAGAACTAAAAGAAAAGGAGACAACCTCCCATAGCCCTTGTAATAGAGTGTTCATTGACATCTGCTACCCATCAGTGGCTGGGTTTCGGTAATCTGAACAGACACAGTCCCTGGTTTTCAGTCACCCTTACCGATGTCAAAATAGGTAACCTCTAAGTGTGTCCTACGGATTGCAGCACCAGCGATTGATGAAGTGTAGTAATTCCAGTTATTACAACATATTCTGATTTCAGTGAACTATTGTAACATATTCTTTAAAATGTGAACATTCAGATGTGATACAGTCATCAAAAGTGTGTAACCAAGAATATGAATATCTTATGCTTTAATCATATTTGCAAGAAACAAAATTCAGATAAAATTCTGCACATATGAACACATTCGGATTCTGAAATTGGGTAATACTAAGAAATCAGATTGGTCTATTATCTAGTATAATATGCTAATTTCAGATCCAGGTCCTATTACCTTAATTCTATTGTCATGGGAATCAAATACTCAATCAGCAGTTAGTTTTTTTGGTACCATATAGTTCAATAATTAATCCAAACTGCTGAAACACATCAACTGTCCCAAGCCAGATGTTCAACCAGCCTGTTTCCCCCTTCAAGATCTAGGGTTTGGCCAACCAAAATCACCTCAAACCCTATTCGGCCAACCCTAGATCTCTAGATCTTGGGTTCGGCTATGATGGTTTAGCCACCAGCAGAATTCTGTGAATTCTTTTATCATGTATTTCATCTCCCAACAAGGATTTCAACAACTAAATTCCTTACATCAGATCACACTTTAAGAACATAGTTATATGGGACATTCCGCTCACCTAGAATAGACCTTGGTTGCTTTGATCCCTTGTGGCAGACTGAAGGACATCCAATCCGAAAGCCCATCCTTCCTCTTTCCTTCTTTCTCCTTTGACCTCCAAAATCTCTAGGTTGGGGTTCCTTCGAACGAGACAAGCTTAGAGTGGGGAAAAGTATGATAGGGGAGCTAGGGCTTCTAAGAAAGACCCCTTAGCAAAATCGATGGGATCAAGTGGGCCCTTGTTGATACCTGTGCAAGAACCCAAAAGGGTTTTGGGGAGTGTGCGCAAGACGCAAATCCCCCTCGGGATTTGTGTGCACAACCTCCCCCCCTCCTCTGTCACCATCGTGGGCCCCTCTTATAAAGTTATAATTCATTATTAAATTATGAGGGTCCCAACACTTTTAAGTTAAAACGTGTGGCCTGACCCAATGGGTCCCTTCTGACCAAACAGAATTTTAATTAAACTCAGGGCCCACTAGCCCAACTCATAATTGAAATATTAAAAATATCATTATGCCAAATCATTTAATTAACTAACTCTACAAATCAAACCCCAAATAAAATAGATAAAAAAAAAAATGGGACATGACACAAAAGCTCAAGGCGCTTGAACAGAATTTGAAGAAATTGAGTAAGGATGTTTTTGGTTAGCTCAAACATAATATGTTTGTTGCTATGCTCAATCTTCTTCAGCTTTAAATCGGTTTGATACTAGCCCATTTGAAGACTCTTTGACTACCCTGGAAAGGGGGTGCATTGGAAGAATGCCTTCTTTTTTTTTGCTGAACGAAGAATGCCTTCTTGTATGGGGATCTCAAGGAAGAAGTCTGCATATATTTTCCTCAAGGTTGCAACCTCCTTCAACATCTTCAGTTTGTCAATTACGACATTCTCTATATGGATTACAACAAGCTCTTAGAGCCTGGTTTGAAAATTCTCGAAGGACTTTTTTACTCGCTGGTTTTCAACAAAGACGATATGGTAAATCCCCCTTTTTTTGTTGAAAACATCTCGTGGAATCACTATCCTCTTTGCATATGTGGATGACATCATCATAACTAGGGATGGTCTGGGTAAATATTAAAATTGCAGAAATCTCTGAATGCTTCCTTCCACATGAATGATTTGGGTCCTCTCACTTTCTTGGTCTTGAACTACACATGCTCCAGGGTGGGTTGTTTATAATTCAACACACGTATACCCAGGATCCCTTTACTTAAGCTTGGTCACAGATTACTACTCTAGTGGATATGCCCTTAGAGCTCAATGTAAAACGCATTACAAATGATGGCGATACTCTTTCCTGTCCAACCTTTTACAAGAAGCTTGTTGGGAGTCTGTTTTATTTGACTATTACTCGACCAAATATTTCTCATGCTGTCAACCTTGTTAGTCAATCATGATGCATCCCCCACATCTTCATTTGGTTGTTATAAAACGGATCATTCGCTATCTCATGGGCACCTTTGAATGTTCCATCTTTTTTCCCATTATTCTAGTTTAAGCTTGGATGCATATTGTGATGCAAATTGGGCAGAACGTGCAGATACTAGGCGTTCAGGTACAAGTTGGTGTGTCTTTCTAGGACAATTCTTAATTTTTTGGAAATGTAAAAAGGAGAATCGGGTCTCCAAGTCATCGTCCGAAGCTGAATGTCGCTCCATGTCATCAACATGTTTTGAGCAAGGATGAAAATGGCGGCAGCGGCCCGCCGTCAAAACGCTACAAAGTGGGCGCTACGTAGCGGCGTGCTTTGAAAAACTCGTCCAAAAATTCATAAAAAATTCCAAAAACTCCAGAATATTGTAAAATGATAGAATATATATATAATTTTTTTTTTTGCAAAAGTAAGATAAGGGGGCATAGCGGTCCTCTCATTGTATGAGGTCCTATATCGCTGTATTAATATAAAATAATAGTAATGATCATTTTTTCCTCTTGTATAGTTGTATTCATGTTGCTTAGTTATGCTAACTTATAAACTAATGAAAGGCTCATAAAAAAAAAAAACCTATTTCATGAAGTAAAGGCTTAAGACTTGAGAGTTAGGTCTTAGGAATTCAATAGCAAACAATCAATAATGAACAATCATTCAATCAATACTCGAACATTCAACAACAATGAGAAATGACATAATAATTAATAACTCCATAAAAAAATACTATTCTACTTATTAAGTATAGACTAGAGAGTTGGTGAAAGAATACCTTGGCTAGTCGGCTCCGCTCTAGTACCAAAGGTAATGTCTACCACGAATGACATCGTTGTCATCATCCCCATTGGTGTTATCATTTCTATTGCCCCTGGTCAAATGCCCACCATATTGAATTTGATATTGGTGGGCTAAGAAGCACGGACACGGACACGGGACACGGACACGGACACGACACGACACGGACACGCCGACACGGCATTTTTCAAAAAAGTAGGACACGGACACGTTAGGGACACGTTAATAATTAATAATAATAATAATATATCTAATCATATACTAAAAGATACTATCATTTTAACTTTGCAATCAATTTGGCAATCAAATAAGTTATGACCTTTTACAAACAGCCCCCTTTTCGTTTCATTTTTTACTCTAATTTTATTATTTTAACTTTGTAATCAATTTAGCAATCATATAAGTTCTAACCTTTTACAAACAGCCCCCTTTTCTTTTCATTTTTTACTCTAATTTTATTATTTTAACTTTGTAATCAATTTAGAAAACAAATAAGTTATGACCTTTTACAAACAGCCCCCTTTTCTTTTCATTTTTTACTCTAATTTTATTATTTTAACTTTGTAATCAATGTAGCAATCAAATAAGTTATGACCTTTTGCAATCAGCCCCCTTTTCTTTTCATTTTTTACTCTAATTTTATTATTTTCACTTTGTAATTAATTTAGCAAACAAATAAGTTATGACCTTTTACAAAAAGCCCCATTTTCTTTTCATTTTTTACTCTATTTTTATTATTTTTTTTCCAATTAAAAGAGGCCAGCGTGTCCCCAGCGTGTCCCCTGCGTGTCCCAGCGTGTCCCCAGCGTGTCCCAGCGTGTCCGAAATATTAAAAATAAAAAAAATAATCAGGACACTCTTTTGGGCGTGTCCGACACGTGTCCGGAGCGTGTCCGGAGCGTGTCCGTGTCCGACACGTGTCGGACACCGACACTCTGGCCCAGGAGAAGTGTCCGTGCTTCCTTGTTGGTGGGTATTGGGATCCTCAAATCCAAAGAAGACACCAATACCATAGGAACTTGGAGGAGGTCGATATCTATATTGCATTTCACCATAGTCGCCATATGAGTAGGACCCTGAAGCCGAAGTCTGTTCTTTTCTTGTTGCAATTGACCATATTGAAAATAATGTATGGTCCTTGTGGATGTTGCCAGGAGTCTGAATGTGGTTCACTGTAACTAGGGTTCCATGATGCCGCTTGTTCTCCTCCAACATCTCCACGCATATTTCCTTGCTCATTACTGTGTTCAGGTGGTGAGACTCTTCGATGCGGTTGATAACCACGGTTTGGATCAAATCTTTCAGGAAACTCCTGTACGTCCTCTAAAGGAACGACATCTTCGTCATCATGCTGATAATATTCACTAGTACCACCCGTCCTGGTGTCTCCTCCATCTCCCCCATCTCCACCATGGCTACTCGAAGAGATTGTGGTGGAACTACTTTTGTCAAAAGACACAATTTGATAAGGTTCTTTCCCAAACCTATGTGCACTTGTACTGGTACCTTATCCTTGAGGTGGCTGACCTTTTGCCTCACCCATATCCTCATCTATCTACCCTTGAGCCGTTTGCTGAAGGCCCGGATCTGAATCTAGCAATGGATCCTCTATCTCGGCTATCCATGGGAGCTAGGGATCATCCTTTTTGAATTTGTGATCCAAATTAATAGGATAATAAGAAGGATCATCCCTTACCCTTCTCTCTCTAGTTTTGTTTCTCAACTTTAGATTGTTATGGCAGTGCACAAGTTTGTTGAGTTTGTGCATGGTGAGCCGATTCCTGGGCTTTGTGTTGATCAAGGAGAAAGTGCTCCAATTTCTCTCACGGTTTGATGATGTAGTCTGACTAAGGATGCAAACAGCCGCTCTCCTTAGATGTGGAGCACTCTCTCCAAAACTCATCCACCAATCAGCTGAAATACAAAATAAATTAAAAAAATTAGTTATTCGCACTCCTTAAGTCCTTCCAATCTATTAAGATGAATAGATTAAGACTATTAGGTGGGGTCTTTTGTTCATAGTCATACCAAGTGGCATCCTTCCAATCGATCGATGAACAAGAGGGGTTCCTCTCCTTTGTGTATAGAGAGATATCTACATTGTAAAAATTAGAAATAAATCAGTAAACCCTACATGTGTAACTTATCTCAATTCTCACGCATATACATTAGAAATTAGCCAAATTAAATTCTCTTAACCACGGACTCGCCTTTTATATGGCATCGATTTGATCATTTTCATTCAACAATCTCTTCAATACCTACCGCAATCCTACCCGCAAGTCCGTATTTATTGCTTCGGTGTGTTGTTGGACATTGCGGTAATAAAATTCGGGATTTAAAAAATAACCTACATTGAAAACAAGTAGAATGTACTATAAGCCAACAAGATAATAAATATGTGAGTTAGAAAAATTAAAAGTATCAAAGATATATATTAAATACCTGCAACATGCAATTGATGGTGCAGCTGATCGTTCCACCGGGCATCAATAATTTTTATATATTCTTCGTGAGATCAAACATTTTCCATAATAGCTTGCTTTGCTCGATCCGTTGCTTCATATATAAAGCCCATTGTCGGCTTGTCATCACCATCTGCAAGCTGCAACACTTTTAACTAAAGGCTCAAAAACCTTTAATATCTTCCCCACTTTCTTCCAAAATTTATTGTCTCTCATCAAGTTTGGGACGTCAAACTCCGGACCACTTGTTGGATTGCCCCGTTTCGAACGAAGCCACTCTTCTAGTGCAAACATCTGAATCAGCTTTGTTCTAAAAACTTTACAAGGTTTTTCATAGCACTAAAATGGGTAGCAAGCCTAGTTGATCTTGGATGCACCAAGGCATGGTTATTTGTGTATCTTTTCATCATTAACAGCCATGAATGATCGTATATAAATCTTGTAATGCCTCTACATGCCTTGATCAATGGAACCACTTTTTTCTTCCTTCCAATCTCTTCCCTAATGAGAACTATGCAATGTGCTGCACATGGGGTCCAAAATAAATGAGTATTCTCCATCAACATCCTACCGACTGCCTTAAAATTGGCGGAATCATCCGTAACAATTTGTGCATTATTCTCTTCTCTTACACTCTCTACAACTTTATCTATAAGACTGTATGTATATTTAGCTATCCGTCTATATTCAGATGCATCAACGGACTTCACAAAGACAACTCCAACAACTGAATACATCAAAAAGTTTATTAATTGTGTTTGTTTGCCACTGGCCCACCCGTCACACATAATGGTAACACCATTCTCCTGCCACATGTGCCTAAACTTTTCCACCCATGCCTTTATTCTTTGTATTCTTCTACAAGATATTTGGTGCCCCACATCATATATGGAGGGCGCCTGTATACCCCACCTAGCTTTGGCGGCAACATCAAGAATAGTCTGAAAATAGTGGGAGTCTATTGATGTAGTTCTTGTGAATTAACCATTTTGCTATAGCTTTGGCTAATTTATCTCTTGTACCCTTTAAAATCCCTCTGAGAATATTTGATATCGTTGTTTGCTTAGCTCCCTCCGATCTATGTGATAGAGGATCAACCAGAGGAGCTGCGCTTCTAGTAGAAATTATTTCTACATCGTCATCCCGTAGTTGGGTGCTAAATTCTCTATGCTTGGTCCCCACAATGCCCTTGCCCTTGCCCTTACTTGCCACACTAGATGAGCCCCCTGTATCATAATATCTACTTCCACTTGATGCATGACGCTCTTGTTCTTCTTGGTGCGTCATGACTGACTCGGTGTGCAACTGCCATCTGTGGGTCATCCTCATCATCAAAATCTCCAAGGGCTTCATTCCCAAATACATCAACATCTTGCTGGCTCTTTTTTTTTTTTTTTTTTTTTCTTCTACTTTTCTAGCTTTGTTTTGATTCGACAAAGCTCTCTTTTGCTCCTGAACTTCCCTAGATACTTCGGTACAACCTGCAACATTTCAAGCAACATGGGCCAAGTGTTGCTTGAATCTTGTAATGCCTCCATTGGTCACTTTCCCACACAAGTTACACTTGATTTTCAATCGGTTCTTCTCAACCATCTCACCAAAACTCCATGCAGGATCAATATCAGCTGACATTTTTAATTTAATTGACAGTTGGTACACACAATAGAATACTTGAATACCTATAAAATATGAGAAAGTAGTATGTTAAAAATTTTAAAAACACAAAAATATGTGGGAGGAAACATATATCTAACATTTAGGATGCATTCTCAAGAGATTTGATGGGTATTCCATTAGTTAAAGTATTTTTTTTTTCAAAAGATAAAAATCTGAAAAAAAAAGAAGGAAAACACAATGATATGTTGGATTGATCTATGCCAAACATAGATCTAACATTTAGGGGCCTTATTTCAAAACATATGATGGGTATTGAATTAGTTAAGGTTTTTTTTTTTAAAATCAAAAAATGTGAAAAAAAAAAAACATGAAAATGTGTTGGATTGATATATGGGAAACAAAGATCTACTATTTATTACCATTTTCAATACATTTGATTGGTATTCCATTTTATTTTATTTTTAAATAAAAAATTCCAAAAATAATAAAACAAAATAAATAATTAAAAAAGAAGCAAAATGTGTTGGATTGATCTATGGGAAACATAGATCTAACATTTAGGAGCCATTTCCAAGACAATTGATTGGTATGTCTTTAATTTTTTTTTTCAAAAAATAAAAAAAATCAGTAAAAAAAAGGAGAAAAAAAAAAAAAGCAAAATGTGTTGGATTGATCCATGGGAAACATAGATCTAACATTTATAAGGAATTTTCAAGTGGTTTCATGGGTTGTCCAAGAGTAATCACATTTTTTTTTCTAAAAAAAAAGCCAAAATTGAATAAAAAAATTCATAATGTGATGGATTGATCTATGGGAAACATTTTCAAGTTGTTTCCTGGTTTTTCTTAGGTAATTACATTTTTTTTTCAAAAATTAAAAAAAAACTGAAAATAAAAAATAACAAATAAATAAATAAAAGCACAAAATATGTGTGCGTGATCAAAGGGAAACATGGATCTAACAATATTACAAGCCAATGATGCCATTATCATGTGATTCATTGTGGTTAAAGAGGAATAAACTCAAAACTAGAAAACGAATCACAAGTAAAAACATACCTAGAAGAAGATGGAAGCCTAGAATGGTTGGATCTTCTGTTGAATCCTTTTTTTTAAAGATCCTATAGGTCAAATCTTGAAAGTTTTGATGTAGGTGGCAGTGGAGAACTTTTACGGCAATGAAAAGTGATCAGCTGATGGGGTTTTAAAACTCCGCCTCCACACAGTGGCCGTTACGGGTGCGATGCCCACTGTTTCGGCTGTAGTGTGGCTGTGGCCACTGCGCTATTTTGATCCTTGTCACCACCATGGTAGCACTCCGATAACACTAGTGCCATTCAGATTCCTGCAAATCCCTTGTTTCATGAGAGTGCCAAGTACATCAAAGTCGATTGTCACCACCATGGTTCAAAATGGTGACGTAGCGGCCGCATTATCAACCGTAGAGGTTGAGGCCGCTACGCTATTTTGAAAATAGCGGCCCTACAATCTAAAACCTAGTAGAGCCAAGTAGTTTTAATTTAAAACGCTATTTTTCCTATTTCTTCTCCTCTATAGCCTATCTTAAAGTTGTCTCCACCTTATATGGTTCCAAATCACTAAAAAAACACAAGATTACACAAGATTTGAATTCGTTTTACCATTTAAAAAATTCACACCGCTACGCTGCTACATATTGCCGCAACTGCTTCGCATTACCCATTACGTAGCATTTTGAATAGTGGCCGCTATGCCCACCGCAACCGCTATTTTGATCCTTGGTTACGCATAACGAAAGGTTATGATGACAAGACTATTACCCTTCCTCATGTTACAACCAATCTACAGGCTGTTGATATCTTCATTAGGGCCCTTCCTCATGTTAAAGAATAGTATGGAGATTGCCATACTGTACCTATTGTGCATATATCTCTATATATATCCAACACGAATTTTGTTTCTCCATTCCGATCTATCTTGAGCCAAATTCTCAGATAAGTAACACTTCTTCATATCCATTTTTACCACCTCCATCCATGTTCTCTTTGGCCTACCCATTCCCCTTGGTGGGCCATCAACCTTTATGGCCAAACTTTTCATTACTGGCGCCGTTACTGGCCTACATTGGACATGCCTAAACCATCTCAAACGGGTTTCTCTAATTTATCCCCTATAGTTACTATCCCTAATGCATGCTCTCGAAAGCGCTCATTTCTAATTTTATCATTCCTAGTTTTACCACACATCCACCTCACCATTCTCATCTCTGCTACATCCATTTTGTGCATACGCTGTTTTTTGATCGGCCAACATTTAGCTCCATAGGTCATAGCTGGTCTAATTGCTGTTCTGTAAAATTTTCCATTCAATCTTGTAGGCATTTATCGGTTACAGAGCACTCCAGAAGCAAGTCTCCACTTCAACCATCCCCCTTTTATCCTATGTTCAACATCTTCATCAATCTCCCTATCCTTACTGATTATAGAGCCAAGTTAGCGTCAATAATTACTTTATGGTATCTAATGATCTTCAATTCTCACAATAGTTTCAGCTCTTTCTTTATGCCCACTGAAGTTACAATTCATATATTCCGTCTTTGTACGACTTATTTTAAAGCCTTCGGATTCTAAAACCGCCCGCCATTTCTCGAGTTTTGCATTCGCACCATCTCTTGATTCATCAACCGGCACAATATCATCTTGCAAATAACATGCACTATGGTACCTCTTCTTGAATATGAGCAGTTAACTCATCCATAATCAGTGCAAAGAGATAAGGGCTAAGGGCTGACCCCTAATGCAAACCTATGGTAACTGGAAATTCTCCTGTCTCTCTGCAAGTAGTTCTCACACTCATTACTGCTCCTTCATACATGTCTTCAATAATTTCAATATAATCTTGTGAAACATACATTTAATTCAAAACCCACCAAATTAAATCTCTAGGTACGCCGTTGTAGGCTTTTTCTAGATCGATGAAGACCATATGCAGATTTTTTCTCTTTGCTCGATATTTTTCCATTAATTGCCTAAGTGAGAAGATAGATTCCATTGTTGACCTCCCTGGCATTAAACCAAATTGATTTTCGGATAATATATAGTTACTACAACACTTCTTCTCCATTCATCTGGCATTTTCTTTGTCATTAATATCTTATTGAAAAGTCTAGTTAGCCAAATCTCCCTAACTTCTCCTAAGCATTTCCAAGCCTCAGTCGGGATGTCATTTGGGCCCGTAGCCTTTTCCTTCTTCATTTGTTTTAATACTTTCCTCACTTTCACCGGCCTAATTCTACGAAAAAAAGTATGCTTTGCTACTGAAGGATCCTCTTTTGTTCTCATGTCTTCTACATAGTCTTCATTTAAAAGCATTCTAAAATATTCCCTCCAAGGTACCTCTGTTGTATATATATATCAAAGACATTTATATGTATGGAGGATCGATACAAAGGATGATCGCTTAACTTTTGCAAACTATTATCTTACTATGCTTTGTCCTTCCTGACAGTTCAATGTAGTTTTGGGTGGGATTATACAGTTTTAGGGTTTGGATAAGCTGCTGATTGGTGAGCAGTTTGTGTGGCTGTTTTAGTGTCAATAAAACTATGATAGATAACAAGAAGGATTAGTGTTTTATGAGTTTTTATATAAAGGTGTTCTTTGGGAATGGTTTTCAAGAGAGATCAATTCTCTCTTTTTGTGTGGTTGGGAGTTTGTGCAACAGAACTTTAAATTTTTTGAAGATCACGTCACTTTTGAATTTCAAGTTGCTGATATTTTAACCTAAGCCCTAAGCTCTACCTTGGACAAACTATCAATTCTTTGTTAATAAACTGCTGCTGGTTGATTTTGGTTTGGGGGAGGTGACGGAGGAGGATTGAAACACTTCGATTAAGTTGGGCGGACCTCACGGTACACCATATGTAATATCTTTAGAATCATGGAAGATAGAATTTGCTCCAATCACCCCAATTAAGGGGATTCA
This sequence comes from Litsea cubeba, assembly GCA_012931725.1. Classification (NCBI taxonomy): domain Eukaryota; kingdom Viridiplantae; phylum Streptophyta; class Magnoliopsida; order Laurales; family Lauraceae; genus Litsea; species Litsea cubeba. The sequence goes on from CM022948.1 coordinate 38,304,133, forward strand.
TATATTTGTAACTTGTCTGTAATAGATACTCATGAAAGATAATTAGGGTCGATCACTGTCATTGAAAACTCCCAATTTATTTCTAACTCTCAAATCTCATCTTCTCAACCTCTCTTTGTCTGAGTACCCATTGACATAAGGTGCTTGTTAAGCTGTGGGATTATACTATTGGAAACTATTGTAGAATCATTACATCAGTACTCTTATTCATCTTCCATTTTTTATTGTCTTACTTGTATTTGTTGTTAACATCGATTGAAGTGGGGTAGGACATATCTTTTTCCTTACTGGTTGATAATGTCTCTTTTATGGCGCACTAAAGCAACTTTTGAAGATCTTACCTTAGACTTTATATTTGGGTAAGCTGTCACTTGGTCTTTTGCTTGATTAGCTCTGTAGCAATCAAATTGTTTGCTTATTGCAAACTGCTCATTCCAATTGATTGCACACGTGATCAGCTTTGGTTCTATATATGTCTATTATATTTATTGTTGCTTTCCTTTTCTTTTAAGTTTATGTATTGATTTTTTTCAGTACGATTTTATTGTTGATGTGTTTGATAATGACTAATTTATTACATCCTAATGATTTTGTGTTGCACTTCTCAGTTTGAGGATATCGCCCACCATGGAACAAAAGTGATCATATATAACTTATGGCTCAATGATGATGGCATTTTTGAGTTGGATTTTGATGATGATGATGAGGTAATTTTATGTATATTGATGTTTCACATTTTGGTTTATAATGTACTTTTCCTTTCGAGCCATCTTTTGAAGATACACATTAAGCTCTCCAAAATTTGCCAGGTTTCAGGTAGTGCATGAGTAATTCTTTTTTAGTTCAAATTCTTTAGTTCAAGTTTCCTTATTTGCTTAAGTTGGAACTGTTCTGTTGGTTAATCAGTAGATTTATTTGATTTAATGGAAGGGGTCTTGGTTGAGAGTTTTGTTAGTTCTTACTTTTAGAAAACAATAAATACAACGTCATGGCCAATGACTTGACAATTTTTCTGAAATGAACTTCGATTGGGTTTATTTGAGCTATGTTTATTTTGGTTTTTCTGTGTGTGGAACTTGGGTGCAAGTCCCACACTCCCTTTGGATTTCTATTTAAAGGTGACTTGAGGACTGATTCCATTTTCCCCTTGCTACTATCATCCTCTTCTCTGTCCTACCTCGGCCATAATGACCATGACCATCATCATTGACTCATCGTCATCATCATCATTGTCGTCATCTTCTGATAACAAGAAATTGTGGGGTGGTGTCTTAGATAGTCTTGTAGAGCTCTAAACCAAATTGGGAGTATTCTTCATTTTTGCTGCTAAAGTGTATCATATCCTCTAGATTTTCTTAGATCATGGTGTCTCACTGGGGTCATGTGTGTTGGATAGTTTTGTAGAGTACTAAACCAAATATGGATTGTTCTTTGTTTATGTTACTATGGAGGCATTTGGAAATTCTAAAACTAAGAGCTTATTTAGAGTTTTGCAACTTATTTACATTTGTGACTGATATTATGGGTCGTACCCAAGGTTTAAAAATCGAACTCGGGAATGATTTAGCCCCCTGTCAGTCAAGTCGACTTGACCGATTCAGATCAAGTCACACCCTAGGGCCCCATAAAACTTAAAATTTGTGAGAAAATGATTAAAGCAAGCTTAAAAATGGAAAATGATGTTCCATGAATTTAAGCCACAGGTTTTTAATTATCTAGAATCAATATATGTAATATTAGATGGTCAGATTTTATTTTCATTCAGTCGGACGAAAATTACCTGTGATCTTTGAATGCTTAGATTTTCCAGAAAATGTGGTTTTTATATTCCAAATTAAGGGCAAGAGGAACCCAAAAGCCTCAAAACCGTTTTTGAAAACAAGAAAATAGGTGAAATATTAATCTTGCCATTTTCCCCATGAGACTATGAGACTCGGTCAGTGAAAATTTAATATTTTTTCTTTTGGTGCTAAAGTCCGAGTGAACTCAACCTTGGCCAATTTTCAAACCATGGTCGTACTGGCCATTATTGGGGCAATACTGATTCATAGTATTGGCCCAACATGATTTGGGCATTTTATGTTGGATACATCTAATCAGCTCTCTTGTATTATTCTAGACAACATTTTTTTAATACTACATCTACTGATATTGTATATCATGCTGGATGAATGGCATTGCAACCATACATTCTCTTGGAATTATGGTTGCTTTAGTTTTTCTAAGTGTACATCATATGAACGGAATCATATGGTTGTGTCCGGGTTCTTTTAATTTTAACAACTCACCAAGCAATGTTATGTGCTTCACTTGAGGAAAACGCCATATTTCTTGAACCGTTTGGCATCCTTATCAACTTGTAATGGTTATTTTTCATCAAGTCTATTAGTGTTTGATGGAGTTCTAAATTGTAGAACATATATGATTGTCTATAAGTCGTCTTATTGAACAAGCTCGCTCGCTCAGTGTCTAGGCCAATAGCATGGCAGATACTTAAGCAAAACAAGAAGTGGATAGAGCTATATAAATGGTAGCTTCTATTATGTAATTTCTTTTTGGGTATAATTGTAACGCCTTGGAATCTGGAGCTCTTCAGATTCCTAGAACGTTACTATATATGAATCATCACCACATTATAAGTCAAATTCTGCATAACAAGGAATTAGGCAATTCCTCTATTTTTTTTAATTATCACTTAAAGTCAATTAATAAGAGAAATAAATCAACACCAATTTAAGTTTTAAGCATAAAAGAAATTCCAAAGTTCAATTCCACAAAAAATGTTCATTGCTCAAATCTAAATCTCCTACCACTATACGAAAATGATGAACGCTCTCTCCATCATCCAAGTCGGTTGAAGTTAAGAGGCTGATCTTCATCATCACCCTACTCCCCCATGTGGTCTGTACCTAAAGTGGGGCGACCCACTTGTCAGTAAAACTGGTGAGCAATGTTTCTAAATCGATAAATCAAATCAATAGCACATAATTCAATAATGCATTGATAAGAAGTTCATGTGTTATGAGATGAGGAGATGTGTCTTATGGGATTTTCTTATAATCTTCTAACTTTTCCTCAATGAAATTCCAACCGCATCATTGCATTGTTCAAATATCCCCAAACGAGGATTCTAATATTCATTAGGACTCTCGCATAAGAGAGGTTCAGTTGTTCAGTCTCTTCCAAAAAGGAAGTCATTTTCATTGTCTTCCATAGGAGAATGGCTCAATGGTCATTAACCAATTCAGTCCCTGTCATAGTTATCAAATTCGTTTCGGTTCGGACGAAGTGTCCGAATTTGTTTGTTTTGAAGGCAAAACCGAACCGAACATCCCGCTTGAAGATGTGCGGTTCAGATTTCGTTTGATTTCGCCCGATATATAGGGTTTCGATCCAAAACCCCTAATTTCAGACAAACTATTTCCGAATCCGTCGATGTGGACGAATCGAGTGGCAAAACATTAAAAGAAGAAAAAAAAAACTGGATGAACTGTATTTGGGCATTTGAACAAACTCCGAACAAATAAATGAAATCATTGTACATACCTTTTTTCGGGTGATCGTTTGTTCCATCTTATTTGGTAGCATGGAACCTTCTATCTATAAATTGGACTTGAAACCGCAAATATCAACCACAAAATCTTCTCTTGCCCTATTTCCATTTGAGATTGGTCACTGCTGAAGCAAAAGTGTGAATCCTTGCCCTCACCGTGATTATCTTCCTGCATTTCCTCCCTCGCCGAAGGTCGTCATTGCTGCTGAACTCAGATTTCCTTGCAAAAATCTTGCTGTAATGCTAGGAATGTCAAATCTCGTCATCGTCTTCCATTTCTTCTTGTTTATGTTTTGTTTTTCTTTCTTTCGTATTTTTGATAAATGGGCAAAGGGGTTGGAACTCGGGATACTATATTTATAAAGGCATTTGGCTGTTGCCTTTACGAATGAGGGGTCTTGATGAGTTCCGGAAAGTGAGGCCCATTAATTTTTAATTGCTAGAAAATTCTTCACAGGCCCACTTATATTTAATCAATGATGAAATTGGAATGATACTTAGTGTTGAGTAGTGAAGAGGCCCACTTTATTAAAAAAAAAATCAAGGGACCAAAAAAAAGAAAATGCTTATGATCAAGGCCCGTCACGAGTTGAGTACGGTAACGTTTGGTGTTATTAAATATTTTATGAAATTATTTTTAAAAATATCAATCTAAAGTGGGCAATTTAATTTGAGAGAGCAATAATGTTTAATTAGTACTGTTTATGCAGAATTAACTGGTTTTGATTTTATATAAGTGACCCAGTGAAAATTTTGATTAGCAAATTTGAGCGTTGGGCCCTGGCTCACCACTAGTTGAATGAAATTTGTATATTGTTTCAATATATATATTTTAATTTTTTAAATTATCCGAAATGAATTCCCGAATTGGAAAGAGAAATGCCCGAATCGGCCGAAATGTTTCACTTTGGAGCCAAACCGAAACAAGGTCCAAAACGAACTTGACAACTATAATCAGAACAATTTTCATTTTTGGGTTCACTGCTCAAAGTCAATAATCAGAACAATTTTCATTTTTGGGTGGCTCAAGTAAAGCTTCACTATCCCGTATCGTGCATGCAGTATAAATATTCCGGTTATTTTCCTTCATAGAATTAGGGGAGTAATTCATCTAATTCTTGTATGTCCACTAGGAATTCATTGAATTAACTTGGAATTATGCATTACCATTCATTTTGATATACGACCAATCCCTCATAAACCGGGATTCATCTATGCCCCACTTCGATTTGAAATTGGTGCCCGTCTATATGGCACTGCCCATATATTGTTGAATTCTAATTTTTATTGCGTGTCAAACCTCCTTATATAATTAATAAGTGGACTAACACCCATGGAAAGTCCCTATTTATTATTAATATGGTCATTGTAACTAATTGTATCATTTATTTAATCAATGAGGGTACTCAAAATTCGGTCAGAGAAAGGTGAGTTCCATAATTCCTTGAGTTCTTAATTTCACACCCTAAATGTTAGATTTAAAATAGACTACTATGTTAGTACCACTTGATCCAAGGCCCATATACAAAAGCCCATGTACAATAGGCCCATGCCCATAAATCACGTGGGATTAGTTTGACTCATCATCAATATGTATATATTTTCATTCCATAACTAGGAAGTAGTAATTATATTCTTTATATTGTTTCCTTGTAAAGAGATTCTAATTGCCTTGTAATTGCCTTGATTAAGGCTACAAAGTATTCTAAATAGAGCAATGATCGATCAAGAAGATCATAAAATTCCAAAAGTTTCTTCTATTCATCTTAAAGTTTAGGTTTTGTCATGGTATCAGAGCCATCTGATAATTTTTTTCTGGCTGCTGTCTTCTTCGAATCTTGGTGATAACAGTCATCAACATTTGCTTGTGGCTGTTCGTGCATACCCAAAGTAGATCTTCATCAAGAATTTTGCAATCTGATCACTGCGGCCCACCTTCGAAGCATACAGATCAAGGATTTGTCATCTTAATCTTGTGTTTTCAAGCAAACAGATCAAGGATCTGTCATATGAGCAACAACCAGATCAATGATCTGTGTTTATTTCATACAGATAGTCTTCTGATTACAATATGATCATTAGTGGCCCACTTGCGATCATCATGACCACTTCAACAATCTATCCAGTCATGGTCGACCACATCTCCTAATAATATTGGTGATTTTTTCAGCATTTTTCCGGAATCAGAGGTAGGTTTTTGGAACCATCTTGTGATTTTCTAGTTTTCTCATATCAGTTTAATCACAGCCGTTCAAAATCTTGGATTGTGGATCGATCTTAGTGAAACTTGTTCTGCTGGGAAGATAATTTGATGCTGCTTATATCTTGTTGATCTGATTCTCAATCCGATCAAACGGTGGGGCTTCTGCAAGGAATCAGAAGTGGAAATTTGGGTCGCCTGGACCCTTTTTCTTGGTAATTTTTGGTAGCTTCTTGTTTGCAGCTGCCTGTTGTTTGCCTGATCACATAATCTTGTCTGTTGTGTGCACTGGTCACATCCTTTTCTTTGTTTGGTCGGCTGGAATCATTTCTTAGAATTTTTTGATCATGGACAAAACAGAACTTTCATTGGTGAAGTTCAATGGAACAAATTATACATCATGGGGATTCCAATTTCAGATATATCTTAAAGGAAAAGAATTATGGGGTCATATAGATGGGACTGATCCAAAACCCAGCGGGGATGTCAAGGTCATCTCCGCATGGGAAACCAAAGATGCAAAGATCATGACTTGGCTTCTGGGATCCGTCGATCCCCAATACATCCTCAACCTTAGGCCATACAAATCAGCCAAAGGCATGTGGGACTACTTAAAACAGGTATATCAACAGGATAACTCTGCTCGGAGGTTCCATTTAGAACATGAACTGTCTCAGTTTACTCAGGGAACCATGTCCATTCAAGAATATTACTCTCAATTTATTCGTTTATAGACGGACTACACTGAGATTATCTACTCCAGCCTTCCTGATGCCTCTATTGCGGTCGTTCAGAACATACACTCTACCAGTCAAAGGGATCAATTTTTGATGAAACTTCGCCCTGAGTTTGAACAAATTCGTTCAAATCTGATGAGCAGAATGCCTTCTCCATCTATTGATTCTTGTTTTGGGGAACTCCTTCGGGAGGAACGTCTTAACACTCAGGCTGTTCTTCAACAAGCACTTTCACCAGCTCCAGTAATTGCAGCCTATGTTGCACGTTCCGCCCAGCCACCCAGAGATATGACCAAAGTGCAGTGCTATAGTTGTCAGAAATATGGACATGTTGCCACTCAGTGCAATAATAAATATTGCTCGTACTGCAAACGCAAGGGTCACGTTCTTCCTGAATGTCGGCGTCGAGCTCAGAATTCCTCTCAGAAAGCCAATCTGGCCACCTTGGATGCGTCTTCCTCTGCATTCTTTCGTCCTGCTGCTAATACTATGTTGCCTGCTTCACCTGCTCCACCAGCTTCTACTGCTTCCCCTTCTGTTACTCCTGACATGGTTCAACAGATGATTGTCAATGCTTTTTTCCGCTCTTGGTCTCTCAGGTAAAACCAAACAGTCAAACTCCACTTGGTATATGGATTCGGGGGCTTCTAATCATATGACTCATTCTTCTGATACTTTATCTCAAATAAAACCTTATGATGGAACTCTCCGAATCAATACCGCAGATGGTGGCAGTATACCCATTACTGCCATTGGTCAGGTCTCACATTCATTACCTTTGAGTCATGTTTTTCTTTCTCCTCAGTTATCTACAAATTTAATATCTGTTGGACAACTCGTTGATAATGACTGTTCGGTCTCTTTTTCTCGTTCTGGTTGTGTTATACAGGATCAAGCATCGGGGAAGGTGATAGCGAAGGGGCCTAAGTGTGGTCGTCTGTTTCCATTCCAACTTTCTACACAAGATCGAAGTTTGAGTTCCTCTGCATTGTTTTCAGCTTCTAGTTCAAATAATAGCCAATTATGGCACAATCGTTTAGGCCATCCTCATTCTCGCACTTTATTGTCTTTGTTTAAATCTGGTTTGCTATCTGATAATAAGATTTCTCTTAAAGATGTGTTCTTAAATTGTTCTAGTTGTAAAATGGGTAAGAGCAAGACTCTCCCTTTTCCCATTAGCACTACTTCATCATTGCACTGTTTTGATCTTGTTCATAGTGATGTATGGGGTATCGCACCTATTCCATCACATTCTCATGTTAAATATTTTATTACATTCATTGACGACTATAGTCGTTTTACATGGATTTACTTTTTGCATGCAAAATCTGAGGTGTTTGCTACGTTTAAAATTTTCTTAGCCTATGTGGAAAATCACTTCTCCACCTCCATTAAAACACTCCGCACAGATTCAGGTGGTGAATATGTTTCTAATGAGTTTCAGACCTTTTTACAAAACAAAGGAATTATCTCTAAAAAATCATGCCCTTATACACCACAACAAAATGGTGTATCTGAGAGGAAAAATAGACATCTCCTAGACATTGTTCGGTCCCTACTCTTAGAATCCTCTGTTCCACCAAGATTTTGGCCAGAGGCTTTGTCCACAGCTGTTCATGTTATCAATAGGCTACCCTCACCACGTATAAATCATGAAACACCTTATTTTCGTTTATTTCATATGCATCCTGTTTATTCTCATCTCCATGTTTTTGGGTGTGTATGTTTTGTTCTTCTACCCCCAGTAGAACGAACAAAACTATCTGCTCAATCTTCAAAGTGTGTTTTTTTAGGTTATGCGAATGATCAGAAAGGATTTGTCTGTTATGATCCAAAGGTCAAACGTATCAGGATTTCTCGTAATGTGGTGTTCTTTGAACATCAATATTTTTTTCCTCATTCTCTTGATCATGATACATCTCCTACATTTTCACTCGTTCCTGGTTTTACTGATTCTCCGGTTCTACCTGTGGATCCTATCAAACCTCTTCTTGTGTATGAAAGGCGTCGACGGGAAACTATTACTGCACCTGAGCCTCCTGATATATCCTCTTCCACGGCGCTTGACCCTGAACAACCTCCAGATACCTCTCAGTTAGTCCCCCGTCGATCATCCAGGATTTCCCGTCCCCCTGATCGATTTGGCTTCACCCATACATCCTTAATTGCTACTCTGTCTTCGGTTCATATACCTAATGGTTTTTCCCAAGCAGTGCAACATCAGTGTTGGCGTCAGGCCATGCAAGAAGAACTGGACGCTCTGAATGATAATCATACCTGGGATGTTGTTCCATGTCCTCCTAACATCAAACCCATTGGATGCAAGTGGGTTTCCTCTATCAAGTTACATCCTGACGGTACTTTGGCTCGTTATAAAGCTCGCTTAGTAGCTCTTGGCAACCGACAGGAGTATGGCATTGACTATGATGAGACATTTGCTCCGGTCGCCAAGATGACCACTGTGCGTACCATTCTGGCTATTTCTGCATCCCGCTCTTGGCCTCTTTATCAGATGGATGTCAAGAATGCCTTTCTTCATGGAGATCTCAAAGAGGACGTCTACATGCGCCTTCCTCAAGGCTATGACTCTACTTCTAAAAATGAGGTGGCAAAGCTCCGTCGCTCCTTGTATGGTCTTAAACAAGCACCCAGAGCTTGGTTTGAGAAATTTCGGGCTACTATACTTCAACTTGGATTTGTTCAAAGTCCTTATGATCCGTCACTCTTCATCAGTACAACCACTCAAGCTATTACCATCCTTCTGGTCTATGTGGATGACATTATCATTACAGGAACTCACAGTAATATGATCAAGAATCTTCAATCCTCTCTTCAAGCTGCATTTCATATGAAAGATCTCGGTCCCTTAACATATTTTCTTAGGCCTTGAGGTTCACCAGTCTAAGAGGGGTCTATTTCTTCATCAGCATAAGTATGCTACTGACCTAGTTGACCTTGCTGGGCTCAAAGAGGCCACACCCGTGGACACTCCATTGGAAGTAAATGTGAAACTTAGGAAAGATGATGGTGATCTTCTATCCGACCCACACTCTACAGACGCTTAGTCGGCAGTTTGATTTACTTGACCATCACTCGCCCCGACATCTCATATGCTGTAAATGTTGTTAGTCAATTCATGACAACACCTCGGCATCACCATCTGGTTGCTGTCAAACGGATCATTCGGTACATTCTTGGTTCTCTGAACCAAGGATTGTTTTTTTCCGGTTGACACACCATTAACACTTACAGCTTACTCTGACGCCGACTGGGCCGGATGCCTGGATACTCGCAGATCTACCACGGGTTGGTGTATGTACTTGGGTGAATCCCTCATTTCATGGAAATGTAAAAAAGCAAGAACGCGTCTCCAGATCTTCCACTGAATCAGAGTATCGTGCTATGTCAGCTGCCTGTTCTGAAATCCTTTGGCTTCGTGGCTTTCTTAAAGATCTTGGGTTTCCTCAGACCTCGGCTACCCCACTTCATGCGGACAACACTAGCTCCATCCGTATCACCGAAAATCCAGTTTTTCATGAACGTACGAAACATATCGAGGTGGATTGTCATTTTATTCGGGATGAATATGATCGTAAGGTCATCAGTCTTCCACATGTATCAAGTGAACTCCAGCTTGCAGACATCTTCACCAAAGGACTGCCTCGGCCACGTCGTGAGTTTCTGGTTCGCAAATTGCTACTCGTTGACCAGCATCAATTTGAGGGGGGATGTTAGTACCACTTGATCCAAGGCCCATATGCAAAAGCCCATGTACAATAGGCCCATGCCCATAAATCACCTGGGATTAGTTTGACTCATCATCAATATGTATATATTTTCATTCCATAACTAGGAAGTAGTAATTATATTCTTTATATTGTTTCCTTGTAAAGAGATTCTAATTGCCTTGTAATTGCCTTGATTAAGGCTACAAAGTATTATAAATAGAGCAATGATCGATCAAGAAGATCATAAAATTCCAAAAGTTTCTTCTATTCATCTTAAAGTTTAGGTTTTGTCATACTATTCATGGGTGCAACAAATTCATGATACATATCAAGGCCGTTCAATTAATGCATTGGGCGTCCACTATAAAAGACAATTTGCACATCTTCTTATCAATAAATTTGAGTTTTATAATTAATAAACCATAAAAGGGGATTTGGGAATTGTGGAATAGTCCAGTGTTTAATTTTCAATTATTAGAAACCAACTAAAAAGGGAGATTACAACAGTGCATAGAATTGTCGTTAAAAGGCCAGGAGATTTAGATTTGAGCAAATCCATTGGAGAGAGCGTCCATTATTTTCTTACAGTGGCAGGAAATTTAGATTTGAGCAATCGACATTTTTTGTGGAACAGAACTTTGGAATTTCTTTTATGCTTAAAACTTAAGTTGGTGTTAATTTATTTCTCTTATTACTTGACTTTAAGTGATATTAAAAAAAAAAAAAACAATAGAGGAATTAAATAATTCTTTGTCATGTAGAATTTGACTTATAATGTCGTGGTGATTTATATATAGTAACGTCCTAGGAATCTGAAGAGCTCCAGATTCAGGTGCGTTACAAAAGAATTAAGTGTAATACTCTTCTACCTGTTCGTGGGGAAGTTGGTTTGTGTGTTTGTTTGGAGTTGCTTTGGGCGTCCAAGGACAGTCAAGTCCACTGACTTAAAGTGTAAAAAATATATATCTGATGCACGATCAAATGATACCAGAAGCTACAACACATTTGGGCGCACCATTCAATGAGTTTTAATTGAGAATTTCCAAAAGAAACCACAACTTTTGATGTTTCAGATGAACTTTGGGTGCAGAAAAGTTTAACGAGGTTTGTAAATGGAGATCTGAGATTTGACGTACATGGACTGTGAGAAAAATTCCGAAAAAATCTTCAGAAATCCTTATTTAATATCAGCTAACAGAAAACCACTTCAACAGATGGTGCGGATGGAGTAGGCCCACAAAGCGACGGCATTGGTACATAGTTGCTGATACTCGACAGAACTGCCGAAGGGAGTCTGGGCTGCTTATAGAATCTCTGATATGATCAAGAAAATAGAAGTCTGATGCAGTTATAAGATTGATATTGAGCGAGAATGAAATTGTCAAGAATGTTGAAGAGGACTTTTGCTCGAGTCGACAACAGAGGAAAGAAAAAAGAAACTAGGATATCAAGAGCACAGGGCTCTGATACCTTGTGAACTGAGCTTGAAATCAGTTAGAGATGAAGAGAAAATCTCATATTTCATCAAGAGAATTCGATGAGCTTATATATGCTCGTATGTGTACAGCCAATCAGGTGAATAGAACTCGTGGTTACAGTAAAACAAGGAGGAAAAAGTCTAACTCTATCTTATGCGTATGCAGTTCCTAGGGACCATACTTCTAATGTACTCCCTTTATTAGTTATGATACTCCATGGAAGCTTCCTAATGTATATGCCTCAGCCACTTCTATCAAATCCGAGTGCCGGTTTGGAAACTCTTATCTTTTTGTAACAGATTTGATTCAATTAGATCTGTTTGAAATATCCAATTTTACCCTATTGCAAATGTGTCACGACTGTGACCCCGTAGAAGGGCGTTAGGTGTGGCGAGCATTCGCCTTGAGAGTTGAGAGAGAGGGCGGCAAAAACTCTAAAGGACTGGGTATGCAGTGGTGGACAAGTTTCGCATAAGAAACACGCTAGTCCTGATCAGGGGTATATATGTGTGTAACATGGCCTTTACTCCACATGCGGCCTTTTAAAACCGTGCGGCAAGATTGGGTTGATATACCCATGAGCCAAAGCGGACAATATCATGTGGACAGTGGGCCCGGGTGATGCATGACAGACGCGTGGTCCCTCATGGGTCGACCCACCTATGGGCCAACCCATCTACCTCGACCAAGCTCTTTGGGCCCGGTCCATCTGTTTTCATATTTTAGCTCATTAGGGTTTTATTTTATGCTATTTTAAGGTTCATACTGGATGTTTTAATCCTGGCCATCAATGTGTTTGGATGGTTCAGATTAGTTTTAAGGTTAGTTTTTTTACCTATTTAAGCAATGTAATGCCTCATTTGGCTTTAGTTGATGATTAATGAAATTTCCTTCAAGTATTTTGGGGTTGCTAAAGTTATCTCTTATTTTTAGGCAATTAGGCCGCAATGGGGAGTTTGGCGTGAGGCCAATTTTCAGGCGAAAGCCTAACGTGCCCCCTCAATCTCTGATCTCTCCGTCTTTGCCTGCCTCGCACCTGGTACCCCGCTTCGCATCAATTGGTATTAGTGCAAAAGATCGATCCATCACAGGATCGATATTCGGTACTCCCCGTCCCTACCAAACCACCATATCCCATTCCGCAGTCCCTTGCATCACTTCCACTCCCCTCATCAGATCTTGTCCCTGCACCACCCTTTCTCACTACAAACAAACGAACATCATTTCTACAACCTGAAATCGAACCAAGGATGAAACGTATCGGCCGATATAACGGACGTGGCGGCAGTGGCCGCCACGCTACATTGAAAATATCGGTATCGCACCCGTAGCGGCCGCTACGACCGATACAGTGTCGTAGCCGGCTGCTACATCCCCCCCCCCCCCCCCCCCCCCCCCTTCTCTTCTCGTTTGCTCCACTGAATCACCATTGAGCTCCACTGAATCACCATTGAGCAAACAACAGAAAAAAGGAAAAAAAAAAAAGGGATACAGAGGAAGAAAGGAAAAAGGAAAAAAAAGGGTTGCAGAGGAGTGAGGACATACCTGATGGTGGAGGCGGCAGCAACGTCGCGGCGGCGGAGGAGCAGCGTAGCATCGGCGGCGTCGCAGGCAGCAAGCAGCATCCTCGCTTATGGTGAGACGGCATCGTATTCCCTTTTTTTTTTCCCCTTTCTTCCTCCTCCATCTCCATCGTTGCTCTTCTTCTTCTTCTTCGCTCCTTCCCTCCCTCTTTTCCTTCCCCTCCTTTCTCCTTTTTTTTTTCTTGATGAGTCTATTTGTCCGTCTGGAGAAAAGTACCAGCAAATGACCCTTTTTATCATGTGCTGTTCGCATGACGAAATGGGCCAGCACATGTCCTTTGAAAGGGCCCCTCCCTTTTATTATTGAGGGTTTAATGTGAGATTCATGGCCCCAACAGTTGGGCCCACCTAGATTAAAAAAAGGGACCATTAATCAAATGTCCCAGGCACCTTTTATTATTAACGAGCTAAATTGAGATTCATGACCCACCTAAATTAAATATATACACAATTGGTCAAATGTCCTTTGCCAAATTTCACTCAATTAGATATGTGGCCTATCCAAACTTCACTCTAATAGAAATAAAGCCATAGCCAAATTTCACTTAAAAAAAGGATATGGGCCTATCCATTAAAAAAAAACAATTAAAAAAACAACCATTAAAAAAACTGATTCAAAAAAATGATCCAAAAAAATTTATAAAACCACTTTAAAAAGATCATTAGAAAAACCATTCAAAAAATTAAATGGTCTCATCCATGGGAAGAAAAGCCAAAGAACTTGTAGTCTTTTTTTTTTTTTCACGGGTGGGCTCCATTATGAGGCCCAAATTTAAAATAAAAAAGTCATATCTTAGCCAAATATTACTTAATTGAAATTAATGCCTTTGTCAAAATTCACTCTAATTGGAAATAGGACCTTAGGTCCATAGCCAACTTTCAAAAATAAAAAAGCACAGCCAAATTTCGAACTAATTGAAGATAGGTTCCAACCAAATCTCGCTCTAATAGTGGGCCCGACCAAAGCTCTTTATAATAGGAAATAGTGCCACAATCAAATTTTACACTAGTATAAAATAGGGCTCAAATCAAATTTAACTTTAATAGAAAAATTATCTCCATATGTGTGTGTGTGTGCATTTCACGATACAACTATGAAATGTTATATTCTAAGAATGATGCTGATGATATTTTAATTACATGTCTTTTTACAAACATCTTATTAGTTTTTAACTTTGAATAGCCAACCAATATAAATACATATGAAAAAATTGATCAATGCTATTATTTTATAACCAAACAGCGATACAGGACTCATGCAATGAATGCACCGCTATGCCCCCTTTTCTTACTTACTTTTGCAAACGAACCACATTTTCTTGCATTTTACAATTTTTTGGATTTTCTGAAAATTTTTCAGATTTTTTGGCCGATTTTTTCAAATCGCACCGCTACGCCGCTACATATCCCCGCTACGCTAAGTATTGCCCGCTTTGTAGCGTTTGGCGCCGGGCCGCTACGCCCGCCACTACCGCTATTTTCATCCTTGATCAAAACCCTAAAACCCCTAAGCCCCAAATCCTTTTGTTTTGACCAACCCAATATCAAATCCAACTTGGCCGAATACCCTATACCCTAAATCCAAGCATCTGATCATCAAAACCCTAAAATCTCAAACCACTTTTTGTAAAAATCCTAATCAACTCCCATTGCAAGCCCTAAACCCAATCCCGAGCCCTATCTCCATCACAACCATTATCCCCGCCTGTTTACATGGACAGAACCCTAATCCATCACACCCAAAATAACCCCTTCATCCCGAACCCTAATTTTTACCCAAATCTGAGATCCGAAAACCCAGATCCCATCTTCCATTCATTAACTTCACCATAACCGAACCATACCCATAATCCTCTCCATCACCTCCAATACTCCAGCCGAACACCCCATCCCAGCCAGAAAGAAAAAAAGGTAGAAGCAGAGAGGTCGAGAGAGAAAAACAGAGAAGAAAAAATCATGGCATACCTGCAACAGGTCGCCTCTGCTCGCTGAATCACCACCACTGCTACTGTGCCACCGCTCCTCCCCACCACCGTGGACCAAGCAGCAAGTGCCAGCCACCATCGACTAGCCGTTGCAGCGCCTAATGTTCACCACCATCAGCATATTTGCCGTCCTTTGTCTCCTGATCTTCAGCAGTGAGTTGCAAGCACCACCAGCAGAACCACATTGCCTCACCTCGTCGTCGCTCGACTCCAGCACTGCCAGCACCTGTTGCCGCCATCGCATTTGCCAGTGTCATCCCTCTCCTATTTATCGTTAAAGAGCAGCAGAAGAAGGTTTGAAACCTCTTTTCATTCTCTGCATGCACGGAATTTGAGACGAAGCAAAGAAAGCCTCGTATGTGTTTTTCACATGTGACATGGTGGGCTTGATTCTTGGGCCTGAGTTTGGGTTAGGCTTGATTAAAAAAAAAGTTCAAGACTAGATGAGCTGAGCCAATTTGTACAAGCATTTCTCTTGTGTATTAGTGGGCCACATTGCAACAATCAACAGTCAAACGGCCACAGTACCAGTACAGGTCTGGTCCAGGTTCACATCACTCACCCATAGTATTGCAATTTTCAGCAGTGACATCAATGGTCCGGTCCAGCCAAGTGTTGAACTCGAATCCTTTTGGACCTGCATTTAGTTCATCCCAAGCTCAGATTGGCCCAATTCTGACTCTTAACATTGGAAAAAAAAAAAGTTGCTGTAGAGATTAATCTTCAGATAGCAACTGGGTCCAGATTCCATCAAGTTTTCAGCCATCCATCTGCTAGTAGCAAGATCTTCTCCATCCAGACTCCGATTGGCGTTCCATCTTCACCTACAAACTCCGATCAGTAAGATCTACACATCTGGTAGTCTTTGTATGCCCACTAAGAGTGGCAAGGAACATCAGCCCCTAGCTTTCCGAATGGCCGGTCCTTCCCAGGCCAAGACAGGTTCTGACCATCCCGGTACAACCCTAGAACCACTGCAAAAGGTCGTAGAGAAATTGACAGCACAAGTCCCTGCCTTACAGCAAGGGCAAGCTGAACTAACTGGTGGGTTTAGGAACCTTGAGCGGTTGATAAAACGTCATCTCCTCTTGAAAACTAAGTTGCAAGAAGGAAAATCTCTACAAACACAAGAAGCCTATGTTGTGAAACCAACTATATAGAATGTCAAGGCTGATATCGTGGAGCAAAAGCAGGAAACAATTGATTCCACAATAAATTCAGATGAAGTAACAGGCAACACTCCAAATAATTATACTTCAGATGAATTGGAAGAAAAGGAACCTGAGTTTCATCCTTCTAGCAGACCTGATCAAAAGATGGAAGCAAGTGAAGCGAAAAAGGAAGAGTAGAGCATTGAAGAGTTGTAAGTAGTTAGCAAGACAACTGCCCAACTGATGAATCTAAATGAGGTATCACCTCCGGAAAAGCCAATATGGTCTTTTGAAGAGAAAGATGTTTAAGAGGGTAACGAAGGTGATCAATGTTAATGTTAAATGGGTCAGTGGGTCACGGCCCATGGCAAATAAAGCCCAACTTGTGGGTCAAAGCAACTGACGTGTGTATATTTATTCCTTACCTATTTAGGAGATATGATTAGATTAGATTATGGCTCAATCAATGTAAATTGTATTGCAATAGTACATCTATATAAAGAAGCATCGAGACCCTCAAAGGGATATCGAATTCACAGTTCTGTTTCTTCTTTCTTCCTCTTGCTGGCTTTGACAATCAAGTCATTGAGGTACCACATATTGATTTCGTCTTCGAAGATCGACCATTACTACTTGGAGATTCGGAGCAGATGATACTCCAAAATTTGAAGCATCTAATGGTTGGATCTCACATCCAAACAGATTTTCGTTTTCAGAAGCAACAATACTGCACTTCTCTAACTAGAAGATCAGATTGAAATCAAAAGTATTGAGTCATGCCTCCAAGCCATGCAAAGAGAATGAAGATCAAGAACATTGAGGTTTGTTCGCTCGACTTTTGATCTTGGAGGACTTATATAGAACTCGTGGTCGAGTTCTCTCCAAGAAGGGGAGAGTTGATGAGTGACAGACCTGTGGTCCCCCATGGGTTGGTCGACCCACCAATGGGCCCATCCCATCTACCTTGACCAAGATCTTTGGGCCCGACCCATCTATTTTCATATTTTAGCTCATTAGGGTTTTATTTAATGCTATTTTAAGGTACATGTTGGATGTTTTAATCCTGGCCATTAATTTGTTTGGATGGTCTAGATTAGTTTTAGGGTTAGTTTTTTTTATCTATTTAAGCATTGTAATGCCTCATTTGGCTTTAGGTGATGATAAATGAAATTAACTTTGAGTGATTTTGGGGTTGCTCAAGTTATCTCTTCTTCCTCGCCCGAGATTGGGAGTCTGGCGTGAGGCCAATTTTCAGGCGAAAGCCTGACCTGCCACCTCCACCCTCCATCTCTGATCTCTCCATCTCTGCCTGCCTCGCACCTGGTACCCCCGCTCCGCATAAATGAGTTGTTACAGATGGTATCAGAGCTGAAGACGGCTCTGTTTTCTGGTGGGGGAGTATGTCACGCTTGTGGTCCCCCTATAGAAGGGTGTTGGGTTCGGTAAGCATCCGCCTAGATAGAGGGCGGGGGAGACTCTAAAAGACTGGGTATGGAGTGGTGCATAAGTCCCACATCGGAGACATGCTAGTCTTGATCTTGGGTATATATGTGTGACCTGGCCTTAACTCCACATGAGGCCTTTTAAAACTGTGCAGCAAGATTGGGTTGATATACCCATGAGTAGTGTTTTAAAATATTGGCCGATACCGATTCATATCGGCCGATACGAACTGGTATCAGCCTGGACTGTGACGATATGGTGCTGTGATATCGGTATTGGTATTGTCACTGTCCAAATCGCCAAGAAATCGGATACGTATCGGCTGATATTTTGACGGCCAATACCAACCAAACTTCAAAAAAAAAAAAAAAAAGAGGAAGAGGAAGAAGAGGAAGAGAGGAATATGCATTTGCACTTTTGCAGAGAAAAGAAGAACACACAGCAACATCAACACCATGCAGTTTGAAAAAAAAAAAAGGAGGAAAAGCTTTCAGATGGATTACCATAAAAAAAAAATTGAATACCTGGATGGTTGGAAGAAACCCCTTTCTCCTGTTCTTCTTTTTCTTCCTTCTCTCTTCCTTTTTCCCTCTTTATTCTCCTCACAATCCATTTTTCTTCATTCTTTCTAGCCGAAATGGGGAGAGGAACCTTTTGAGGGTTTTTCTCTCTCCAATTTTCCCACGGTGCGAGTATTCCTCAAATTGCGGCCCATTCAACAAAATAAATGCAACCTCTTAAATGTCTCACAAATCACAATAAATTTTAGAATTCAAAAATATAAATCATTAAATGCCCTCTCTTATTGTATAAACTATTAAATGTCTCCTTTTTAGTATTCCCACTCAAAATAAATGCCCCTTTTAAAAGGCCCCTTAATCAATATTATTTAAATTTGAGTTTGCCTAATGTCACATTGATCACATAATAAACATCCAAATAAAATGTTAAAAAATCAAAAGGTATCCAAACGTTTTATTTTATTAGTAAGCCTCTAACAGGTTGTACTAATGAAAAATCTAATCCACTAAAAATACATGTCCTTCTCCGGAAGTCAAAAAAAGTGAATTTTTTTTAATCAACTTTAAAGAGTGAATTTTTTTAATTGATTGGATTTGAAATTTAAATTGGGCTACTTAATTGACTTATAAACTAAATGGATGGACCAAGGATAAAACAATAAAACTTGACAGTTGACATATTTAACAATTTCATACAAAATAATGATACAGGATTCTATGTGTTAGGGGGACCGATATTTTTCTTTATAATGTGTATTAATGCAAAAGGAAATTATTTTCTATCATTTTCTAATATTTTGGATCTTTTGGATATTTTTGTAAAAATTAAAAAAAAAAATTTAAGCTGCATGACTGCGACGGACCGATAACCGCGACCGATACTATGATTTTAAACCGTGCCCATGATCCAAAGCGACCATATCATGTGGACAATGGGCCGGGGTCGTTACAAAATATACCTTTTGTTATGCCTGAACCAATTACGAGGGGAAAAGGTTTGCATATAGTAAAGTTTATAATGCAAACTTTTCATAAAGTACATGTAGTGCACGCAAACTTGTCATATGGAAAAAGTTATATAGGCAAACTTTTACAAAGAAAAAAAAAATACAAGAACCAAAAGTTGTCTGATTGCTTTAGGGGATTGATGTCTGTTTGAAAGAGTTACCCTTTTGTTGCTTTTCAAAAAAGTGACAGAAGGTCTAGTGTGTGTGTGTGTGTATTTTGAGAACTTGCAAAATGTCTTAAGGCTGATCCAATCAGAGATTCACATGAAACTTTCCCAAGCAGTCTAGCACTTAAACATCTATTTGAATCAACTTTAAGTCAAATACATAAAACTTTCCTAAGCAGTCTAAAGCACTTAAACATCTGTTTGAATCAATTTTAAGTCAAATAGACCAGAAAGGTAGACTTGCCAAATGGCAGCTAATATTACTTGTTACTGTTATCTATCTATCTATCTATAAAAACAATTGTTGTTTCTTCTTTTATTTTTCCTATTTTCTCTCTTTTTTCCAGGATATAAGATTGAGAGATGAAGCAAAATTTGGAAACAATTCAAAGACTAGAAAGGAAGCAAGAAATGAATCCCATATTTCATACCGCATTCGCTATTCTCTACGCGTAAGTTCTTTCTTTCTTGTAATATGTGTGCGCTGCTCATTGATTGGTTCTTTCGTGCCTTTGGGTACATCTCTTTTCGGACTCTGCGCAATCATCATTGAAGCATTTTCATGTCTATCTGGATTCCTTGCACATATCAAAAAAATATTATAATATCTTCTTTTGTCCTTTCCTTTTTTGAGGGAAATACTGTCTGAATTTTCCACTGGTTGAATATCACTCCGATTGGAGTGATACATTGGTTCTCTCTTATTGTATATTGAGTCAACAAGAGCAATTCATGTGAAGGACTGAAGGTTAAAATCACTTTGATCGGAGAGTTCTTTTTCTTGGAAATAAAGTAACTAACTTTTATTCATTAGAAAAAAAAATGGCTAATTGGAATTCATGGGAACTGCATTCATTTATGGGATGTTGTATATGAGTGCCCATTTTTGTGCACTTGGTCGTGTGTGCACGTGTGATGCTTGCCTTAGTTGTAATAAAAATTTATTTCTTGCAGGAATATGCCTCCATTCTTTATCACAGGAAATTTGAGAATTTCCTCATTATATTACGAGGGAAACCCGTTCAACAACATAATATTGCTGATGAGTTACAATTTTCAAAAGTAATACCATACAGGCCAAACCTGGGAATTGGTTCAAAAGAGGTAACATTTGTCATGGACATAAGCAATTTCGTCTTGTTTTTCTCTTATGTCTCGTGTGCAATAGATATGCCTATATTCCTAACATATACATGTCTCTCTAAGATGCAATTAGTTAGTGGGTTCTTCTGTACTTGATGCGGATCAGCCCACATCCATTGATGAATACCAAGAAGATCCTGTCGCGGATGGTGGATCAGGCATTGTTGTTTTTAGAGTGGGCTTGATTACACACATGTGTGGGACCCATACCCATGTTTAGAGGGTTTGGATCCACTTAGGGCCCCATCGACCCGAATCAGTTACATAAATGTGCTATTTGTGGACAGCCTTCTTGGCACTGTTGGATGTATACAGTGGGCTTTGGACCCAAACAAATGTCCTGTGGGCTAACCAGGTCAGCCAACCTGGCTACAATATTCCAGTAGGGATGCCTGCCCATTCAACAACCCTTCTGCAGGATTAAAGCTATGTGCAGATGCTTGAGTCTTAGTTTTTCTTTCTTACTTTGAGGCTCTGTAATGGCTATGATTTATCAGGTTATTTAGTTTATAGGTTAGTTTGTTTAAGAATCCCTCTTCATCAACTCTGTTGATTTCTTAAATCAACGGTTGGATTTTTTTCATAAAACTATGCTTTCTTCCTTTGTTAATACTAAATGTGAATCGACATGTATTGCCTTTTCCACTACATCATTCTTGCACCATTGCACCATTGATATGATTCACAAAGATGTTCGCTTGCCCCTCATCTAAGTTGGTTGAGATACAAATATTTTGTTCCATTCATTGATGATCATTGTTGATTTACATGGATTTAGTTTTTTGCGATTCAAGACTGAAGTTTTCCCACCTTTCAAAAATCTTGTAATATGATCCAGACCCAGTTTGGCAAAAACATCAAAATTCTTTGATCAGACTTGGGAGAGAATACCTCTCCAAGGAATTTTCCACCTACTTATCCAGTAAGGGCATTATTCATTAGAAATCCTATCCCCATATTCCCCAACAAAATGGCGTCGTAGAAAGAAAGAATAGGCACATCATTGAATCGGTCAAAGCACTGCTTGTTGAATCCTCAATTCCTCCTAAGCTTTCGTGTGAACCTGCTCACATTTGTTTATCTCATCAAATGCCTACCAAGTCTTGTTTTGAATTATGTTTTTCCTTGTAAGTGTCTTTTGGACCAAACTTCCTCTTATTCACATCTATGAGTATTTGGATGTCTTTGTTTTGTTGACCTTCTTCCCATGAGCCAACCAAGTTATCCCTGCAAGCAGCCAAATGCATGTTCCTTGGATATAGTGAATGAGCATGTAGGGCTCCAATACTATGATCCGACCTCCCAACGTATTTGTATTTCTCAAAAAATCATCTTTGTCGAGCACATTCCTTTTTATTCCCTTCAGCCTGATTTGTGTTCGCCCCATTTCACTTATCTTCCATTATTTCCACCGTCTTATTCCTCTCCTAAGTCCTATCACTAAGTCTATGCCCGACGAAAGTCATCTTCCACTGCTACACCTGCTGTTTGATTGCCCATCAGTACTGGATCCTTCAGTCCCAAGTAATGATTCTCCAAAACCACAAACCTTGAGAAGATCCACGGGGATTTCTAAAACACCTGACGGTTTTACTGTGCTATTTACCACTCTAGATTTTGTCCCATCCCCTATTCCTATTCACAGACCATCAAAGAACCCTGATGGCAGAAGGCTATGGTGGAAGAATTAATCGCTCTTGATGCTAATCAGACTTGGGACATTGTTCTATTACCTGGAGAAGACTCTGTAATTGTCAGCAAATGAATTTATTCCATTAAAGTCAAATTTGACGGTAGTCCGGATGGATACAAAGCTTGACTTGGGGCTCAATGTTATAAGCAGGAATATGGCATTGACCTTGAAGAGACGCTTCCCCTGGTAGCCTAGATGACTAAAATTGTTAACATCAGTTGACACAAAGCCCACCAGGCCCATTCAACGTAACAAACCAACCCATTACGTGGGACGATTTAGGATAGACTCAAATCAATGTAACAGCTTTACTTTCCATATACATAGATTGTATTAGGTTTGAATTGCCTTGATTAAGGCCGAATGATATTATAAAAGGGAGGAAGGATCGTATCATTGGAGGGATCCAAGTTTTCCACAAATATCATTGTCTATCCATCTTCGTGACATGGTATCAGAGCTTCAATGGTTCCTGTGTGCATCTTGTTTAAAAGTGAGGAATAATCTCACTCATAGCTTGATCAATACAGATCCAGATCTGTATTCTTGGAGTTTTTTTGTCATTTGCAAGGCACAACCTTTAGATCAGTCCAGTTACAAACGGTGGCCCACCTGCAATGATCAAGACATCACCAACAATCATACTAGTGTTGGTCAACTGGATATTCTAGGAATTCTAGTGATTTTTTTCAAGATTTTTTTCGCAGCCTCGAGGTAGGTTTCTAAACACTTTCGTGGATCTCCAGTTTATTGCACTAATTTTCATCTTCACCGTCCAACTTCTTGGTTTCTCATCCAATTTGGGGTGAGACTTCTTTGTAAGCAGAAAACTTTCTTCTTCCATTTAGGCGAATCTGATTGCTCCACTGATCATTATGTGGGTCCCTCAATCAGATCCAGAGACGAAAAACAAGGTCGCCAGGCTGAATTTGACGTTAGGATCATCACTGGCCCACAGTGATCATCAAACCTCTTTCATATTTTGGTTCCCTCACGGTCAACTAATATTTACAAGAATTATAGAAGTTTTTCCATTTTTTTTTTTGTGCACTCCACATCTGCTTTCTAGCTTTTCTTGCAAGTCGACACATTCTTGGCACAGTTTCAATCAGCACCGTCCAATTTTATAGATATAAGTTGGATAATCTTCAAATTTTGTCTGGAGTTACTTCATTGCATATAGTCTCTGGGATTCATCTCTGATCAGGGATTAGATCTTCAAGTGGACCCCACAACAGGTGTCGACAGTCTGAAAAGTAGACGTCTGCACTGTTCCTTTTCCAAACTATGGCACCTCTAACTGCTGTTACAAGGATTCTCTCTATTTTTTATCTGCTTGATTGTCATGGAAAAAGGTGAGACCTATCTCATTAAATTTAATGGAGCTAATTACACCTCATGGGCCTTCTAGTTTCAGATATACCTTATGGGCAAAGAATTATGGTCTTGTCGATTGGACGAAAAGTGATCCAAAACCTTTAGAGGATGTCAAGGCCGCCTCCAAATGGGACACCAAAGATGCCCAAATAATGACTTGGCTTCTGGGGTCAGTGGATCCAAAATACATTCTGAATCTTATACCCTATAAACTAGCAAAAAGAATGTGGGACTATCTCAAACAGGTTTATCGACAGGATAACTCCGCCCGACGGTTTCATTTGGAACATGAGCTTTCTCAGTTTAATCAAGGGACAATGTCAATTCAAGAATATTACTCATTTTATTCGCTTATGGACGGATTATACTGAGATTATTTACTCCAGTCTACCTGATGCCTCGATTGCGGCGGTTGAAAGCATTCATTCCACTAGTCAAAGGGATCAATTCTTGATAAAACTTAGATCGGAATTTGAACAAGCACGTTCGAATCTGATGAGCAAGGCGCCCCCCCCCCCCCCCCCCCCCCCCCCCAAATTGATTCTTGCTTAGGAGAGCTCTTTCATGAGGAACAACGTCTTACAACCCAGGTTGCTCGTCAACAAGCAATTTCCACCGGCCCAATGACTACTACCTATCTTGCACATCCCAAACAACAGAATAGAGATATGAGCAAAGTATGGTGTTATTGTTGTCTGAAGTATGGACATGTTGCCACTCAATGCAATAAAAAATACTGCTCTTACTGCAAATGCAAGGGCCACGTTTTTCCTGAATGTCGGCGCCGTGCTCATGTCAAAGTTGCTAGCCAGTAATCCCAAAACCAATTGGTGATAGGAAACTGCACAAACAACTACTTAACACCCCCCCTCGGGCGGGACACCGCCCGAATCCGAAGCACACGCCCGCACAAGACTATAACGCGGCATGGGGCCTTTTTGCCCTGCGCATTTTGCGCCCGCACAAACACACAACGCGGCATGGGGCATTTCTGCCCTGCGTGTTTCGAACTCGAGACCTCAGGCCTTGATACCATGTCAAAGTTGCTAGCCAGTAATCCCAAAACCAATTGGTGATAGGAAACTGCACAAACAACTACTTAACAGCTCAGACTTCCTCTCAGAAGGCCAATCTGGCAACCCTGGATGCATCTTCTTCTGCCTTGAGTCTTGTTGCCACTACAATGATGCCTGCTTCTTCATCCTTTCTTACCCCTGAAATGGTTCAACAGATGATCATAAATGCCTATTCTACTCTTGGCCTCTTAGGTAAACCCAAACATTCAAACTCTACCTGGTATATGGATTCGGGGGCTTCTAATCATATGACCCACTCTTCTGATAATTTATCTCAAGTAAAGCCCTATGATGAAATTCTCCGAATCAATACATCAGATGTTGGCAGTATACCCATTACTGCCATCCGTGAGATCTCACATCCCTTACCTTTGAGTCATGTCTTTTTTTCTCTTCAGTTATCTAAAAATTTATTATCTGTTGGACAACTAGTTGATAACCATTGTTCTGTCTCTTTTTCGCGTTCTAATTGTGTGATACAGGTTCAAGCATCGAGGGAGGTGATAGCGAAGGGACCTAAGTGTGGCCGTCTTTTTCCACTACAACTCTCTACACAAGATAGGAATTTGGTTGCCTTTGCTTTGTTTTTTGCTTCTAGTTCAAATAAGAGCCAATTATGGCACAATAGATTGGGCCATCCTCATTCTCGTACTTTGTTGTCTTTGTTTCAATCTGGTTTGTTTCATGATAATAGAATTTCTCTTAAAGATGCTTCTTTTGATTGTTCTAGTTGTAAAATGAACAAGAGTAAGACTCTTCCTTTTCCCATCAGTACCTCATTATCATTGAAATGCTTTGATCTTTTTCATAGTGATGTATGGGGTATAGCACCTGTCATATATCATTCTCATTTTAAGTATTTTGTTACATTTATTGATAATTATAGTCGCTTTACATGGATTTATTTCTTGCATTCAAAATCTGACGTGTTTATTACTTTTAAAATTTTCTTAGCTTATGTGGAAAATCACTTCGCCACATCCATTAAAACACTTCGCACAGATTCTGGTGGTGAATATGTTTCTAATGAGTTTCAAAAATTTTTGCAAAAAAAAGGGATCATTTCTCAAAAATCATGTCTTTATACACCACAACAAAATGGTGTGTCTGAGAGAAAAAACAGATACCTTTTGGACATTGTTAGGTCACTTATCTTAAAATCATCTGTTCCACCAAAATTTTGGCCCGAAGCTCTGTCCACAGCTGTTCATGTTATAAATAGACTACCATCCCCTCATATATGTTTTGTTTTTCTTCCCCCAATTGAACGAACAAAACTATTTGCTCAATCATCTAAGTGTACTTTTCTAGGCTATGCAATTGACCAAAAAGGATTTTTCTGTTATGATCCTAAGGTGAAACGTATCAGGACCTCTCGTAATGTCGTGTTTTTTGAAAATCAGTATTTTTTCCAACATCATTTAGTTCATGATAATCCTATTGTGCTTTCACTTGTTCGTGACTTTTGTGATAATCATGTTCCTTCTACGGACTCTATTAAGCCTTTACTTGTGTATGAAAGGCGTCGGCGGGAAAATACGATTGCACCTGAGCCTCCTGATTTGTCAGCTTCCTCGGCACTTGACTAAGCTCCTGCTCCAGACATCTCCTCGTCAGTTCCTCTTCGTCGATCATCTAGGATTTCTGGCCCCTTGATCGGTTTGGCTTTACCCATACATCCTTATTTGTTACTTTGTCTTCTTTCAACATTCTTAATCATTTTTCCCAAGCAGTGCAACATGAGTGTTGGCGGTTGGCCATGCAGGAAGAACTTAATGCACTCAAAGTGAATCACACATGGGATGTTGTTCAATGTCCTCCGTCCATCAAACCCATTGGCTGTAAGTGGGTTTACTCTATCAAGCTACATTCCGATGGTACTCTGGCACGTTATAAGGCTCGGTTAATGGCACTTGGCAACCGTCAAGAGTGTATTGACTATGATGAGACATTTGCTCCGGTGGCCAAGGTGACAACGGTGCATACTATTCTTGCTATTCTAGCATCACGCTTATGGCCTCTTTATTATATGGATGTGAAGAATGCCTTCCTCCACGGAGATCTTAAAGAGGAAGTGTACATGCGTCTTCCTCAAGGATATGATTCTACTTCTAAAAATGAGGTGGCACGGCTCCGTTGCTCGCTGTATGGACTCAAACAAGCACCCAGAGCTTGGTTTGAGAAATTTCGTTCTACTCTGCTTCATCTGGGATTTGCTCAAAGTCCCTATGATCCTTCATTGTTCCTGAATAACACTGCTCAAGCTACCACTATACTTCTCGTATATGTGGATGATATCATCATCACAAGCACTCACAGTAAAATGATCCATAGTCTTCAATCCTCACTTCAAGCTGCATTCCATATGAAAGACCTGGGTCCATAAACATATTTCTTGGGTCTTGAGGTACAACAATCTAGGATGGGACTGTTTTTACATCAACATAAGTATGCTACTGATCTCATTGATCTTGCTAGCCAAAAGGATGCAACACCTGTGGACACTCCATTAGAAGTCAATATGAAAATCCGGCTCTCCAACCCCACCTCCTACAGACGCTTAGTCGGGAGTCTAGTCTACTTGACCATCACTCGGCCCCAACATCTCATATGCTGTGAATATTGTTAGTCAATTCATGACAGCACCGCGGCATCACCGGCTGGTTGCTATCAAACGGATCATTCGGTACATTCTTGGTTCTGCGACACGAGGCTTGGTTTTTCCAGTTGGCACACCACTTACACCAAATGCTTATTCTGATGCCGACTGGGCCGGATGCCCGGATACTCGCCGATCCACCACAGGCTGGTGTATGTATTTGGGGGAAATGCTAAAAGCAAGAAAGGGTCTCCAAATCTTCCACTGAATCCGAATATTGTGCCATGTCCTCTGCCTGTTCTGAGATTCTTTGGCTTTGTGGCTTACTTACAGATCTTGGTTTTCCTCAGACCTCGGCTGCCCCACTTCATGCGGACAATACTAGTTCCATCCATTTCACTGACAATCCAGTCTTTCATGAACGTACAAAACATATCGAGGTGGATTGTCATTTTGTTCTAGATGAATATGATTGCAAGGTCATTAGTCTTCCACATGTTTCTAGTGAACTCCAACTTGCAGACATCTTCACCAAAGGACTGCCTAGGCCAAGCCATGAGTTCTTGATTCTCAAATTGCTGCTGTTTGACCATCATCAATTTGAGGGGGGGTGTTAACACCAGTTGACACAAAGCCCACCAGGCCCATTCAATGTAACAAACCAACCCATTAAGTGGGATAATTTAGGATAGACTCAAATCAATGTAACAGCTTTACTTTCCATATACATAGATTGTAAGGTTTGAATTGCCTTGATTAAGGCTGAATGATATTATAAAAGGGAGGAAGGATCGTCCATTGGTGGGATCCAAGTTTTCCACAAATCTCATTGTCTATCCATCTTCGTGACAAAAATTTGTACATTATTAGTGGTTGCTATTGTGCGTAATTGGCCATTATGGCAAATGGATGTCAAGAATGCCTTTTTCCATGGCAATCTACATGAAACAGTTTACATGTGTCCACCTCCAGGATACAAATGTCTCCACATCTTGTGTGCAAATTGGATAAATCTTTGTATGATCTCAAATAGGCTCCAAGGGCGTGGTAATGGTTTGATAATTTGAAGTGCCGTCGTCTGAGCTAATTTCTATCATAGTCCTAATGATAGCTCCCTCTTCATTAAACGGACATTTCATGGATGCACTATTCTTCTTCTGTATGTGGATGATGATCATCAGTGGTAATGATGCTGCAGAAACTAAAGACCTCAAGTGTCACCTTACACAGACTTTTATAATGAAAGATCTCGGGCCCCTAACCTACTTCCTTGGACTTGAAATATCTTGTTCAAAATGTGGCATGTGTATCCACCAAAGAAAATATGCAGAAGATCTTCGTGTCTCTGTGTGCTTCTCTGAGTGTAGAAGTAATGATGAACCTTTGAAGTTAATGTGAAAATTTGACAGGATTGACGGCAACCCCTTATCTAATCGCCGGCTTGTGAGTAGCTTACTATATATCAGCATGACAAGACTGGATATCGCTCATGTCATCCAAATTGTCAGCTAGTTTGTCAGCAGCCCTCATTCACCTCATCTTGCAGTAGTCTATCATATACTTTGATATGTTTAGGGTACTCTTTGACTGTGGGTTATTCTATTCATCGAACACTGCATTACAACTTAGAGCTTATGCCGATGCAGATTCAGCAGGGGTTTTTGATACCTCTCACGACCCGAAATCTGGGGCCCATGAATTTCGCTCGTGACTGATTTGTATCTCATTCACATCATAAGTCAAAATTAAATAAGCAAAATAAAATTCAGGGCATCCAATTTATAAATCTAAATCTCTACAATTTTAAGTATGAAACAAATCTAAATAGCTAAACAAAATCAACTAGCATCAATAAACTGACTATAAAGTCCACTATTGTCCAAATAGACCTGCACTTCATTTCTACAATTGCTTAAAACAATAAAATAATTCTAAAACATATGATGCTAGTCCTCTAGTCAAAATAGTTGAGTGCCGCCTCTCAATTGCTCATTCCAAATCCTATAGCTCCTTCATCATCCAAATCATTATCCCCTTTAAAAGTATGGTTACCTGGTAGGGGCAATCCAGGAGTCCATGGAAATTGAGTGAATAGGTATCCAAATCTGATTGTGTAAACATACAACAGCTTAAATAGAATTACACAACAAAGGAAAGTATCATCTAAATGGTATCTCTCATAATCAGGGCAAGGTGAATTGGGTCAAATCTAATGATAACCACCTAACCACTTGGTAGCATAGGCCCAAAACTCATGCACCATAAGGATGCCAAATTTAACAAAATGGTATCTTCAAAATCTTTTTGTGTAAATAACCAAATGACCAAAGAGGGTCCAAAATCATCAGAACGGTACCTATGAATCAAATTCTTCAAGACAGACTTAAGTCAACAAATCTCCCAAAGTTGGCCATTGTATGGGGACTTCTTCTGCCATGAACCAGAATCTGGGGCCCACGAATCTCACATTGTGTGCAATGAGCATCATGTTCAGACATAGGTCGAATCAAAATTTGCATAATAAATTGACTATTTACCTAAACATTTCCACTTAAAGAAATGTTTGAATCCAGAATTCCAGGTAAGATGAATCAATCAAATATAATTTTACAAATCCAAATTAAAATCGTTAATATCCGACATAAATAAACCAAAAGAGTATAAACTAATGCTTCTAATAGGATGAGTGAGTCTCGACACCTCTCATCCGCAGATATTGAATCCTATTGCTTTATTGTCAGGACCCTCCTGCATCTCTCGGTTTAGGTTACTTGGATTGGGGCGAAATGCAACAATCAATATTAT
The DNA here is from genome assembly GCA_012931725.1 of Litsea cubeba. Lineage (NCBI taxonomy): Eukaryota > Viridiplantae > Streptophyta > Magnoliopsida > Laurales > Lauraceae > Litsea > Litsea cubeba. The sequence continues at coordinate 38,334,379 of CM022948.1, forward strand.
TGATGAATAGAGTTCTTAGTCTCCATGTGTGTGCAACATGAGAGAGAGAGAGAGAGAGAGAGAGAGAGAGAGAGAGAGAGAGAGAGAGAGAGAGAGAGAGAGAGAGAGAGAGAGAGAGAGAGAGAGAGAGAGAGAGTTTCACAATTTAGATAATAGTTCTTCATTGGAGATCAACCTTAGGACCACCACCTAACCACCGCATGGCACATTCGTTCAATTCATACATTGGAGATCAACCTTAGGACCACCACCTAACCACCGCATGGCACATGCTTTCAATTCATACATTTCAAGTATGCCTCTTGTAAAATAAAAGGGCTGATCTATTGTCAGTCGAACATCTGACCTATAGTCAGTGGAGCAACGCAACTGACCTAAGAGTTGGAGAAATTACATGGATTGCCTAAAAGCCATATAAGCAACCTCTCTTAGCCTTACGTGCTAGTGATCTAGGGGTGTCCAATGGGTAGGTCCAATTCAGTGGCCTAGGATGAGTGTTAACAACCGGTAACACCAAAAGATCGAGCTGTTAGTGAACGGCATAACAATTATATCAACACCCCCTCTCGAACGGGAAGCCGTTCGAATTCGAAACCCAACAAACAGACGGAACAGACAGACCCAATAGACAGATGGAGGTAACATGCCTCCCAGGGGTTTCGAACTCGTGACCTTTAGCTCTGATACCATGTTAACAACCGGTAACACCAAAAGATCGAGCTGTTAGTGAACGGCATAACAATTATATCAACAGAGTGGACGGGTGTGGGATGGGTGAATGCAGAAGTCAATGATCAAAATGCAATCGCCTAATTAAGTGGCCTAGGATGAGTGGACACTGGACAGTTGTGAAACCTCACCTTATCACTTGGTCCATGTTGCCTCTTTACACCATCCCAACTGATACAACACTGGCCCATGTGGCTACTACACTTCTTGTAGATCCTTCATTTCATCAGCCATATAATCTCTCTCTCTCTCTCTCTCTCTCTCTCTCTTATTTGTATATATAAAATTTATGTGTGTAAATACATATTTGTTGTGTGTTTCCTCTGCCTTGTGTCTTGTCATGCATAGGTGACCCAGAAAAATAACGGTTAGCATTAGACAGGAAGTGGACCATAAAAATGTCTTGCCAAACCAAACTCTGAGTCAACTTTGAGATAAATAGCACTTGAACTATCCTGGTTTAGTGAGAATGGTTACACTTAGTAATAATAATCTTCAGAAACCGAAGGCATTTGGAAAAATATGGTCTCTATATGGCGTTCACTTGGATGCATGCCAATATGGGCGGGGGGTGTCGGGAAAGTCTTAGGAGAGGGACAATGAGGACAGGGTGATGTGCACGCCGCACGATGTGATGGCGGGTGCCATCATTTTTAATTGTAATTATATTTTATGATGTTTTTGTTGAAGAATTATAGCTGCCTTTCCATTAATCTTCAGTCATTACTGATTTGTTTTTATTTTCCTTAAAAGTGTACCTGTGAAGTAGCTCTTGTTTGGCTTTACCTTTCCTTTTTTCTTTCCTTATTTTAATTTTGTAAGTGCAGAAGTACATTAACTTGGTGTTTGAGTGTTTCATATTTAGGTCTTTGTGGAAATAAGAATCGGGTTTCTGAAAGAGGCTCCCTTCATCAAAGCTAATGGTTTCAATGTCTATCATAAAAATCGTCTCATTGTGGTATGTTTTCATAGCAGACTATCAGTCATCTATGAGTTCTATGACCTTTCATGTTCCAGATACCAACCATTTGCATTAAATGAAAATTCAATATGATGGAGATCCATCACTGTTCTAAGTTTTAACAACCTAAATATGAATGACTGCATTAATGCATGGTGTCATGTCTCATTGAGCCAGCCATTCTGGAAAGTCCTTCATGAAGGTTCTTCGCGAGGAAATGGTGTTATGGGTATGCATTTTACAGTAGGATTTGTGTTATGTATCATCTGGCTTGGTTGGTTGTTTGTGATTTATTCTTTGTTGGTACACATTCCAGGTGTTCTTGAGGCAAATTTTATTGAGCCAGCACATGACAAACAAGATTTTGAACGAACACCGCTGTTAATACGTTTGGAAACGAGGCTCAAGCAGATGATACTTGACTATTGGTTGGTTTTTTTTTTTTTTTTGTTAATTATATTGAAGTTGACATTTTCTTGTAACTTAGAAGAGTTTATCTTGCTTTACTTTTTGTGAGTCTACTTATGATATATTCACTACATTGGTATGTCTTTTTTCTGTGTAGGTCTTTTTAGTAGCATTTTGATTTATCTGTTAATGTATTTTATGAGTTACTCTTAACATATACATTTTCCATTTGTCCAAATCTCAGTTACTAATAAAAATAAAGTAAAAGGTCTCTCAGACAATCATAAAGGGAAACTAGTGATTGTTGAAACTCATATAAGGACTGATCTGCAGCTATCTTCTCCTGTACTGGGACTGTTCTGTAATTTTGTTAAACCACAGGGACATTTTTTGTACTTACATAGAACTTCAGGGATATTCTTCTTTATTTTTTTTTTGGGCATCACGTTTTAGTAATATACATGTGATGGACTGTTTGCCTGACATGGTCTTGATGACCAGCCTAGTTTGCTTACAAATATCCGACATCTTTTTTTATCCCTTTCTTCTTCCTGACTTTTCGCTTTCCTCTGTTCTTGTTCTTTCTTTTCCTTTTTACTCTCAATTTTCCTTTAGTTAGTCTTTTCCACATGGTATCATTGAGAGCATCCTAAAGGACAGTCTTTCAAAAATAAATGATTTGTTCCTAAATAATCCTTGTATATATCCCCTCTCTTAAACTATTTCAAAGGGGAATTCATGTAATTGTACTTTGTGGACATTAGTATAATTATAGGGCCCTCCCCAAGAGGGTACGGCACTTTTACAGCAAACCTAAGTCTATCATGGTATCTGAGCCATTAGGTTTTGAGGTTGGGGTTTCATTCCATACCTTTTAACTTGCCTCCCCGTCATTGATTGACTCCCTGGGTTTCCAATCTGAGTTATTTGTGATTCTCGTAGATTTGCAGATCTGGGATTCTCTGGTATCTCTGACTTATGCTGAAGAGTTGCAAGCTGTCCAAGATAATTATACATGAGATCTAGTCCCTTGTCCCTCATAGGTCAAATCTATTAGCTGCAAATGGGTTTATATGATAAAGCTGAGATCTGATGGCAGTCTTGACAGATGCAAAGCTCGCTTTATTTCGTTGGTTTATCAACAAGAATATGGCATTGATTATGAGAGATTTGCTTTTGTTGCCAAAATAACATCTACCCATACAATTTTAGTGCTTCTTGTTGCTAAATCTTGGCCAATCATTCAACTCGATGTTAAAAATGCATTTTACGTGAAGATCTCAAGGAAACCATGTACATGTCTCCACCTCTTGGCCATGCAGTTTCAAACACCTTGTGCGTGGTTTCAAAAATTGTGGTTCACAATTCTAAACCATGGCTTTAAATAGAGTAACAATGATCATTCGTTATTTCTTTGCAAGTCTTTCAACTTTCGAGGGTATCACTATACCTCTGTTCTATGTTGATAATTTTGAATTCTAGAGATGATACCTCTGCCATTGTTTCCTTGAAACAAATATTGCAATCATCTTTTCATATGAAAGATTTGGGGCATCTTATATACCCTCTTGGTTTGCAAGTTCCTCCCTCTGTGATTGGTATCTTTCTGTCTCAATATAAATCCAGTGAGGATCTCATTAACATGGTTCAAATGATAGACACTGATTTTTATACTCTCATTGAGCTTAATTACAAATATAGCAAGAACAGTGGAGACCCTGTTTCGGATCCTTTCTACCAAACTTTGGTTGGTCATCATATTTATCTCACCATGAGTCGATAAGTGCAGTTCAAATTGTTAGCCAATTTATGTCTGCTTCACGTCATCCTCGTTGGAGTGCTGTTCTTCGCATAATTTGTTATCTACATGGCACTTCTAGACACAACCTATTCTTTTCAAAAGACTCTTCTGTACAACATACTGCCTATGCCGAGACTGATTGGACGGGATGTCTGACACTCGTCTACTGAGAATTGGTTGGTGTGGCTTTCTAGGAAATTTCATAATTTCTTGGAAATATAAGGAACATGAGAGCATCTCCAACTCATCTACACTAGCTGAAAATTTCTTGGAAATATAAGGAACATGAGAGCATCTCCAACTCATCTACACTAGCTGAATTTAGATCCATGTCCTTTGCATGCCCCGAAGTCATATTGCTTCAACCTTTGTTGGTATCCTTGTGCATTAAACACATGTCTTTTACTTTTTAAGAGAGTCCCACATCGGTTGTGGAGAACTCTTTAGTATCATTTATTAGTATTTCCACACATCACTATGGTGTTAGTCTTAGTGGAAGGCTAAGGTAGTAGCATGTGCGGTCTGGCCGTGGAGAGGTGGGCGGACCGGGCATGCGTTGTGTGGCGGGCCCGGCCCGGCACGGCCTGCATGCGTATTTTTGGGTCTCAGTAGGGTTGGACTTGGGTCGACCCCCAATAGTTCTTGTGTCAGTTAGAGACGGCTTTTCCGTTGCTCATTAAAAAGGAATAATTGCTACCTATTACTCCTCCATTGGGATAACTGTTGCGCAAGAGCAAATGCTCGCAAGAGGTATCCATTGCGCATGCTAAATGCGTGTATCCATTGGGAATTAACTCCCCAATGGATCCTTACCCAGGAAACCCCTATATAAGGGATGTCTGCGTAAGGGTCTTCTCATCCCTTCTCTAAGCTCTCTCATCTCCTTCTAGTTCTGAGTTTTCTTTAAGGTTTTTGAGTTCCTTTTGTGAATTTCTTTCGAGTTCTTTTCAAGCTGCTGCTAGACCTGTAATTTTGGGATTCGAGTTCCTCATCCATTCGAGTGCATGAGTGGTGGAGATCATCCGATAGGAAGCCGTCTTATCTTGGGGCATACGTCCATAGATCCATCTTCACCTTTGTGGGGGCAAAGTCTACCTAAAGAAATCGTCTCCTAAGACGTCATTCGGCTACCGGTCATTTCTTTCCTTTACTTATTTATTTTCTAATTTTAAATTTATTTACAATTTTTGTGAAACATTTTTTCCAACAGTTTAGACAAATTTATATTTTTGTGGATGATTTGTTTATAAATTAAAGTGACTATTATGGCACCGAGCCAAGGCCGAGCCACTTTTCCCACCAAGTGTATCAAAGCTACAAGAAGGTGGGCCATGTTCCCGATGATGGATCAAGTATTGAATATCAGAAGCGAAGATAGGTTAGGGACCATCCGTCCATTATGAGCAGCAACGCAAAGAGTCACAATGCTTCACAATGCTGTGAAGCCAATTGGTCTGGGACCAAGCCTTTTGGTGGTAGAGGATTAATGATATTAAAAAAAAAAAAATCACAGTCCAGAGATTCGGACGTTTCAGGATCTGGAAGAAACAGGTGAGATTGAATCTGATTGAAGGTGGGCCCCACGCCGGATCAGATCTAGGAATCTCTCTTGTTTGGGTGCAGAGATGCTGACACTGCACGAAAGAGACCGGGGTCGAAGAGAGCAGGACCACCTGGGGTTCTGTTGCAAGGATCCAATAATTGCATACCAGAAAAGAAGACGACCCCACCAGAAGTCTCGTTTTGCTTGCGATCTTGCGAGCACAGAATAGATCTAATCTGAAGATGGACCACGAATCTGAGAGGAGAATCCTATTCAGATTTTGTTGCAGTCCACAGATCTGGAAGTGGGCCACTGGTGCTGATCCGCGTAGAGAGAATTGCAAGGCGGAGAAAGTAGAAAAGATTTAGGAGACAGAGACCAGGGTCACAGCTACAACTGTCGCACTGTTGTCTCTGGAAGTGTCAAGGTCATGACTGGTTTCTTCGTCGCCTAGCTAGAGGAAGACAACAGAGCTGCATCCTGCAGAGGTCACCGCTCGGTGCTTGGATTAGGAGAGAAGCACAGAGGGCTTGGGTTCTCGGGTTCGCTGTTACCGGACAAGAACACAGATAACAGAGGACAGTGCATTGTTGCCCCGACTTCGCCGTAAAAATAGAGGATCTCGGACTCAAAGGCAGCATCTCTGGAGAAGTAGCTCCACCATAATCACCGCTTTTCCTTTGCCGGAGAGGAAGAACACCGCAGCAGGTGTTGGACAGTGTTGCTTGCACGTTTCTGTTGCAGATCAGAAATGGAGAAGGAAAAGGACTGGGTCCGGATTGGATCTGGACTCTTATCACCGTGCTGGCTGTTGACGGGGATGGATCGGAAGGGGGAGGACGAGTGCCTGATCCTCTCGAGTGAAGGCCTCTGGGACGTGGTCTCCAATGAGACAACCTGTGATATGTGGTAAAGAAAGAAAAAAAAAAAAAAAAAAAACCCGATGGAGACATTGTCTCCACCTTTCAGTGGAGACTTGGTGGGATATGATACTCCGTGTTCCTAGTATTATTTCTCCTAGACTAGCCAGAACGGGTTCAGGTCGGGTTGACCTGGTTCAAGTGCAAAAGCCCAGCCCAAAAGCAGTTGCATGCGCAGAGGTGACGTCTATGGTGGTCGACAACCAGTTTGACCAGTTTGACCAGATTCAACGGTCAAAATTTCAAACTTTGATATCTTGACGATCCGGAGATCGATTTGAGATCCTTCTGTGCCTACGGATGCATTGCAAAGAGATCTACACAATATCATTAAGGAAAAGACAATCCAACAGTTCAGAAAAGGGTGGTAATCCCTTGAAGGGTCAGCATATATAAACTCTTCTTTTCAATTTAGATTATGGATATGTCTTTTATATTTGCGTAGCATAACTTTGCAAAAGCCGGGATCTTTATTGGGAATACCCTACCTGTTTGAAGACGTCATGTAGGTGCCTTATATTGTGAAATGTGCTTCATTATGATGATAAAATGAAAGAAATTTTCTAACCCTTGAGGCTCACTGCATAACCATTTGAATTGATCATATATTAAGCAGTGTGAGTGGATGAATGGTCCGCAGAACATCTAATTTAATCTGATGTGCGGAACCATGATCAAGGATTAAATCAAAAGATCAGTGGTGGACCCCGGTTTTTAAAAAAGGCGGACCCAAACACAGTTGGATTTTGCGGACTATCTTATGAGTTTTAAATGAATAAATATACTCCATATGAATTATGGAAGGGTGAGGTTCCTAATTTGGAGTACCTTAAAATTGTGGGGGTGCTTAGCTCAAGTTGTTGTACCCAGTCCAAAAGGGCTAAATCTGGACCTAAAACACAAGAGAGTGTGTTTGTAGGATATGCACTACACAATAAGGCATATAGATTCTTTCTTATTTCTGAACAAGATAAAGACTTTGTTTTGCGTCTAGAGGATCTGTTTTCTTTGAAAATCATTTTCTTTTAAACAAGTTCTATTTGGCACTAGTAGTTATGATAATAGACCAGTACCTATTGATGATTTTGAAACCGAGGACCTAGTGGATGTTGCAGAGACTTGGACAGGAATCTACTTTTGGTCCTGATTTTCTAACATATATTTTAGAAAATGACCCACATTTTATCATGAGGCCATGCAATCTCCTGATGCTGCATTATGGAGAGATACACTTTATATAAATATAATCTATTTTATTTGCAAATGGATATTCAAAAGTAATTAAGGACTGATGGGTCAATAGAAAATTGCTCTATTAAGAAACAGGCTTTCCCATCTTTCTCTCTTGCTACATAGAAAGAGAAGGACCTCACTGGTGTAGGAAGAGTGATGTTGATCCACTCAACACCAAGGAGCAACAGGTTAGCCCATTGATTTGGAGAAATTTCAATTGAGGTATTATCTTTGCCTCCTTTCTTGTTGTAATCCACCATATTGGTTATGATTGTAGTGTTGATATCCTTTAGTTGTGTCTAGAGAAGATGGTTGTAATCCCTATGTGTACTTAAACAAGTTTCTAAGCAGTGGCGTGAGAAATTTGATCAAGTTTTATTAACCGCTTTTTTTTTTTTTTTAAAATTGAATGAGTTAGACAAATGTGTTTATCATGTTGGTAGTTTCTGCATTATTATTTGCTTATATGTTGATGATATGTTTATAATTGAGACAGATTTAATTTCAGTAGGAAAACTAAGAGTTTCTTTTGTTCTAAATTTGATATGAAATATATGGGTGAGAATAATGTGATTTCAGGGATAAAAGGCTCTGGAGGTATTGTTTTATCCCAATCTCATTATATTGTGAAAGTGTCTCAATTGAACTACACTAAAGCTATTGGTTGTTAATGTACATCATGAACTGTACTAAACCTGACATAGCATATGTAGTAAGCAAGGCACACAAGCAATCCCAGCAGTGAGCACTGGACGACTGTTATCCGGGTATACAAATACTTGATGAGAACCATTAACTATGATTTACACTATGAGAGATATCCTGTAGTACTAGAAGGGTGTTACGATGCTAACTGGATATCGGATTCTAAGGAACCCAAGTGCACGAGCGGCTATGTGTTTCCATTAGCAAATGCAGCCGTCTCTTGGAAATCTAAGAAGCAAAAGTGTATATCCCAATCCACGATGGACTCGGAGATCATTGGTATGGCATTAGCTGGGCAAGAAGGAGAATGACTGAAGAATCTTTTGACCGATATTCCCCGGTACCAGTGATCTCTCTCCACAATGGCTCAAAGTCGGCTATCAACAAGGTAAATAATAAGACCTATAATGGTAAATCCAGACACATACGTCTAAGGCATAATTTTGCCAAGACAATTACTCAAGCAAGGGGTAATTGCAATTGATTTTGTGAGATCGATCGATAATTTAGCCGATCCAACAACAGACTCGCTAGAGAGCGACTAATCACAACATCGAGGGGAATGAGACCTAAGCCTAAAAAGGATAAGTCACCAATAACGGACACCCAACCCGTTTGATTGGAGATCTCATGGGACGAGTTCAATGGGAAAAACAAAGTTATCTTTGGGTTACACAGTGAGAACACTTCAAAAGCCTCATTAGTTCATACCCATTCCTATGATGTGAAATGTTCATTTCATGTATATTAGTCGGTGAAACTCTGTCTTTTATAAGCGGGGTATTGTATAGGAGCATCCTTGATAGAGAGCACCTATATGAGTGTGGAAGTCACACTGCTTCCTATGAGAGGTTAGGCTACTCTCTAGAGCACTCATGAATACCGGGATAGCACAAGGTCGTTAATGTGCACACGAATCTATAAGAATCCTTAGATTTCTGAGACTGTGTAATAAATATGATTTACTAATTGAACTCTTGGTTCAAGATCTTAGTTCACCATAGAGTTTTGGTATTTCAAACTTACTACACTAAGTGAAGGTTCAAGACTTAGTTCACCTACATTTATGCATAGTCTCACTAGTTTATCTTGCCGCAAAGGCTTTTCATCTTCTGTGCTTTAATGTGTGGGGGATTGTTGGTATCCTTATGCACTAAAGAACCTTTCTTTTACTATTATTTATTTAAGAGTCCCACATCGGTTGTGGAGAACTCTTTAGTGTCATTTATTAGTATTTCCACACATCACTAGTGTGTTAGTCTCAGTAGAAGGCTAAGGTGGTGGTGACCACCGGCCGGCTACGCCGTCTGGCCATGGCGTGGCGAGGTGGGCGGGCCTGGACCGGCCTGCATGCGATAGCTTTTCCGCTGCTCATTAAAGTGGAATAATTGTTACTCGTTACGCCTCCGTTGGGATATCCGTTGCGCAGGAGTAAATACGCGCAAGAGGTATCCGTTGCGCATTCTAAATGCATGTATTCGTTGGGGATTAACTCCCCAACGGATCCTTACTTGGGAAACCCCTATATAAGGGACGTCAGGGTAAGGGTATTCTCATCCCTTTCTCTAAGCTCTCTCATTTCCTTCTAGTTCTGAATTTCCTCAAAGGTTTTCGAGTTCCTTTTGTGAATTTCTTTCGAGTTCTTTTCAAGCTGCTGCAAGACCTGTAATTCTGGGATTTGAGTTTCTCATCCTTTCTAGTTCACGAGTGGTGGAGATCATCCGACAGGAAGCAATCTCATCCTGGGGCAGACGTCCATAGATCCATCTGCACCTGTGTGGTGGTGAAATCTGCCTAAAGAAAGCGTCTCCTAAGACGTGATTCGGCTACCAATTGTTCGGTCATTTCTTTCCTTTACTTATTTATTTTCTAATTTTTAATTTATTTACAGTTTCCGCGAAACATTTTTTCCAACAACCTTTACTTAAGGAACTTAATTTTTCTTCCCCAACACCTACTCCTCTCCATGTAGACAATAGAAGTGCTATACAATTCGTCACTAATCCAAAATTTCAATAATGGACAAACCATTTTAAGTTTATCATCATTTCATTCGTGAACACTCTGAAGATGACACCACCATTATCCCACGTCTCATCTGAGCTACAAATTGCTGATTTGTTTACTAAATCCATTCTTGGTGTCCAAATTGATGTATCTTGACAATCCACATCATTTTGAGAGGGAGTGTGAAGAGAGTACCAATTCCAGTAAACCGACAGAGCTGATATCCCTGGCAGTTTGATTTTTTCTAGATAACTACTTGTTCCTTAGATATATATATATATATTCTTTTAAACCCTTTAAAAGGGGTTTTCGTGTAATTGTACTTGTGAGCATTAATATAAAAACAGGGCCCTCCCTCTAAGAGGGTACGACATTTCTATGGCAAATCTAAGTTTGTCAGTTTTCGCATCCATGATTTCTTTATCTTTAGATTTCCTCCCCTTCTCTCGTGTTTGGATGGGTTTGGTTCTTAAAGGCCCAAATAATTTATCTGTACTTTGTAAAGATGTAAAGAGCAAAATGAGAGAGAAGTTTGGAGGAAAAGTTGATTCCTCAAAGGAGGATCGACCAACCATTTTATAATCAATTTACCCTAATCACATGCTAGTAATCAGCAGTAATTATAATCTAATTACAATCAAGAATTGAAGAATAAAGAATATCTAAAGAATATCCTATCTCTATACGTAGAAGAAAATCAATGAAACAGCCTGTATAAGGCTTATCCTAGACCCACACGTGGGATATTTTACATGGGTTAAAAACTGATTGGGCTGGGCCTAGGGCCTGTTAGCATAAGTCCATTATCTTCTACACTCCCCCTCAAATTGATGTGGTAAGGCAGAAAACATCAATTTGCTAGTGAGATCATGATGACGCGTTTTGGGGAGAGCTTTTGTGAAGATATCCGCCAACTGGTTAAGAGTAGAAACATGAGGCAAAGTTATTTTCTCCGTTACAACATGCTGACGGATGAAGTGGCAATCAATCTCAATGTGCTTCGTTCTTTCATGAAAGACCGGATTGTTTGCAATTCTAGTAGCACTGGTGTTGTCCCCATGAAGAGGTGTAGATCTAGCAATGATGATACCGAATTCACAAAGAAGACGACGTAGCCAGATGATTTCAGCACTCGCAGATGACATGGCCCGATATTCAGCCTCAACAGAAGATTTAGAGACGGTGGTTTGCTTCTTGCATTTCCACGAAATCAAGGAGTCCCTAAGAAACATACACCAGCCAGTGGTAGAGCGCCGAGAATCTGGGCAACCAGCCCAGTCAGCATCCGAATAAGCTGATAAGTGTAGAGAAGCGCCCGAAGAGTAGAATAGACCATGGTTAAGGGTGCCTTTGACATAGCGGAGTATGCGCAAGGCAGCAGCAAGGTGAGGTTTGTGAGGATTGCTCACAAACTGGCTAACCGTATGAACGGCATGAGAAATATCTGGTCGGGTCATAGTTAAGTAGAGCAAACTACCTACTATTCGCCGAAAAACAGAAGGATCATCTAGGGCCTGGCCATCATCCCTACGGATCTTGCTGTTCAACTCCATAGGAGTATCAAAAGTGTGAGCATCATCAAGTTGTGCCGAAGTAATTAAATCTTTAGCATATTTCCGCTGATGAACCCGAATGCCAGATTTGCTACGCAAGAACTCCAGCCCTAGAAAGTAGGTGAGAGGACCAAGATCCTTCATTTTGAAGTGGTGAGTGAGATGACGTTTGAGATCCGTAATACCAGCACTATCATTGCCACTGATAATCATATCATCAACATAGACTAAGAGAAATGTGTAGCCTTTTGATGTCCATCGGAGGAAGAGGGAACTATCAAAGTGACTCTGGCGAAATCCAGCTTGAAGGATAGCGGCCCGAAATTTATCAAACCAAGCCCTGGGAGCCTGCTTAAGTCCATAAAGAGCTTTCCTCAATTTACAAACATGGTGTGGAGGACAAGCATAACCCGGAGGTGGTTTTAAATAAACAGTTTAATGTAAGTCGCCATGAAGAAAGGCGTTTTTGACATCCATTTGCCATAGGGGCTAGTTACGGGCTGCAGCTACACGAAGGAGGGTGCGAACAGTGGTCATTTTAGCCACTGGTGCAAAGGTCTCCTCATAGTCAATCCCATATTCCTGCTTATAACCTTGGGCAACCAATCTGGCTTTGTAGCGGTCAAGACTCCCATCAGAATGAACTTTGATGGAATAGATCCATTTACTGCCGATTACAGAGGCGCCGACAGGGGCCGGTACCAATTCCCATGTTTTGTTTGCTTCAAGAGCAAGCAACTCCTCGGTCATAGCATCTTGCCAGTATGCAATCTTCGAAGCCTGTGAATAAGATGTAGGTATAGGAGCACTATCCAAAGAAGTGAAAAGAGCAGGAAAGCCATATCTGTCAGGAGTAACAGAAGGATGACTAGAGCGTCTCAGGGGTATGACACTAGCAGTAGAAGAAGCATTAATACCTGAGGATGCAGTAGGTGGCACTGGGAGAAGATCAGAAGAATGAGTCCCCACAGGAGGAACCTTGTTCCGCCGGACATAGACATTGGTAATAGGTGGAGGTGGAGAAGTAGTTGCAGGAAATTGAGGCAGATAAGATACAGCAACCGGATGAGTATCCAAACGCAAAGAAAAGAAAGGAATGTGTTCCAAGAAGATCACATTACGAGATATCCGCATGCGATTCTTAGATTGGTCATAACACAGAAATCCCTTGTGTTCAGTACTGTAACCTAGGAAGAGACATTTGGCAGCCTGAGGGGACAACTTAGTGCGCTCTGTAGGTGGAAGATGGACAAAGCATAAACAACCAAAAACACGCAAGTGAGAATATGAAGGAGTATGACCAAAGAGAGCTTCATATGGAGTAGTCTTTCCTAGAACGGAGCTAGGATGACGATTGAGGAGATATACAGCAGTCTTTGCAGCATCACACCAAAATTTGGGAGGAATTAAGGATTCAAGTAGGAGAGTTCGAACAGTTTCAAGAATATGCCTGTTTTTCCTCTCTGCAACACCATTTTGCCGAGGAGTATGTGGGCAGGATTTTTGGTGAAGAATGCCTTTATCAGAAAGAAAAGCAGAAAATTCATGGGACATGTATTCTCCGCCGGAGTCAGACCTAAGAATTTTTATATCCTTTTGAAATTGTGTGTGAACCATATTATAAAACTTTTGGAAAAGAGAAAAGACTTCAGATTTGAAGCGCATGAAATAAATCCAAGTGAATCGAGAATGATCATCAATGAAGGTCACATAATACTTAAACCCTGTCCGACTTAATGTGGGTGCAATTCCCCAAACATCAGTGTGAATGATAGCAAAAGATGTTAAAGCGCGAGAACGATGAATGGGAAATGGCAAAATATGACTTACTCAAACAATACGTTGCACATTTTGATTGAAGGAAAGAGGACATCATTTTATTATCAATAGTGGGTTCTAAACAACCAATTTTAAACAAGGAAAATAAATAAGCATTGTTTACATGACCAAGACGACTATGCCAGATAGTCCACAATTTATTGAAATTAGGAGAAGAAGAAGAAAATAGGGAATGATGTCCAAGGTCCAGTAGAAAAAGTCGACCATGTTTACTCCCCGTCACGATCACTCTCCCAGTTTGCCGCTCCTGTATGACACAACCAGTGGAAGAAAAGTTAATATGGTACCCATCATCAATAAGTTGTCCGACGGAAAGTAAATTGGCTGATAATTTTGGAACAAAATAGACATTGGAGAGATGGAGGGACTGGCCAGAGACACTAGATAAAGTAATGGTACCAATTCCAGAAATGAGTAATTGGTCTCCATTAGCAGTAGTTATTTTGTCTTTGCCAAGGTAAGGTTGAGAGGCTGTAAAGCTATGTTCCACAGAAGTCATGTGGTTTGATGCTCCTGAATCTAGAAACCAGGTAGATGGTGTAATGGAGGAAGACCTAGAGATTGAAGAATGAAAAGCAGGAAATGCGGAGGAGACTGAGTTTGATACCGACCACCATTAAAACCCATGGATGCATATGCGGAAGTCACCGTGTTCTGAATTAGATCTTGAATCTGGGCTGGAGTCATGGATACAGCCCCGGAAGAAGCGCTTCCTGTGTCAGGCAGAGATGCTTGAACTTGGAATGCAGCTGGTCGTGACCTGGTGGAAGGATTTTGCTTCTGCTGGGGTCCATTCTTTCGCTGTAAGCTGCGACAATCATCAATAAGATTACCAGAGCGTTTGCAATATCTGCACACCAATTTCTTTCGACAATTCTTGGCCAGATGACCGAAGCCTTTACACTCATAGCATTTTGTAGGCTTCTGATTGGGGGTTGCCAGAAGGTCAGACTCAGTCTGAAGAGAAGCTAGGGATGCCTGTGGTTCTTCAAGAATGGTACGCTGAGAGTTTAGGCGAAGTTCTTCGCGAAGGACTTCTTGGAAGCATGTGTCCAGGTTTGCTGTTACTTCTCGATTCATGAGAGCCGACCGAATAGATTCGAATTCAGGTCTGATATTCATAAGGAACTGGCTAATGTGGGTTTCCTCTTGTAATTTAAGAGCCTCAGACAGAAACCCAGCAGAAACAGTTTGAACAATCATAGCATCCCTCTCAGTCCATAAGGTGAGAAATCCATTGAAGTACGCTTGCACAGATTTATCACCTTGACTGAATTTTGCAATTTCATTATCTAGTTGAAATTTGCGAGCTTTATTTGTTTGATGATAAATATTCTTAAGATGACTCCACATATCAGATGCGGTAGTATATGCTTGAAGAGCAATTGCAAGAGAAGGGTCAATGGAGTTAAGAATCCAAGTGATGACCTTAGCATTTTCTTTTGACCAGGTGGGTAATGCTTTTGTGTCAGTAGTGCTGGCAGTAGGTTTAGTTATCGATCCATCGAGATAACCAAACAGACCTTGGCCTGCTACAAAATTCTTTAGATGAAAGGACCAGGCCATATAATTATTTCCATTAAATTTAACGGGAATAATATCATATTTTTCCATTGATAATAGTTCAGCAGGAAGAAGAAGAAGAAGAACCAGCAGAGATGCAAGTAACACAGCAGTGAAGAAAATCAACTATTGCAGACACAGATGCAAGATCGGGCTTCCAAATAACCCCCGGAGCTTAGATAGCACGTCAATAATAGTGGATCACTACTGATCATATCATAACAGAAGACTTTCTGTTTCCAATAACCACAGATCACCGATCTGGTTAATGCCAAGATTAAAGATCCTTGATCTGTGATTCTCCCAAGAGCAGTATAATAAATCAACAGCAGCAGCAATATTGCAGAGAAGCAACAGTAGCAAGCTGATATGAATCAAATCTTCCCAGAGACAACCCAGACGACCTTCAGATTTGTGTCTGGATGAGCACGTGGGGCCCACAGATGGATCAAATCACAGATCAGGTTTGATCGCTGTAAACTGGATCAAATGTACTTTCTTTAGGTCCAAATCTGATGAGATTTGGAAAAAGATCCACAAATCTGGACGGTGATGATGAAATCTGTCTGAGAAAAACCGTCAGATGAAGAAGAGGTTGGAAACTACCTCAAAGGTGATGGAAAATTCCTGAAAAATCACTTTAATTCCCAGAAAAGTGAGTCCACCAACATGGAGTGAACTGTTGGTGATGTCTGGATCAGCGTATGTGGGCAGCAATGAAGCAGTGAAGCCGTGACGAGAAAACCGCACGACTCGTCCAGTTCGTCAGTGGGTCGATATTGCACAGAGATCCTATTGGAGGATCAGTGAGCATATCAGAGGTGGGGGATGGAAGGGCAAGCTATTTTCGCAACTCCAGGCCAAAGTTTCACTCAAATCGGATCAAAATCCATAGATTTGGACGGTTTTGATGAAAACAGAGGCAAGAAATGGAAATATCACAAATGTTGCTGGAAACCTCACCTCTGATGCGAGAAAAAATCCAGAAAAATGCTCATAAATACCAGCGATGTTGGTCGACCAAGATGGAGGTGATCGTGAGAGATGTTGAAGACGATCCGAAATGGGCCACGTCTTGATCAGGGATGATCAGACAGTATCAGGGATGATCAGACACTCCAGGAAGAAGATCCAAGTCAGGGAGAATGACTGAATCAATGAGAGAAGGCAACTATAGCTCTGATACCATGTAAAGATGTAAAGAGCACAATGAGAGAGAAGTTTGGAGGAAAAGTTGATACCTCAAAGGAGGATCGACCAACCATTTTATAATCAATTTACCCTAATCACATGCTAGTAATCAGCAGTAATTATAATCTAATTACAATCTAGAATTGAAGAATAAAGAATATCTAAAGAATATCCTATCTCTATACATAGAAGAAAATCAATGAAACAGCCTGTATAAGGCTTGTCCTAGACCCACACGTGGGATATTTTACATGGGTTAAAAACTGATTGGGCTGGGCCTAGGGCCTGTTAGCATAAGTCCATTATCTTCTACATACTTGTCTTCAGAAGAAGCCCAAAGCCTTTTAACATGGTCAAATTGGTGATATTAGCTCTTTGGAATAATTATCGTGAATACAGTAGTGTGAACTAGAATAAAGAAGCATAAACAAGTTCATTTTGATATGTTGTAGAGCTCCAAATTAAGAAACTCGGATCAGAGTAACAAGTGATACACAACGCAAGAATACTGATGCACCTGCCCTTAAATCCTTTATAAACATAATTTAGATGGACGAACACAACGTTTAATGACGTACTTGAACCAAAAGAAGAAATTGTGAAGTCATTAGATCCTGGAAAAGTATGGTGATGGTGCACTCTAACAAAATGTCCCATCTATTCTAGGAAAGCTTTTGAAGTAAAATTGATGTATAATTCAAGCCTTGTAGATACATGAAAATGAAGCATAGTTGTCAATTTCAGTTCGGTTTGGCCGAAATGGCTGAACAATTTCGTTTTAGACCACTGGCCAAACTGAACTACCTGTAAAACATTTCATTCTGAATTTGTCCATTTTGGCCAAAACCTTTTATTTTCTTTTTTTTAAAAAAAAAGGACAGGGGTCTTTTTGTAATTTTTTTTATAGAATCAATGTAAAGACCCCAACTTTATGCAAATTATAAAATAATTACATGTCATCCTATAAGTTGAGATTTGAGAATGCATATCTAATTTCAAATTGTCATGTACACACTGCTTATGAATTATTCATTTGGCATGTAGAAATAATATATTACACTATTGATTTAGTAGAATTTAATTGTATATAATTTATATTATTTTTATATATGAGTTTTTAATTTTTAATTTTTTTTATTTCTTTTTAATTTTTTATATGTCTAAGTAGCGACTTAGACTATGTCAAATGTATTAAAAGCAATGACCAAAAGGTTCTAGTGAAGTTCAACGATATCAAAGAAAGGTGGAGGGAATATTTTAGAAAACTTTAAATGAAGACTATGTAGGACACATGGGAACAAGAGAGGGAACTTTGTTAGCATAACATACTTTTTTTCACAAAATTAAGGTGGTGGAAGTGAGGAAGGCATTGAACAAATGAAGACAGGAAAGGCTACAGGTCCAGATGACATTCTAATAGAGGCTTGGAAATGCTTTGGAGAAGTTGGTGGGATTTGATTAACTAGGCTCTCTAATAAGATATTAATGACAAAGAAGATCCCAGATGAATGGTGGGATTTGATTAACTAGGCTCTCTAATAAGATTTTAATGACAACGAAGATGCCAGATGGATGGAGAAGAAGTACTGTAGTATCTATATATAAGAATGAGGGAGACATACAAAAACTGTACCAACTGCCATAGGATTAAACTTATGAGTCATACTATAAAGGTATGGGGGAGAGCAATGGAGCAAAAACTCATACAAAAGACCAAGATATATGAAAATCAATTTGGTTTTATGCCAGGGAGGTCAACTATGGAAGCTATCTTCTCACTTAGGCAATTAATGGAAAAAATTGAGCGAAGAGAAAAATCTGCATATGGTCTTTATCAACCTTGAAAAATCTTAAGATAGGATACCTAGATATTTAATTTGGTGGGTTTTAAATAAAAGGAATGTTCCAAGAGGTTACGTTGAGATTATTTAAGACATGTATGGAGGAGCGGTAACGAGTGTGAGAACTACCTGTGGTGAGACATGTGAGTTCGCAATGACCATAGGTTTGCATCAAGGGTTAGCTCTAGGCCGTTATCTATTTGCATTGATTATGGATGAGCTAACTGCTCGTATTCAAGATGAGGTACCTTAGCGTTTGTTGTTTCCAGATGATATAGTGCCGGTAGATGAATCAAGAGGTGGTGTGAATGCAAAACTCAAGAGATGGCGGGAGGCTTTAGAATCCAAAGCTTTAAAATAAGTTGTACAAAGACAGAATATATGGATTGCAACTTTAGTGGGCATTTATAAAGAGCTGAAACTGCTGTGATAATTGAAGCCCAGGAGATACCACAAGGAAACTCATTCTGTTACCTTGGTTCGATAATTACCAAGGATGGAAAGATCGATGAAGAAGTCAAACATAGGATAAAAGAGGGATGGTTGAAGTGGAGACTTGCTTCTGGAGTGCTTTGTGACCGAAGAATTCCAACAAAATTGAAGGGAAAATCCCTCTAGGACAGTGATTAGACCAGCTATCTATATGGAGCAGAATGGTATCTAAGGAAGAAACAACATATGCACAAAATGAATGTAACAGAGATGAGAATGTTGAGGTGAAGGAGAAAATTAGAAATGAGCGTTTTCGAGAGCACCTAGGGGTAGCATCAATAGGGGATAAAATTAGAGAAACCGTTTGAGATGGTTTGGACATGTCCAATGTAGGCCGACAATGGCGTCAGTAAGGAAAAGTTTGGTTATGCAGATTGATGGCCCACCAAGGGGTAGGGGTAGTAAGCCGAAGAGGACGTGAATGGAGGTAATGAAAATAGATTTGAATAAGTGCAACCTAGCTGAAGATTCGGCTCAAGATAGATCAGAATGGAGAAATAGAATTCATGTGGCCGACCCCAACATAGTTGGGACAAGGCTTTGATGATGATGATGATATATCCTAAACAAACTCCGAAATGTATTACTTAAATTCCAAGTTGGCCGAAATGTGCTACTGGTGCATCATTCAAGTTATGGGCTCTATCTTTATAGAGGAATTTCGAAACTGCCTCTCCAGAATTCTGTCTGTAGGGTGCCCCCTCATTCGTTACTTTTGGAGCCAAAGAAACTCCTCAACATTAGAAGATCCTCTTCCTTTCTCCTTGAAGATACAATGAAGACACTGGAGACCAGCCTTCTCTCTTTCTTCTCTTTCATTCTTAGACTTAAGTGAAGCTTATCTACTCTTGGATTGTAGAAGGAACACAAGAGCCATAATATCTGATTGTAAAATGCTTCTTGGATTTTAGTGCTAATTATACCCATATCAAACCAAATAAAGTGTCCGGCTTCCCTCAGCTGCGTGCTTTTCATTCCTTGCACATAAACTTTTCATATGTTTTATTCAGTGACAGGGTATTTATAGTATTATTTTGATCAGTAGCTCCATGGATGAGACATGTGAGCTGTGCACGGCATTTTCCATCTTTCTTTTTCAAAATAGGAAAGAATCCATGATATGCTTGGGGGTGAAATGTTGTAAATGTGCAGTGATTCATTTACTGTGTTTCAGAAAGTACATGAATTCATTTCATTGCAGTTTCACCATTGTGTATTGCTTTTTATCAAAGGGTGCAGTGAAGTTATTATAAGAACTGACTAGTGTTTTGTCTTGTATAACACAGGAAAAGCCACATTCACTTGATAGGATTACAACAACCAAGTGCCGATATATGTAATTCGCAGAAGGAACTTTCTAATACTCAACCTATCATTGGATTGCCTGCTAATTCTCACAAGAGCTTGCCTGTTGATGAACCCCTTGACAGTCGGGCAACTAATTTAAAGAAAGCATCACCTATAGTTCAGCCTGTCATTGGACTCGCAGCAGTGAGCAGAGTGGACACATCAGCACACAATACATCGTCCCAGAGCATATTTTTCCAACAGATTGAGGAAAGTCGAACACAAGAGGGTAAGTTAAATTCACAGATGGCCTCTAGAAGATGATGGAGATCATCATACTGTGTCTAACACTGGCTATCTGATGAAATGTGCATGATTACTGCTATACTACAACATCTCCTGTACCAACATTTGTTCCTTTCTTTTTCTAATGATAATCTATTCTCCTAATTTAAGGTGTGATACTTGTGATACGACAGAATCAGAAACAATCAAAGCTAGATCAATCAAGTTAATGGTTCAGTTGACAAATTGACCTACTTCTTTAAATGGTTGAGTTTGACAAGTTGATTAATTACATGTGACTACCTTACGTGTGGGTCATGTGGGCTTGATTTTGGTGGACTATACACCACACTCCTGCACTCCACCCCAAATTGATGCGGATTCTGAAATAGGATGAATTTGGTAGGAAAATCATGACCACGACAGGGCGCAACTTTGGTGAGGAGCTCAGCCAGCTGGTTCTTATTGGCTACTTATGGAAGATGTATTATGTAGGAGAGAATATGCTGACAGATCAACTGATGGTCAACCTCAATGTGCTTGGTTTGCTCATGAAAAATAGGATTGTCTGCGATCTGCATGGCACTAGTATTGTCAACACTGAGTAGAGTGAGACAAAGGACAGGAACAACAAATTAACGAAGAAGACGTCAAAGCCAAATCACCTTACTTGCAGGGGACATAGATCGGTATTCAGTTTCAGCGGGAGATTTTAAGACCATAGTTTGCCTTTTCATCTCCAGGAGATATGTGATGTGCCAATGAACATATACCAGCAGCTATTGGTGGATCTTCTAGTGTCAGGGCATCCAGCCTAGTCTACATCTGCATAACCTTAGAGATGTAAAGAGGAAGTGGTGGAGTACAAGAGGCTATGATGAAGAGTACCACAAATATGACAGAATCTGGTGGACAGGTGTGAGATGTCGTTTGTGAGGATTACTCATAAACTAACTATTTGGCAATGATGCCCAGATATGAATACGGGTACGGACATGGATGCGGGGAACGGGGATACGACTCTGCACTTTAGGAAATCTAGGACACAGATACGGATACGGGTGTCCTAATTTTTGCTTTAGATCATATTTGAATTAATGAAATTATCATTGTTTATGTTCCTTTCTAACAATTTCTATGTTGTGAAGTAAAAAAATTGAAAGAACTAAATGAAATAATGTACTTGCTAAGTAGGATATGCTAAACTTATACCCTAGAAGTATCGGTGCAGTTCAGGTACCAATACACGTTGTCACGACCCAAATTCCGGGGTCCTGTCGGATATCCGGATCGTGATAACTTGGCAATAATTACTATACATTCATCAAATAATTCTCATAAGCATTTGGGATTTAAATCAAATAATAATTTCAATTAATTAATGAGTTATAAATACTCATACTTTAATATGTTCTGTCTGCATCAATAATGTACTAAAACCTTTAAATAAATTTCCTAAGCAAGGGCTATTCCCTTATCCATTAAATTATCTTTTCTCGTTCTCTCTTGTCAGCCACGCGTGTTGAAATCTACGTGCTGAACATCGTTTTGCTCTGTCCCACCTGCAGCATGATTACCTGAAAGGGGTAACACAACATCAGTACTACTGGTGAATGAATATTCCTAATTACACAAATCACATAAAACATAACATCACATAGTTCAGCAAGTCTAAATCAATAATCAAATATTATTAAAAATCCTTTTACATACAAATCCGTGCCCATGCACATCACCACGCCTCAAAGGCCTTATCGTATACATGTATACCGGTCACAATGACCCTGTCTCATCTGACACGTCTACAAAGGACCAGCCATCATAATGGCCACACACGTCCACTAAGGACCAGCCATCATAATGGCTACACACGTCCACTAAGGACCAGCCGTTATAACGGCCCAGACACTAAGTCCAACATCCCACGTCTGGGACCATCCCAAAATCTGGGACCAGTGCATAATATATCATAATCACATAGCAACTAGAATTCATTATTCACAACATACAGAAATAGTAGTGTGGACCTAGCCCCATTCAAGTCCTTATCAGATTAGTGCTCATAACTATAGGGGTGGCCCACTCTTTATCACAAATTGAATATTACCCGGCATCACATCAGACTTCATTACAATAGTCCACATAATTAATTATAATTTACATAATTAATTATAATTCACATAATTAATCATATTTCACATAATTAATCACAGTTAATTAATCATGATCACTAAGCTTCAATTCATCTAAGTAATAAAATTAATCTACACAAGCCTAGGTCTATCTCAATTACCAGACCCCTTTTTAGGACTCATTATTCCATACAGAATACCAACGAATATTCTGTTCATATCTGAACTTCTTGGCATAGAGTTCAGTGGGTCCCACATAGCCAATCCAAGATCAGACTCCTAGGCCATGGTCGCCCAAGACTGATGTATCTCACTAATGAATCCGATTCATCATTGGACCATTCTTTGGGGCCCACAAACTCAAAACAGATTCTACAACAACTCACGCCTGAGATTTCTTGAATTTACTGGACAGTGGGTCCCACTGGTCCAAACCCCAGATGTCCAACTACACCATGGTCGACCAGGGGTCCTTTATCAGATGTGTGGTCTTGATCATTGATCAGATCAATAGATGGGTCCCACAACTACAAACGACCAAATCTGATTTTTCTTGGTCATTCACGATTTTTAATCTACTGGTAAATAGATGGTGGTCCAAACAGGGTTCATCTCACATGGTTCCAAGTCCATCTTGGTCGACCATGAGTCTACTACAAGATCTGTGGATCAGATTTATCATCTAGTGGGACATGGGGTCCCACAGCCTCCTAAAGCCATTCTTCCTCATTGACGACAGGCTTCTGTTTCTCTGTTTTATGTGTCTTGTACAGATACTTGATAAAATCTCAAGAAGAAACATGAGTTTAGCAACTCCATGGACATTATACACTTCACAGTGAATTTCTATGTAATTCATGGTTACAGAAATCATTACTGTAACTACATAATTTCTAACCCAATAGAATCATATTCTATCATCAGTCCCCTGATCAAAGCATCCAAATAATTAGGAAGATCCACTCACCTTTGATACGCGATTGTAGTTCGTCTTCCCGCTGACTTCTTCCTCTTCTTCCCTTGGATTCCAACGACCAAGCTCTCTCTCTCTCTCAGATTTTCTCTCAAGGGAAAGAATTGAATAAGATACTCCAAAAGGGGTCGTTGGTTGTTAATATAGGCAACAGAGAGGTAGAGTCCTAATTTCTTTGTAACTGGACATAGAGTCCTGTCCAATCTCCTCTCATCAGAGTTGTTAAACAACTCCTCTTTCATTCAATAATAATACACGTGAGGTTCTAATAATCTAATAGGAAATCTAAAATCCAGGATATTACACACGTATCGTATCGGTCTGATACAGATACATTGGGCTTGTCCAAGTATCCGGGTATGATAGCTATCGGGGCTTATCATAGTAAGATATAACAAACTGCTAACAATGGTGCAAAGTTGGATCAGGTAGAGGACTACCTTCCTTTTTGCGAATTCTGGCATTCAGCTCTAATGAAATATCATTAATTTTTTAGTTGGTCAGATGTGGCAACGAGAGTAAATCCTCTGCATATTTCTTTGATGGATACAAATACCAGCTTTTGTGGAAGAAATCTCGAGTCCAAGTAAGTTAGAGGCCCTAGATCTTTCATCTTAAAAGTGCGGATAAGATATGTTTTGAGTCCTATAATTCCATTGACATCATTTCCACTATAATCTTATCATCGAAATAAAGAAGCAAGATAGTGCAACCACACTCAGTCCGCTGAATAAACATGGAACTATCGGACTTTGGTAAAAATGTGCTTGAAGAATTGCTCCTCAAGAATTTTCTAATCACGAACGTGGGGCTTGTTTAAGACCATCACATATGGAAAACATGAGTTGGCTAACATGGATGCAGAGGTGGCCGCATATGAACTATCTTGTAAGTCAATGTAAGCATTTTTTAGATCCATTTGCCAAAAAGGCCAGCTTCGAATAACAACTGCCGGCAGAGTGTGAACTGTGGTCATTTTAACTAGCAGAAAGGTCTCTTCATAGCCAATGCCAGCAACAAGACGGGCTTTATATCTATCTTGTGGCTGCCATCAGATTACTTTTTTTTTTTTTATAACATGAAATTTACTTTCAATGACCGGTGATCCAACAAGTCTTGGAACAAGATCCCACGTTTGATTAGTTTTGAGAGCAAGTGGTTTTTTTTTTGTCATAGCATCTTACCACCAAGGTAATTTTTTTTTTGGCCTATGAATAGGAAGAAGGAATAGAAACAAAAGAACATGAAAACCAAGGAAGTCGTGTGCTTTAGAAATACGAGTGGAATACTGCACAGATGGTGTGGTTCATGGGAAATATTACCTTGAGGAAGAGGATTTGGTGATGGTGAGTGATTAGGACCAGGCGCATTTGCAGGTGGAGGCTTTGGCCATCAGTTATAGACCTTCATGATAGGAGGTGTTTGACTGGGAAATTGAGGAAGATTAGAAATATTGAAGGGACGAGAATCTGTTTGAAGAGAATGAAAAGGAACATGTTCAACAAATATCAAATTACTAGAGATACGAGTATGAAAAGCCTTCAGATTATTACAATCCTTTATGTTAGTCACTATACTCGAAAAATACACATTTTGCTACTTGTGACAACTTGGCCCTTTCCAAAGAAAAAAGATGAACAAAGCCGAGACAACCAAAAGTGTGTTAAGTGAGAATATGGACTAGGGAAGAGGGATTCATAGAGAGATGTAACGCAAAATGGGGGTTGAAAGTTTATTAATTAAGTGAATGGCAATATGGATAGCTTCGCACCAAAACAGCCTTTACAAGCTAGTCGGTCATGTTTTCTAACTAGAAAAAAAGCTTATATGGCTCTTGTTAGTTCCACTACTAAAGGTAATTAAATTATCCTCTCTTTTTAAAGTAGGTTCTTTCTATTACAAGTCAAATGCTAATAAATTTTTCAATATTTTTTCTCCTAACTCATTACTTTTTCCAAATCCTTGTCCTCCATGTACTCTCTCATAGCCTCTATTATCCTTTCCTACATGCCCATTTAGGTCCCCTCCTAGGAATACTTTTTCAGTAGTTGTAATTTCTCATATTAAACCATCCATCTCCTCCCAATTTTTTTTTTTTTCATATAATCCTGCTTGGGGTGCATAGACACTAATGACATGCATTATGTTTTCTTCTGACGCTAGTTTAATTGCTATGATTCTACTATCACCCAACCTCTTTAACCCCACAATTTTGTTCATTCATATCCTTATCTAGTATTAAACGAACTTCATTTCTTGCATTGTTCGCTCCTGCATAGTAAAGTTTATAACCATTAGTGAGCTCCGTAGCTTTATTCTCTTTCCACTTTGTCTCTTGTAGACAGACTACATAAACTCTTCTTTTTTTCATGAGATCAATCAAATCCATGCTCTTGTTTCTATGCTCTAGGTAGCAAGTCGAATCCTCCTCTTCTTTTGGGCTAATTTCTTGACTACACCAGTCCCAATTGGTGAAGGAAACCTTGCTTACTTTACATTGCAACTAAGCATTGCTGCAGTGGGTCGCTTAAATCGGGGATCCCCTAACATGTAACATTTGCCTACTTTTCATTGCAATCAGGTGCCACTGCAGTGCATCGCTTAAAGTGGGAAAAACCCCATCACGATTACAAAATTCTTTTATTGTCACTTCCCGAATCCGGGGCCCATTTGGGTTCCGGACCATGACTAATTTATCACAAACCAGCATAAAATCAAATCTACATCATAAGCATAAAACGGGCATTTATTGAATTATTTAATCACTAGCACCAAGTCCATAATAATAAAATAAACAAACTAAATACAACTCACAAACTGAAATTCATAAGTTTGATCCTATCACATGTTATTCATAAATTCAAATTTAAAATAAACTAAACGAGGCTAGTCCCCGAAATCATTAATGATATGCCCTCAGCCACAGATGTCGAAGTTAAGCTCCTGATCATCGCAGTCCGCATAATCTTCTACAATCTGGTTACCTGGCAAGCGCAAACCGGGGATCAGTACATTAAAATCCTAATTTATTTGTGAGCTTGTGTGTTTGTATGTGACATAAGAATAGTACATTACATAAATTAATCATATGCCCAAATGCAGTTAAAGAAATAAGCAACACACAGGTAAGGCGACATCTAACAACCACCCCCCGTCTGCTTGGTAGCACAGGCCCCCAACAAACACATCTCTAAGATGCCTCCCAAAATCTGAATCTTAGTACCACCCATACACAACAAAATTAAGGAATGTCTCCTTCACACTACAGTAACGTATTATACCTCCCATACACAACTGCATCATAGAATGCCTCTCCATACACAGCTGTATCATCAAATGCCTCCCCATACACAACTGTATCATCGAATGCCTTCCCATACACACCGTAGCATCGAATGCCTCCCCTTACACTACTGTTGCTTTCATACTTGCGCATATAATAGATTGACCGTAATAGTCCTTAAAAGCATTTGGAAACAACCTCCCAAAAATGGCCCTTGTATAAGATTGTTTTCTTATACTGTACCTAGCCGATTGGGTGACAAAAAGAGTTCTTACCACAAATGAGGTCTTTCACTACTACCATATTCTCTTAATCCATTTATTTTTCATTCCTAGATAAAGTTACTCTATTTTACACACATCCATAAATATTGGTTTCTGAAATCAGTATCACACACTCATTTTTATTTTAACTGCTCTTGCTGTTTCACAATTGGTATCCCTGGTGTGGTACTAATTACATGGCCGCCCCCTTTTACTGATGTTGGTTAAATTCTAGTTGACATCTCATGTCCACAAACAACATAAGTGAAAAGAATCATAAATTTCATTAGTTATAGAAAACATCAGATTTTAAAATGATTGCTTATGACCTCTCACAACAGATGTACCTTCAATATTTGTAAAGATATCACGATGCGTAAGTAATTGTGTATCTGAAATTATCAAAAGATCATCAAATCATGGGCTTAAGGAGCCCAACCCACATTCAGCCACCCAATTTGAGGTTCGTTCCCAGACTGGAACTTTAAGTGGATGATTCAGCCATCAAAGGATCACATTTGTGAGTTTGATTCCTTTACAAAGCATCATACTTCCATTTCAGATTCACCAAAATTCATTGCATAGATTGTAATTATATAAAAAGGCTTGAATCACAACAACAGTCATAATAGAAGAGACCAGATTGCATTCAGTTCACCAAAACCCCACTTATAGAAATTCTGCCATGTCCAAAATATGGTTACAGGCATCAACGGAGACCTAAATAGGTATTGGAGGGTTCTGTTCACATCAAGAACCCCAGTAGGGTTCGGCCAGCCCTGGATCCTTAGATCTAGTGGTCGGCCAGCACAAGATAAATTGATCTAGTGGTCGCAGCTAAAAAGGCTAGCCTTAGATCTATAAATCTAAGGTGCAGCAAAACTCAGATCAATGGATCTAAGGTGTAGCCATGGAAAATAGGTCTCCTCTTTGGATTCCAGTGCAACAAATATAGAACTCACTTTTTTTTTTTTTTTTATGGAAGATTCAGATCTGAATCATTAGACCTACATTTTTAGAGCATGTAGGGATTGAAGAACACAGAAGACACATCTAAATCTAGGATATTTACTCACCTTGAATAGACTTTTGTAGCACTAATAATTCATGGTAGGCTATATGTCATCAAATCTGAGAATCTCCTCTTCCTTTCGTTCTTCCTCCTTTGATCTCCAAGATGTCTCTAGGTTAGGGTTCCTTTTGAGAGAAAGGCAAAGGCTTAGGGAGAGAGGGAGAAAAGAAAAGAAGAGAGCCCTACGAGTTCAAGGGTTTCAAGTGGGTCACTCATGGAACTTGTGCAAGAACCCAAAGGGGGTTTCGGGAAGTGTGCGCAAAACACAAATCCCCCTCGGGGTTTCTGCCCCCCCCACCCCGCCCTGCAATACGGATTTTGGCATGGTTACATTTGGCCGAGGGGGAAAAAGGGTTGGGGCTTTGGTACTGTTTGGTGGTTTGGATTGGGGGTGGCTAGATGACGACGGAACAGATGGATGAGGTGGCACGAGGATGATGGAATAGGAATCTAGGAAGGACTATTGTCTTCCCCGGCGATCGCTCTTTGGCTTTGATACCAATTGATGCACCCAAGATCCACGATCGAGCAATAGATCAATCTCCCGAAGGATTGATCGAATCCAAAAATGGATTCCAGACACTAGGGCACAAACAAAATTAGGGAACAACCCATAACTCACGATAACTCAAGCATGATTTGATTAATTGGAATAGGCATGTCTAAATACAATGAAAGGCTCTTCTATATATAAGAGCAAAATTCTTGCATTAAGGAAAGCTACTAATCCTAATTAAATAAACTTGAGATAAAAATAGCATGCCACGGTAGCTTCTCAGCCAATTTGGGCCGGTGGGCGGCACCCAAAGGGCTGGGTTGGATGGCTGGATCCATCATGTGGGCCCAAGGCTCTTTTAACCATTCGTACCCGTACCCGTACCCAACCCCCCCCCCCCCCCCCCCCTGCATTCTCTTTTTTACAACCATTGTAGGTCCCTCCCACTAAGTTATAACTTCTTATTATGTACTGAGGGCCCCATAACTTAAAATAAAACACCAGGCCTGGCCCAATGAGTCTTTTCTGACCAAACAGAACTTTAATAAACCCAGGGCCCACTAGCCAAACCCATAATTGAAATATTACAAATATTATTTACCAAATAATTTAATTAATTACCCCACATATAAGCCTCAAATAAAAAAAAATACATAAAAATATGGTACATTACATTTATATTAGAATCATGTTTGGGTTGTGGTTAAATTTTACGCTAGTTGTCAACCTGCCTAACGCAACCCTCTTTTATCTGGGCTTGGGACCTGCAATAAAAATTCGCGACGTTAATGAAATCATATACAAATATGGTTAACAATATCTCTTATTATAGTAACTGTACAATGCTGACTCAGACTCAGGTGGAGATATATGCATTATTAATTTACATGCGACTAATTTACATGTGGGTTGTGAGAGCTTGATTTTAGTGGACCTCACACCACACCTCTACTGATGGCAGTTTAGGTGAGTAATAGATCTAGTTTAAGGAAATTTGTGCTGGGGATTTTTATGAAAGCTTGTTAGAGTTCTAAAATGATTATGTTGTTAAAGTGATTTGTAGCGATTTAGCTGCTGGTAAATATTTGGTTATATGCTTTGGAAGTAGATGCTTAAGAGATTTAGATTGCAATGTGAAATTAATTTAATACTATTTGCTTATTTAGCTTTAAAAATGTAGTAATATCTTTATGAACTTACAATTGCCAAACAGTAATCTGCTGCTAAATAGCACATATATTGTAATTTTTAATATTACACTCTTTCTTTCAATGCAAATAGAATCTTGACAGTATTCAAATCTGTAAATATATTGTTCTGCATGTATTCAGACAGTACCCAAGTTTGTTTCAAGCCATGAGTTTGGTTTATATCTCCTAATTTCTTTCAAAATTTCTATTGTTTTCCTCATTTGAAGACTCGACCGTACTAGCTTGTGTGCAAGATCCTGTTCAACAGTCACTCACAGTGGCAGCTGAGTTCAGAGAGGTGAGTCAATGATTTAAGCTGTGGGCCTTTTTTTTTTTTTGCAGTGATTGAATGATTGACAAGAGCTGGGAGCACAGATGGAAGGTGCTCATTGTTGCAAGTGCAACCATGAGGTTGCGGGTCCAGTCATATTATCATTAAAAAAAGTGATCTATTGATATTTTAATATCTTTAATTTTATTTGTCTACAACAGAGTTTTAATCTCTTACCGTAAGCTTGATTCAATTATAAAAAATAACCTTTATCAGAGTATACTGCTTCAGTCATCTACTATCTACTACTAGACATAATAAAAAGTGAGCTGTTATGTGGAGTGTCATATATGATATATCTTGGATTTGGAATGTAAAGGCTTCTGCAAATGTTTGTACTTGTGTCACAATGTTTGTGTGGGTTGGGGGTTTGAGTGTATATGATGCAGATTGACGTGATGAAGCCCAAGAAGGTCACATTGTAGATCAAGTTTCTTGGAAGCATTTGATCATGTGTGTAGGGCCCTACCGTGTTTGGATGGATCCATTTGAACCCAAATCAGACCCATAAATATGCAACTAGTGGGATTTTTCAACAGAACATCCCTTGGGGAATGGGAGACTGTTGACGTGAATTAGGGGGCTGTAGGCCCGAACATATGACCCTGACTCAACCCCCATATGTGCTGTTAGTCACTAATGGAGCCCTAAGTGGCAGCTTGCCTAATTGGTCAGCATGCTTTGAAGCTTTCTATTGCTTTTTCTTTTTTGATTCAAACCACATGTTGATTTACATTGTTGTGATTCATAATGCTAATTCATGCTTTAGGTCGTCATACTTCCATCTCCATTGAGTTAATTATGTAGATCTACAGAATGTGTCTTTAAATTGATATTCCTTTCAGTATCATAACCTCATCAATGATGCCCAGATATGGCAGGGACACGCCATGGATATGTCAAGGACACAAATTTTACATATAAAAAGTGAACTATTGGATACGATACAACATGATACGTTGCCCATTCTGAAGTATCTGTCTATCATTGCAGCCTCATGCCTACACGATTTTATTTTGGTCTTCGAAATGTGTCCAGTTGATGTTCTCTTAGGTGCCATTGATGGCCAACCAGTCTCAATAGCTTATATTTCATGATCTTTTTAGGGCTCTGGTGAAAAAGTGACATATACGGATGTTTCAAGTACTCTGTCAGTTGAGAAGCTAGGTGAAGAGAATCTACAACTGCTTCTAAGGTAATGGCTATACTTTTTTGTTTTTCTAGGGTGGCCATTCAAAATGGTAACTTGTCGTATTGTTCCATTTATGTCTGGTTATGTAAACATGTATGCATTCTCCCAAGTCACAACTGCATCCATCTTAAGAGGGTTGGCCAAGTACGATTCTTTTTTTTTATTGGTAACAGTAAATATATATTAGATATGATCGAAATTCATATGCACAACGAAAAATATACAACATGCAAGCATAGGTAGAAGAGCATTATACCCAACAAAACCGACCAATTACACTGTAGGAGCAGCCAACTGTGAAATCCTATCCACCCCCTTGATTAGCTAAAGCATCTTCCAAACCATTCTAAGATTAACTCACATGACAAAAGACTACCTAAACAAAAGACGCCAGTGATTTACTTTATGATTCTCTTATTCCTTAAACTTTGGGTGTTGAACTAGTAAATACTATTTTTTTTAAATTAATCATCAAATATCTTTTATGTTAAGGAAAATTTTCTCTTGTGCATGCACTCCTGCAGTGGTACACATCCAGACCTTCACCAAAGGTGGGACCCTTGAATTTCATTGTAATGTGTTTCTACTGATGTAATAATAAATTAGCATTGCTCTCATGGAAGTTTCTTGTTGGGTTATCCACAGTTCTGTGAGAATTGACACTTTGCAAAAGTCTAAAAATGACACTGATATAGGTGCATTTAGTGAATCTTGTGGGCATAGATCTTACTGAATCAATGTGATGGGATATGTAGTTACAGCACTAGAATGTTTGTACCAACATCGTTTTAGTTGGAAGCTCAACTGCGTTGGCTTGTGCTATTTTTTTGAACTTGGTTGAAATCTTGAAGATGGCACCCACGTTTAGTCATGACATGTCATAGCCCCACCCAACTCAGTGGTTTGGTTTGAGATTGGTTGGAAAGATGGGATCAGAGGAGTTAGACCGGGTTTGGTTTGAGATTGGGTGGAAAGATGGGATCAGTGGAGTTAGGACTGGGTTCGGTGGGAAACAATAGGTTGTTGTGAGATAGGCTGGAAGATGGATGGAAGGATGACGTTTCTAGGAATTGGATGTAGGGATAATGCAGAGAGACTACTGTCTTCCCTGCAATCGCAGGATTTCGGCTCTGATACCAATTGATGCAGCCCCCTGATCCACGATTGAGAATAGATCAACCTCCCAGGGGAATGATCAAATCCAAAGATAGATTTAGCCACTAGGGCACACTTACGATAATGGTAAACGCCATAACTAACTAGATAACTCGGAGAGAAATTGATTAATAATAAGCACGAATTACAATAAGACTTGCCCATTTATATTTGCAGAGTATGATTGGTCTTCTATGTTGCTTGGACACGGACTTTCCTAAACTTTTAAGTTTAAATAAAATAGGAAATCTAAATAGGAAATAGAAATCCTAGTTAACTAATAATCAGAAAATAGAAATAGGGATAAAATTAGAATCCCATAGTAGTTCTCAGTCACAATTGGGCCTACGGGCTGAACCAAATGGACCGATTGACCTATGGGTCAATGGGTTGGCCTAGTTGACTTCTTGGGCCCAGTCCATACTGCATTAGGTCTCTATCATGGTCGACCCTGAAAACCGTTATGACTCGGCATTGCATTGCGGGTCACGGTCATCGCAGTCCATTGCGGTGCAAATGTTTTTGTACCCCAAAAATTCCTAAAACGCATCCAAAAAGTCCAAAATATTATAGAATACTAGAAAATAATTTTTTTCCATTAGTAAACCCTATAAAGCAAAATATTGGTCCTCTCAAACCTCAATCATAACATCCTGTATCACTTCATTGCCTTATCTAGAGCTTGTAAAGTCTATTATGAATTAAATAGATTTACATATATATACTAAAATAAGTCGAAATATCACAAATTTTACAATATGCATTGCAACCATAATTTTGAATTAACCATTAGGGTTAAAACACTTAAAATTCAAGAAACTAATAGTAGTCGTGCAGTACTCAATGACTCAATTGCCAAGTAAGTTGAGAGTAAATTTCAACTTTCAAGTAACATTTACTACTACATCAAGATGGATTAATTAATCAAACCAGTAGGCTATGGACATAGTATTATGGTTGAGGAGGGAAGAAGAAGTCTTCATATGAGAATCCACTGAAATCTTGCAAATCACTTGAGTTTTGGTAACAAAAAAGAGGGTTGGGAAGCATAGTTTCAGGAAGTTTCACAGATGATTTGGGGAAAAAAGAAGGGGAATGGAAGTAAAAAGAAAGTTGTCGGCTAATATTTTGACCGTTATTTTCAAAATATCGGTCGTTATAACCGTTATGACCATTATATTCAAAATATTGGCCGTTATGACCATTGTGGACCAATTGTTTTCTTTTTCCTTTTTCTTTTTTATTTTTAAAATCGTTTATGACCGTTATAACGGAGATTATTAGGTCGTCCCTAGGTATCGGGTTTGTAGGGAAATTTCTTGAAGAGGGGAGTGCGTTTCAAAATTGGAGAGGGTGTTGCAGTTAGGTTTTGGATACATGATTGGTTGGGGTGGGTTCTTTGTATTCTTTCTAATCTATGTTACTTAGGGAGCTGTCTAACAAGTTGGTTTAATGATTGTTATTTGGGCGAGGATATTCTGTGGCTTGGGATGTATCCTTTAGGTGGGCTTTACGGTCTTGTGAGGTGTCAGTTTTAGAGCCATGGCTGAGTTGTCTTCCTACCATGTTTATTTGTAGGGAAGAGGTGGATGCATGCATTTGGAAGCCTTGTCCTTCAGAAGTATTATCAGTGAAATCTTTCTATCAGGAATTGGAAGGATTCTCGATTGCTAAATCCGCTAGCTTTCTTTTTTGGGATTGGCTGGAGGCTTTCTGTTGGCTATCTGTTTAGGGAAGTTGTCAATTGCGGGCAATCTTAGAAGAGGAGGCTCGTCTTTGTAGGTTATTTCAATTCTTTGCTCTCTATGTGGCGGGCTTGGAGAATCAGTTGATCATTTTTTTCCTACACTGTAAGTTTGCTTGTTCTCTTTGGTGCTGCTTCCTAGATGGGTGTGGGGTTTCTTGGTGCTTGCTCGGTTCTTTGATGGCTTTAGTAGAGGCTTGGAAGATGGTACCTTTTGTTGGATGTGGAGTGGTTCTTTGGAAGTTTGTGCTCTTTTCTATTCTTTTGTCAGTGTGGAGAGAGAGAAATGACAGGACCTTTAGAGGGGTTTCTTTTTCGGCGGACGACCTCCTTCACATGATGACTTTGAGGATAGCAAATTGAGCTTCTTCGAGGAAAGAGTTTAACTCTCTAAAAGTGGAAGGTATTTTGCATAACTGGGAAGCGTATTTGCTTTGTGGGCTTTCTAAAGATAGGAGAGTTTTGCATTGGACACCTCCTCTTGTTGGTTTGTTAAAATTCAACATTGATGGAGCGGCAAGGGGTAAATTGGGGTCGGTAGGTATAGATGGTGTGCTTCGCGATAGCAATGGGTTAGTTCTTACGTTGTTTTCTAAGCATGTTGGTGTGATGGATTCAAATGAGTCAGAAGTTTTGGCAATTCTTGAAGCTCTTCATGTTTTTGATGCTCATATTGTTGAGAGTGATTCAATGAATGTGGTTGCTTGGGTGTCGTTTTCTGTGGCCTATCTTTGTAGATTTCATTTTCACTTCAATGACATCAAATTTTTGGCTTCTCGGATTCAAGTTTGGTGCAACCATGTGGGGCTGTTGGCTAATAATGCTCTTGCGGATCCTATGGCTAAATTTGGAGTGGTTAGATCTTCTCCTCCTCTTCTTCTTTCTTGATATTGTTTTTCCCTTTTGGTTGCTTTGTATAACTCTTTTATACCTTTGTAGCCTTTTGTCTTTGATTGTATTCTCTTCTTTGTGTTATCTCTTTTCTTCAATGAAATGCTTGGTTACCAATAATGAAAAAAAAATTACTATTATATCTGCACCGTCCATTCTCTTATTTACTGTTTGTTGTTATTATACTATTCTTCTAATATATTTTACCAGTTGCTGATCTAAAAAAAAAGAGGCTTGCATGTTCAGATCTCAAACTCACTCAAATAAAAATGAAAAATGTTTTGATGCTGTCTTATGCAGGTGTGAAGAGCACAGGAGGAAGCAAAAAGACTTGAAGCAGACAGTAAGTGAAATTATTGTTTCCAACTATGCTCACTGTTTGTTTTGTGGTGTGTTGTCTCTTAATAAATTTCTTACTGAAAAGATTTGCTTATTCCTGATTGAATAGATAGCAAATTTGGAGAGCCAGATAGCAGAAGCCAGAAATAAATGTTCTCTACTTGGTAAACAGTTAGAAATCCGGAGAAAGCAGAAGACTGTCCAGGACTAAACCAAGGTGTTATTACATTGGGAATTCATTATATTGCCCATACAAGATGCATGCAGTATCGGCTGGTTATCACAGCTGACTATTGATGGTGCTCCTTTGTTCTTTCTCCCAGGTGTAAAAATGTAAATTATTCTGGCTTCTTAGGATGGTTAGGCTTTTTTCTTGTTTTTGCTCTCTCTCTCTCTCTCTCTCTCTCTCAACTTTAAAACTCGATTGAACATGGGAGGTCACTGTGCTGAGTAACTTGGGAGTCTGGCCAATAATTCAAGACATGCGGAGGGACAACTCAGTTGAGCCGCTCTCTCTCTCAACTTTAAAACTCGATTGAACATGGGAGGTCACTGTGCTGAGTAACTTGGGAGTCTGGCCTATAATTCAAGACATGCGGAGGGACAACTCAGTTGAGCCGGTTTGTTTGAGTATTGTCCTTGCCCGAGCCCAGCCTGAATCTTGTGGGCAAGGCCTAGAGAGTCTAAATCTACCCAGATTGTGTAAATCATGAGCCCAGTTAAATTGTTATAGTACGAGTATTTTTCACCTGTGGGGGGGGGAGTTTGCACAGAGGTGGCTGTGCGGTGCAGGATCTTAAATCCCAATTGTTTCACAAAAGGGAAATTTCAACCCACCCAGATTGCAAATCACGAGCTTTAATACATGAATTAGTTGAGTCAAGCCGAGCCTTTGAGTTTCAAAAGTGCCTTAAATGTGAAATCTCATGATTCGATACGGCTATGGGATCATGACTTATAAAAGCAACATCTGATCACTGGTCTTGACTTATAAAAGCAGTTTGTTTTGGAAGCGGGGTTCATGTATCAATTGAAAGTTTAATTCTCTTTCGAGTTTTGCAATAGAAAACGCGGTCCTGTGGAGAAAAGTGGTGGAAAAATCTCTCGGGAAACCTTCCTGTCCTTTCGGTTTCTTACAGAGGATAATTCTTTCTTTCAACTTCTTTCTTTTTGTTTTTTCTTATTAGTAGAAATGGTTTCTCTTCGATGGAGTGGGGTTTCTTTTGGAAAACAACCTTCTCTAACATTGAATTTTGTAATTAAAAATCACATCGAATTTTGTTAAAGATTTATTAAGGGTTTTTTTTCCTTTTATGCATGTGATAGGAAAATGGGTTTTACATGTGACATTTACATATGCATGCAATGGATTGCACTTAAAACACTATCATGTTTGCCAAAATCATCATTTTTATGAGCAAATAAGTATATTCAACATTTTAAGATGTATCTGAATTTTTTTTTATTTTTTACAATTTTTTAAAAATCCATGAACGTCCGGATAATGAATTGTCGGCCCATAGAAGTCTTAAGAATTAGATCTATATTGGTTGGAGCTTTCAAAAATTACCGAAAATCTATGAAGATTTAAGAGCTTGGGATTTCGTAGTTCAATGATCAAATTGAATGGTTTCCATGACAACTATGAAAGCCCAAAGAAAAAAAAAATATATATATATATATATCATGGTGATTGTACTCAAGCCCCTTTTGCAAGAGGTATGTAAATGATTTGGCCACCTTCTCAAATGTGTAAATGGCCTCATCTACACACCATGTTATCCGTAATTGAACATTTATTTTGCCAGTGTCCCTAGAACTTGGACTAGGATCAATCCTTACCTTCCCATCACATGAGGGGTTTTATTGCCTTTCTAAGCCACTGTCCATCGGTATATACATGGAAAACAGAAACAACGTAGTTTTTGGCAGTTTGCCTCTTTTTCCATGATCTTCCTTTTATCCCCACCTTAAAGAGGTATCAAACTGGATTGGGAAGTATAGATTAGAAAGGAAAATGATTCAGCAGATGAAAGCAAGTCTCCAGTTTTAGAAACGAACTTGGATCTTTCAAATAAAAAATATCAATTTTGGCCGAAATTAAAATGGCCGTTTCCAAACTTCTTTCAATTTTAAAGGTTGTAAACTATTATGGATATGAAAATTATATCTAAACTTTATTGTGGTAAGAAATGTGTTTAAATCTTGTTACACGTGTTATAATATTATAATATCTTAATGAATTAGATGCAGAAATTATTTTCTATATTTTATTCTTTACTTTTTCTAGCATATATGTATATTTTAATTTTATTTATTTTTCTAAAACCAACTCCAAAATGTTTCATCAAAATTCTAAATCAGCCGAAACATTTCATTCAGGAGACCATACCGACATGCGATATAAAATAAAATTAAGAAACATTTCATTCTGGAAACCATACCAAAATAGGATAAGAAATAAAATTATCTATGAGCTAAAACTCCATGGAGTCACGAGGCAGGGTTCACTTCGAGGGCAATTTTCTGCAGAGAGAAGCCCACAATTTGGTGTAAGGCAGCAAAACCTGAGTAAGTGCAAGGATACTCTGGCATGGCATTCCATCTACTCGCCCCTGCATGAAATTAACAGGGAGACAACCTGTGTTTCCACATAAAACAGGATAGGCTTATGTGGCTTCCATGAATTCTGCATTTAGCGCAAGTGTTGCCAATTGAACCCTCGAGATCATTATAGATCAATTCAAGAAAACAAGATAGAACATGCAGGAAGCATTTGCAAGTGCACAGGATCAGGAAGGATTTGCAATGAGTGGGATTTGAAGATCATCAAGTGCTAGAGAAGGTAATATGTCAACAGTGAAGTATGATATTCTAAATTGACACTCTTGCACATCTCATGTCTCCCCTTGATGATCAGATAAAATCTTTCTTTTTCTTGGCACAAAGAAAAAAAAAGACTAAAAGACAAGCTTAACCCCACCAGGGTCATTTGCATCCTTACGTGCTTGCTGCATACCATATATATATATATATATATATATATATATATATAAATGGACTTGAAAAGTCACTTTTGTACTTGAAACTTTTCAAAAAGGAGTGTCGCGCACCCTATGGTGAGGGATAGATGCACTTGAATATTTCTTATATATATATATATATATATATATATATATATATGAAATGCCAACTGCCAGTGTAGCAATCTGTGAATCTGCATTTCTTAACATGAACAATATTCCATCTATGGACTCTAGCCCAGCATGAGCATGCAAACAATAATATATTGTGCGCCCTAAACAATTGCCATACATGCACTAAAACTTAAATCACCCACAAACTGCTGTTCACCCCGAATCATACAGAAGCAAACCATTTCCCACTCTGCCATTGCATTTTCTTACCAGGAGAGGAATACAGATTTGGCTATCAACATTCTTCAATTCAAACAATTTCCTACTCTGCCTGCATATTGTAACCAGCAGAGCAATCCAAATTTGGCCATCTTCAATTCTGTGCTTTGGGTTAATCTCCAAAAGAATTTATGTTACAACAGCAGAAGAAATGCAATACGGGCTGATGAAGTTAATGTACATGTGAAATGCAAAAAAATGATAATCATAAATGGAGGGAATGGAACAATTGGACAAACTAGATATGTGAAAGAAAAAAAGAAAAAAATCTGCAGAACTCATTCCTAAGATATCAACCAATCTCAACAAGCACAGCCTCCACCCCTCTGTTCATTTTCCGAGACAGCCTCCGGAATGCTCTGGAAGTAGCTGCAAAAGGAAAACATATCAGTATATCCTTAAATAAAATAAAATAAAATAAAAAACACACCACCAATTCATACACAAGACAACGGAACTATTAAAATCGGCTCCTTATGAAGATATTACAAACCCTGACAAGAAGATTGCAAATAACATGTAGAGAGTGTGTAGGACCAATACTAAATTCATGAGAACCATAAACAAACTTGATAAAAGGGAGACTGAAAGAAGCCCATAACTATATTGACATGAACGTCAAAATTACAAAAAATAATAATAAATAGAAGAAAAAGAGAGAGGAAGAAAGCATAGCTAAGCCTTTCTAGAAAAATAAACAAAGAGCAAAGGAAGATTGAAAAATGCCCCAACCTTTATCAGCATGGGCCATCATAAAAAGGATAAATATGTCTTTTTCATTAGAATTTTTTTGGGAGTTGTAATTTTGAATCAATGCAAGGCAAATGACATCCACTATGATCCGAAGCATGGGTAAAGTAACACAATGAACACAGATGGAAGCCTATGACACCCGGATACTTCAAAATAGGTAAAGTACCATGTCGTATCACATCTGATACTTTACTATTAATGTGTAGAATCCGTGTTCTCCATGGTATGTCCCTGCCATATCCAGGCATCATAGGTGGTGGAAGCCCATGCAAGCTTGTCCAGGTAAGCTCTTATGATCTATGATGCAGAAGTCACAATTTCATATCAATGTAAGTCAAATACAATCCCAAGAAGCAACCTGTGTCTGGGTGCACATGCCCCAAAAAAAGCCTCATAACATCATACAAACTACCAATTTAAATATCCAAAAGATCTAATTGTGAAGAAAATGATTAATCCAATAGTGTGTTATAGTCTGATCATGACTAAATTTGGGTGCATAGCAATTCATGGGGAAAAAATAATTTTGCGTCACACAATTCTCACGAGTAAAATGCAGAGTATACGCATATTACATTAGTAGTTTACTACTATATTTAAACATAGGTCGAAGTCCTACAAGACATTACACATGCTAATATCCACAACTTACATGACACAATTGATGCTAGAGAAAAAATATATAAGGTAATAACACGGAAAAAACACCAAATGTAAAACATGTGACGCCTATGCGAGTCTCTGATACCATTTCCAAAAAACCCAACACAAAAAGTGCCCTAAGAGGCCACTTCAGGGTTTTTTGTTTTTTTTACCATCTGGAATTCTTGTAAGAAGATGCAAACAACCAGGCTTTCTTCTTTTCATTTGACCCATAAGAGAACTGCAAGACTACCACCACATTTATTACCAACAGAAGAGCTCGAGGAGGCAAAATTAATTTTCAGGTTACCTTTAAAGACAAATCTGAAGGAGAGATGACCATGTAATCAAAATAATTTTTTTTGCCTCAGTGCACCATTCAATGTATCAAAACCAAGCTAAAAGGTAAAAACAAGTTCAGACGCTTCTTCAGATGAGATTTTAAGGCTCATTCTGGAACAAATTATATAACATACTTGTGCAATTTATGAGTGGAGTGTAACCTTCAACGGCATTCAGTCATATACTGACAGAACTCAGGAATCCAAAATCCAAATGGTTTCAAATGAAGACAAATTAATATACACAACAATGAAGCAAGCAGAACTATAAGCCAATATCCTAGAAATAAAGTAACAGCAAAGACAAACATAAAGTAAACAAATGAGCAGCAGCTAATTAAGCACACTTACATATCCTGCTCGTGCTCATTGGCCAGTGCAGCTTTAGCTACACATAGAAAGGCAGTATCAACATTGTAATCTTCCTTCGCAGAGGTTTCAAAGTAGGGTATGTTTCCCTTGGAAGCACACCATTCCTTGGCTTTTTTCTCAGAAACCTGCATAAAAGAAATTTAGAATAGGACATAACTAAGTATCAATAGAAGTTTTGTGGAAAGCTATATATACTTACCACTCTGCTGTTCCCCCCATCTATGTCAACCTTGTTTCCAAGTAAAATAAAAGGGAATGTCTTGGGATCAGGAGGATTAGCCTGGAGTACAAATGAGACAAGTTACTGAAATGCAACAATTAGAAAGCAGATAAATTTATGTAGAATACATTGTGTTAAGCAGTGGAATCCTTTTTATCACCATTTTGAGTTTTCCTTTGACAT
Organism: Litsea cubeba; assembly: GCA_012931725.1. Lineage (NCBI taxonomy): Eukaryota > Viridiplantae > Streptophyta > Magnoliopsida > Laurales > Lauraceae > Litsea > Litsea cubeba. The sequence continues at coordinate 38,375,725 of CM022948.1, forward strand.
GCATAGTTTCTTGAGATAAGGAGGGTTTGCGGTCAGGTATCTGCTATAAAGAACTTGGCCACAAAGAACAAGAATCAACATTTGGATGATGTGTAAATCGTCCCAAAAACTCTTTTCATGAAACATTTCACAAAATCTCGGCCAATTGATGCAGGCCCAAGGATCAAGGGTTGCATGAAGGTGCGAAGCACAATAAAGGTGTATGCAAACACTATCAACGTCGTCTCCTTAGAGACCATCAACGAGGATGCACCTCAAAAGGGATAAAACCCGATTTCATTAATCAACTCTCTGAGATCTAATCTCTTACAATGCCATACAAATAGAAAAGAAAACTTAAGGACAAAGTCACTTAATCAAACTAGGAAACTAAAAATAAAAAACTAATGAAATTGGAAAGATAATCCTAATTGCAACTCAATAATAATATAAGAAACTAAATTGAATTTGCAAGCATCATTCTCCCTGGGTTTGGAGAGAACTCCACCTCGAGTTCTGTAGAGGTTCTCCTAGGTCAAAAATCCACTAGACGATCTTCCGATCCATTGGTTGGTCCCATGGATAAAAATATCGGCCGCTACGCCGATATATCGGCCGTAGCCGCCACGCTATTTTATAAATAGCGGGTATCGCAACCGCTACGGCCGCTACATATGTGTAGCAGCCGATACGTATCGTTTTTTTTTTTGTTTTTTTAAAGAGCTTTCTATTACTTTTTAAGTTAGTATGACTAAGAAACATGAATACATGTGAAAAACTAATCATTACTATTATTTTTTATTTATAACAGCGATACAGGACTTCATATATTGAGGGCACCGCTGCGCCCCCTTTTCTTACTTACTTTTGCAAAAGAACCACATATTCTTTCATTTTACAATTTTCTGTATTTTCTGAAATTTTTTCAGATTTTTTGGGCAATTTTTTCAAATCGCACCGCTACGCCGCTACGTATCCCCGCTACGCTACGTACGCCCGCTTCGTAGCGGTTTGGCGGCGGGCCGCTACGCCCGCCTCTACCGCTATTTTCATCCTTGGTTGGTCCTCAATTTTGTGAATGGCTTGAAAACTTATCTAATTGCTTTCTCCAATTTAAAGTAGGCTTAATGCATTGCTTCTTTTGATGTCTGGATTTTGAGCAGATTCATGATTGAGAGAATTGATACTTCAAATGTAAAATTTCTATTGTCAAGTAGTAAACTTTGACTACCCGCCATTCATCCCCAAAGATGAAATCAATATGAGGGACTTCAAGCCATGGAACAATTGATTTGTTCTCTAGTTCAATGGTCTGACCTCTATCTGACTTATCCTCCAAATTGAGATTTGTAGTTAGGTTTTCTAAAGGTTGATCTTCTTCTAAACCTTCATTTCAACTTGATCTACTTCGGATTCCAGTTCAGACTTCCCTTGAAATTCTAAAATATCAGTCTTGATGCCAGTATTTTTCAATTGATACCTTTCAAGAAGACAGGATATCCTCTTGTTAAAATCATTGAGTCACTTGTTCTTGGATTTGAGAATTAAGTAAGAAGTTGTGTCAATTTCTTGTCCATCACAGCGATAATTAATCTCATGGCAATCATTTTTTAAATAGATAAGATTGGTCTCCATCATCAAAAGAGTTCCTTGGATTTGGTTGATCATAGTGGATAACCGAGCAACGGCTCTAGTCAAATTCTCTATGGATGCAGACGCTGCATCTATTTACTTCTCGAGACACATTTTTTTCACATATACAATTTAAATAGACAGACATATTTCGTAGATCTCATCACCATGAGCATGTAGGTGAAAACAGATCTGAAATCTGAGTCCAAATGTGCCCGATATCGGGAAATCAATTCTCGAACCTTGATTTGGTCAAATCTGCCTTTGACCTGATTACTGCTGATGTTCGCAATGAAGTCGGCATGCTGGCGTTGCATCACTTCGCGAATGCTAGAATGTAGTCGCCTGGCCCGGACTTGACCTGGGCTTGACTGGACCAAACCTTGTCCAATCTCGGCACATGCCACCAAGACGTCCATGTGCAAGGGCCGCCTCCTTTCCCTGCTTCAATTTTAGCGAATGAAAGAACGAAAAAGGTTGAAAACCGATTCTCTCAATTGATGCTTCTTCGAATAGAACATGAACTCCCTGCTTTGGTTCTTTGTGTCTTCGCCTCTCAGAGATGAAGACGGTGCTAATGCAAGAGGAGGAGGGTGGCTGGTGTCAATGGCGGTCACTGGTATGATGGTGATGGTGGCAGTGACGAGATGGAGGCTAGCGATGGCAAGGCACTGACGATACATGGTTGTCGAAGCTTAAGGTGCCAAATACTTCTCCTCTGTGCATCTCCTTCCTATCTCTGCTTCTCACTTTCTGTCCCTTTTTTTTTTTTAACTCTTTCTTCTTCTTGATCTCCTTTTTTTTTTCTTGTTGAACAAAGAAGCAGGGTGTGGGGTTGAGGGTTTCGGTCTTTGGAGGGGTTTGGGGTTTATGGGATTCAGTTTAGGGTGGGAATGGCCTGATTCGACTAGTTATTTGGAAGATGGATTGTGGGGTTTGAGATTGATGGAGGGGACTAGGATTGGGTTCGGGTGATGGGGTTTATGGACTTTCGGTTAGGGTTCCATGGACAGTGGGAGTTACAGTTAGGTTTAGGATTGGTGATAAAGTTCAGACTTTGATTGAAGGTAGGGTTTGGTCTGGGATTCAGGATTTGGAATAAGGGGGTCTGGATGAAAATCGGTTTCAAAACTTTGGGGATTTGAGATATTAGGGTTTCAGCGGGGGTTCGGATGAATCGGAAGGGTGGGTGGATTGGCAGGAATGGTAGGGAGATAGGTGATAGAATGGATTGAAACCAGAGATGGGTTTTGGAATTGTTGAAGGATAGGGATGGAATGTGGATAGGTTTGGATGATCAAACCAATTGCAGTGATCGTTTTTGCTTTGATACTAATTGATGTAGGCCCAAGGATCAGGGCTTGCGTGAAGGTGCCGAAGCACAATAAAGGTGTCCGCATACGCTATCAGTGTCTCCCGCAGACCATCACAAGGACGCACCTCAAAAGGAATAAAACCCAATTCCAGTAATCACCTCTCTGAGATCTAAACTCTTACAATGACATATAAATAGAAAAGAAAATTTTAGAACTAAGTCACCTAATCAAACTAGGAAACCAAAAATAAAAAACCTAATGAAATTGGAAAGCTAATCCTAATTACAACTCAACAATCAACATCATATTAGAAATTAAATTGAATTGGGTCCCACACGTGATGCCCTGCATTACCAATGAGATCAAAAATTTTGAATTGACCTATAATCTTCTTTTCTCCCTCCCTCTTTTTTTCCACAGATATGGATTTTACCAATCAGGAATAATAATAATGCCAGTTATTTTGATCTGATACACCCAATAATCTGGATTTATTCATATATTACTTTATTCTATCAAATCAAATCAAAATGAAATGAGTACAAATTGTAAAGATTCAATAGAAGGGCAATTTCTGCACCCATATAAGAAAATGATTTTGACCTAAGAAGATTCTGCCAAATCATTTCTAGATTCAATACAATTGATATGTCATTGAATTGGTATCATGTATCGGAATGTAACACAACGTGTTGTGTACATTTGTCTACCTTCATATACCGGATAGGACTTGAAAACAATAATTTATTCCAATGGATCCGATTGGATCGGTATCTTCAAATCTTAGATAAATAAACCGATTCTTCTTCATTAATCTTCGCCCCGTAAAAGACGTCCGACCTTTTCCTCTTTTACTGTCCATGATCCAAGATGTAGAGATAGACCTTTGCCTTGATATACCCAAGTCCAATTTACGAAAATGAATTTAATTAGGAGCTCCATTGGATGCTTCAAGCCTAGCATTTAATAGAGAAACTATGTGAACAATGGAACCTGTGACTGCAACAGATTCTACTGAAAACGAATCCAGATGAATCATTTGGGTAGGATGGCAAAATCAGCCAGGAGTGTGTAATTAGGTTATAAATTGATCCTATTGATAGCTATGATGCACACAATACTTTAAAATGGGCAACATATCGTGGTCGTATCATATCCGATACTTCACTTTTTATGTATAAAATCCGTGGTCCCGGCCGTGTCTATGGCATGTCCTTGCCGTATCCATGTCGTATATGTGCATCATAGATTGATAGTATAGAGAATGGGTCCATCATCTCAACAAAGCTGGTTCTGCCTCATCGAATATTCATCCCAATAGTAATTGAGCGCGGAACTATGAATAGATCAAGAAATATTTGAACTATTGATATAGATCAAGAAATATTTGAACTATGATTCATACCCCTATTTAGTCCTCATGACCAGACTTTACAAAATTTTCAAAAAAGAGGTATTTGTTAAATTAAAAGATTTTTCTTCCTTCATAATCATGCTTATTTTGCCCGAAGGAAATCTTTCTCTAGGGTTTTAGTCATTACATCTATTCATTGAATACGTGATAATCAAGTAGTTCTTATTCTGTTATTCATATAATCATTGGTCTTTTGGGCTTTATTGAATCATGGTGGTACTAGAGTGGATCTTAGGTTTCAATCAATTCATACGGTCTAAACAAGAGAATTTTTATGCCAAAACAGAGTAAACAAAACAATTTTCGATTCATCCCTGGAGTTGAATACCTCGTTTAATAAAAAGATTTTGACCCAATCCATAGGAGTCAATAGGACAAGGCAAATCCCTTAGGGCACGTTTGGCATTTTACTTTTAAAATAAAGTGGAGTGAAGTGAAATAAAAAGTATGAATAAAATATGTAATGGGTTATGATGGTCTTTATTTTTTAGTTGTTTGGGATGGAATATTGTTGACTTTTGGTATGGGAAATAGAGTTTTTTTGTCTTTTAGTTAATAAATATAGTTGTTTTTTGACTTTTTGTTGGAAAAGTTGGAGGGAATTTTGGTAAAAAGTGCTTTTGATTTGATGTGTAAGATGACTTGACTTGACTTTACTCGTAAAATTACCAAACGTGCCCTAAGATAGACCAAATCCTGCTCAATTATTGATAATGAATAGATCCCTCCCTCCCTGAAACAAATAGCTCACACAAGCATGCCACCTAAATGATCCAAATTGGCAACAACCATACCCATTCCTACCATTAGAATAAAAAAAGGTAGGGAAAGACATCAGTAAGATGTTTCAAAAAAAAAGAAAAAGGCATCAATAAGCAGGTATCACCAATAGCAACTGCAATAGACCACTGCATAATTACCAATTCGCCATAGCCACATGCCAAAAAGAACGAAATTTACTTCCTTGATTCACTAAGTAGTTGTCACAACCCCACCCAACTCAACATGATATTGTCCGCTTTGGCCCATGTGCATGTATGAGGACTTTCCAGGCGGTCACCCATCCTACGACTGGGCTCGGGCACGCTTAATTTCGGAGTTCTTATGGGATCCGGGGCCACATGGTTTTAAAAACGCATCATGTTGAGTTAAGACGGGGTTTGAGATGTAAGCCCGGGTCAGGACTTGGATATTTCTATTGTAGGACTTGGACAAAGCCTCACGGTGCTAACCAAAGCACTCCACCCTTACCCATGCGGATTCCCCTTTCTTGGCTCACAGGATCACTTCACTTCACCTGATCTTGCCCTGGGCTAGTTTGGCACTTTACTAGCATAGTAAAAGTCAAGAAAAGCCTCCATTTTTCAGACAAGATGTCACATCAAAAGCATTTTAATTCAAAACTCCCTCCATCTTTTTCAAAAAAAAAAATCAAAAAACAACTACCTTTATCCACTAAAATACAAAGAAAAAAAAAAACTCCACTTTTACATACAAAAAGTCAAAAAGATTCCATAACAAACTAAAATTAAAATAACATCATAACCCACTTATATTTTATTTTTTCTTCAAAATCAACTTTACTTCACTTGACTCTATTAGTAGAGTTGCCAAACTTTCCCCACAGGGATACCCAGGCAGATTGGGGTCTCACAGTACCCAGCCTTCCTATAAAGATCTACAATATGCTTCCAAAATCCAAACCCACCAAATGTTACTTATGACCTAAGTTGCATGAGTATACTGCTATAAGGTGTCCAATTTGGTAAGCCCCCAACAAGAAAAGAATAATTTGTAGATTTATATCGTTTCAACAATTTGAAAATTTTTTTTTAAATAAATCAATTTGCAAATATAGAACCAATAAAAATATTAAAGCGCTGGTAAAAAAAAAACATGGGATAATCTTATTTTAAACAGTCCATTTCACCACATCACGAATAGCTATTTTATGATCTCAAAAACTACATTAGGGTAATTATCCATCCCTGTAATCGAAATTTGAGGCACATCTGCTTCCAATCATAGCACAGTATTGAATCAGCCCTTTAAGAGTTCCTCCATTAAATAAATAGAAAAGAAAGCATTTAAGATGTAATTAAGATTCATCAGAAAAATCAATTATCTTGCTTTTATTGGATACAAATTCTAGTGCTAATTTGAGCATTTGTGATTTGAGCATTTGCGACTTCTCGATCCTTCTTGTTTTCCAGATTGAAAATTTCTTTTCAAAAATGTTCAGAGAATGGATACTGAAAGGCTTTAGTAAGACTTCCCTAGCAGAAATCCAAAAGACATTTCCAATGGACAAGGCCAAAAAAGAAAATACTTCCTTGTCAGCATCCATAGTATTTGGAAGAAATCTATTAGATAACAATCCATCCTAACCCCTGCAAGCTGACACTTAATGCAATTAGTCTTCAGCCTCGATAAAATTAGGAACAAATGAAAAATCGTCGGGGTAGAGAAAGATAAAAGAAAGACCTGATTTATGACTAGTCCAACCTACCAAATAATGTAACTTCCATTCCCATTAATTTATGGATAAGGTTATAGAAATGATTATTGAAGGAACTTTATTGGAGAGAGTAACCAATGAAGATGCATAGATTTTTTCAGTTAAATCCTTTTAGTTGGGGTGTTTTTGTTGTTAAATCATCTTGTTGTTTGCAGCATGGAACCCCCTAAAAAACTTGTCTCGCGGTTTAAAAAAAAAAAAAAAAAAAAAAAAAAAAAAAAAAAAAAAAACAATATTGTGGTCTCTAGATATGCATCCCATGCTGCTATGGATCAGTCCACCTATAGTTTCAAACTTTACAAGGTCAACGGCTAAACCAAGTAAAATGTTAGCTTAAAATTTGCCCATGTGGCATTTTGCAATCCATAAGCTGGTTTTGAGAGATTTATAAGCTGGCTTAAAAAATTAATGTTCTTCAAAAGTGGCCCAAACCCAAGTCCTAAATAAGATTCTAGGTTACCCCTAAGAGAGAAATATAGGATGCAGTCCCCTGAATCTCATGCTAAGAAGAATTAAATTAAAATTTGAATAATTTGGCACCCACATAAAACCTTTCACTCGATACACAGACATACGGACATATTGCAAAACACAGTTTTCAAGTCCTAAGTCTCATGCATGAGGAATCATGGAATGGCAATAGACAAGGGAATAAATGCACAAGACTAGAAAAGTATTTCATATACCAAACAAAAGTGTTAATAATGTGTGAGAGCAGCTACAAAAGAAGAGGGGAAAACAGAGAAAAGAAAACATACTTGGTTGAGAAACTCCTCATGCCAATTGTCAAGAGTATCAAATGATCGAAGCACATTAACATCATAGACAAGAACGCAACAATCTGCCCCTCTGTAAAATGCAACACCAAGACTTTGAAATCTTTCTTGCCCTGCTGTGTCCCAAATCTATAATCAACACAAACATATAAGATTCTTTGACATTCGATAAAGTGAAGGTTTAACTGGAGTTCATTCACCGATAAAAAAAAACAAAAACTGGAGTTCATTCGGCAAAATTCATATACTCACTTGTAGAGTTACAAGTCGATCCTCAATCTGAAGTTCCTTTGTGACGAAATCAGCACCAATGGTAGCTTTATACTGTTGGCTGAACTTCTTGTTTACATATCTAAATGACCAGTTAATAAACCACAATGGTGATGCAAGAGCAGATGGCCTAGATTTCATGGATCCTATGATTGATCCGGCCCATGACAACACAAATCGATTTAATTGATCACATGGGTTTTTTATCCATCTTATCCAGGGCCCAATCAAGAAAAGTGCTCAAACCAAGTTTTGGATAGCTAAAATGGATTGAAAATGGGTCACAAATTTGAAGTTAAATATGCTGAATTTTATGGGGATCCAACTCAGTCCCTTAATGGATCTGATTGGCCATTCAACCAAGCCCAAAAGGATCCAGTGGATCCTCACAGGTCACTATTCATGAGCTGCCTGTTGGCGGACTTGGTGATGCAGGCTTAGGGCTTGCGTGAAAAGTGCCGAAGCACGATAAGAGGTCTCCGCAAAGACTACCACACGAGGGGACACACCTCAAAGGGGACAAAACCCCCAAAATATCATTAATCTTCAACTCTCATATTGAAAATCTACATCATGCATATAAATAAGAAAAGAAACTCAATGGCTAAGAATCCTAAACAAACTAATAAGTAATTAATAAACAACTTAGGAAATAAAATTAAGAAACCCTAAGAAATTGGAAATCTAGTAATTACAACTCATTAATAAAATTAGGAAACTAAGTTGGATTGCACCACTCTGATCTTCATCACTTGGACCCACTTGAACTAGACCCAAAACAGATGGTAACCAGCCAAGCTGATCGCCTGTGGCTAGGAGGCAGCCCACAATAAGTAGTTGGTCCCAATTGGGCTAGTTTGGCACTTTACTAGCATAGTAAAAGTAAAGTAAAGCCTACATGTTTCTGACAAGACGTCACATCAAAAGCACTTTAATTCAAAACTCCCTCCATCTTTTTCAAAAAAAGTAAAAAGCAACCACCTTTATCCACTAAAAAACAAAAAAAAAAAAAAAAACTCCACTATCCCATACAAAAAGTCAAAAAGATTCCATAACAAACAACTAAAAATAAAATACCAGCATAACCTACTTATATTTTATTCTGTCTTCAAAATTAACTTACTTCACTTGACTATATTGGTAGAGTTGTCAAACTGGCCCGTTTGGCACTTTACTAGATTAGTTAAAGTAAGTAAAGCCTCCATTTTTCAGACAAGGGGTCACATCAATAGCACTTTAATTCAAAATTCCCTCCATATTTTTAAAAAAAAGTCAAAAAGCAACCTCCTTCTCCACTAAAAGACAAATAAGCTCCACTTTTCTATACCAAAAGTCAAAAAAATTCCCATACCAAACCACTAAAAATAAAATATCATCATAACCCCATTATATTTTATTCTCTCTTGATTTGATGCATTACAACACTTTATTTTACATGTAAAATTACCAAACGGGCCCAGGACTAGATGTAAGGGTACACATTCCCCTTTAATTGGGATGTCTTGTGGTTGTCAATTTTTAAATCCTTTTTTGTAATTGGATACAGCTAGATAAGGACACTTAAGTTGACACTTGATTGCAAAGATCTACAATGGGCATAATTCAATCAAGTGGAGCCATACATTTCAATCAAGTGGAGCCCATACCATGCTACAAAAGAGGATTGCCCAAGATGTCTTCATATTTCTTATGCACTTCACAATAGTCTCAATGTTTTAAACGTTTTTAAGTTTGTATTTGGTAGCTTCAAACTTTTTATTATGAAGTTTTTGGATTGAGATTTGAGTGCTTTTCTCCACATATATAACAAGTGGAAAGTCCCTACAAAACCTCTTCCCAAGTCATTCCTGGAAAGAGACGATTCTTTTAAGCAGTTTCTTTCTTTATTTTTAATTGTAATAGGAATCTTTTTCCTCTTGTTTTTTTTTTTTTTTTTTTTTTTTTTTTTTTTTTTTTTTTTTTTTTTTTTTTTTTGTGAATGGTAATAGGATTCTATTATTAGGGAGGATTCTATTATTTAGTGATTTGTCTGTACCGAGATTAGAAGGATGGTAGGGGTTAGATCCAAGTTTTTAAGTGTCATTGAGACTTATATAAGCAATGTACATATCCAACCCTAGGCCTGTCTATGATTTTTTTTCCTTCAATCAATTGCTTCTAGTGCAGAGTTTTCTCTTTTCTCCTATGGTGAGCATCTCCCATTGGACTGAAGATATCTATAGTGGATTTTCGTAATCAATGGCGGGCAAATCTCTACTTTTCTCCTCGTTTAAGTGGATTTTCTGTTTATTGAAGATCAGGGTATCTTGAGCTCACAATCAATCAAATTTGGCTCTTGGACTGATAAAAAGAAAAGCATCAAACTTTGGCAACATAGGATGCTTTCATGGATCATATAAATTACCTATAAATTGTTTCCAAGTGGAAGAAACTCAAATGTAAGATCAAACGCACAAATTATATGGTACACACAAAATTGTTACCAAGGGGAAGAGACTCCGATGAAAATAAAATACGAATATTACTTCTTTTTTTTTTTTTGATAACGCAGGGTTTCCCAGCCCTTTGGGCTAGAATAATCCCTACGGGCCCGGGAGAGAAAGCCCGATAAAATTCCACTATGGCCCCAGTGTGGTAGTGCAATTTCGAACCCACAATCATTTAAGGTGCATATATACGACAATGAAAGCGGCCTTAATAAAACAAGAGTGCAAAGATATTTGGGGGGACATATTTAAAAGGAACTATTAAAAAAAAAAACAGAACATTGCGAGCAAAAACAAATGAAGATTTAAAAAAAAAAAAAAAGAATTAAGGAATAATAAATGTTCGAAGACCACTAGGGATGGCATAGATAGGATGAATCAAAATGAAGCATTGGAAACGTTATGGTATACAGGTAGATGCATGGGTGAAAAACTAAAAAATTTCAGTACAGAAAGAATGCTCGGTTAAAGGATAAAGAATAGCGTACACAAAAGAAGATATTCAAAAATGTGCAAACTACTGGATTATCAAACTTATGAACCATAGGATGAATCTTCAGGAAAGATTAATGAAGCAAAGCCTATGATATGAAATATATAATATATCAAAGAAACAAAGAACCAGTTTGGATTTACATCAAAAAGGCCTACTACAAAATCCATTTTTCCTTTCTTTTTGAATGGTACAAAATCCATTTTCCTAGTAAGACAGCTCATGAAAATCTGCATATGGTTTTATTAATTTGGTGGACACTGAAGAAAAAATGGCATCCCATATGATTATATTGTAATTATGCAAAACATGTATGAAGGGCATGAACAAGCATGAGAACTACATGTGGGGCATTGTCTAATTTCTCTGTTGATTAGAATTGCACCAATGAGTCCCTATTCATTCACCTTGGTTTTGAACATAACATCAAATATCGAAAATTAAGCGCCATGATGTATGCTGTTTGCAAATAGATTGTATTCATTAATCAGACAAGAATGGAAGCAAGTAGACCAACAATGAACAAAATCTAGTGAGGATCGATCAGATCAGGATCAACTCCATACAATCAAACCAATACATACATTAAACAACAAAAAAAAAGGATTAAAAGAATCACAGACTCAAATAAGCATCAAACCATCAAATCCATAATCCAAGAACAATTTCAACAACACATCTCCTCATTCCCTCAATTTCAACATAGTTTTTCCCAAAACCTACATCAATCATCCCAAATAAAGAAGATAGATTAGGATTTGTACAGATCGAAGAACCGCAAAAAGGATACTGATTCATCAAAGACGTCTTCCCAACCCTAATCAAAGAAGAAGATTTAAAAAAAAAAAACAAAAGAGAGAGAGTAAGAGAAATCGAATCAATCAAAACAAAGATCTACAGATAGATAGAGAAAAGGCAGAAGTTAGGATTTCTTGTTTTTTTTTTTTTTGTGGTGTTGTGTTTTTTGTTACCCGCTATCCCAAGAACGATGACTTTGAGCAAGAGTCCCTCCTGCGCACGGACATGACTGGAAGAGAAGAATTGAAAGAAAGAAGAAAAGGAAGATTGAGAGAGAAGATTCAAAATTGAAATTATGCCCCCTTCGAGCTTTTCCTTCTTTAATATTTTCCTTCTTTCTTTTCGGTGGTGTTGTTTCCAGAATGTTGGGGAAAGGACAGAGAGAAAGAGAAAAAAAAGGGAGGGGAAGAAAGAAAGATGGAAAGGGAAATTAATGTGGGGAAGGACGCAGATATCGAGGCACTGCTTTCTCTGATGATGAGAGAGGAGAGAGAGTTTGGCCGACCCAGCACAGCACACATGCCCCCCGCCAGCGAGGCCTTTTTTTGTCCTTTTTAAAATAAAAACGGCCGACCGAGTTTGATCAGCAGCTATTAGTTTACACACTTTACACACCACGGGATCTTGTCATCTATGTAATTAAATTTCTGCAAACACTATTGTGATGGGGGCCCTCCCCACAGGGATTGAATTCTTTTTAAGTTGAATCTCATCTCCTCTATTATAATTAGATCCCCATTCCCTTCAAATTTGAGGATCTAGAAGTCGAGGGATGAGATTTATTCTGAACAGTCTGATTGATTCATTTGTGGGTCTCATGATGGAAATTTATAAATTTATCATACGGTTTCAGTATAATAGCTTAGAGAGAGGATCCGGACTTGTATAACAATATCCTAATAGCTGCTACTTGCTACGCCTTCTTTGGCTATGGGCTTCACCACAACATTAATGAAATAAGATAAAAGGCTTTAAAGGGTCCTTGTGCTCATTTTCGTATGTAGATGGTTCTTATATGTAATCATTAGACATCATTACCTTTATTTATATTGATTTATGCATGTGGTATGTAAATGAGGTTTGTAAATGGTGTGTAATTCCAAATTAAAAATAAAATAAAGGAACGGTAGTATAGTGAGTTACATCATAATTTTATCACTTATGGGCCCATCGAAGACTTATAATTTTAATTCCCGTGAGCCTTAGATTTGTAATCCAAACCATTCTTTTGTTTATTGAAATAATTAATCTTGGAATCTTGAAGTTGACTATCTGAAGTCTTTATAAAATTTGAGTATTGTTAAAGAAAAATCTTAACATATAGATCTGATTTTATGGACATTTGTGGACCCGAATTTATGATGGGAACCATTGACTATTCTTGTATTTATGGTAAACATCAATAGGTTCTTCATAAACATTGAGGAATTTCTGACAAAGTCGGAAAAAAACTAAATAAATCTAATACATTCAAGTATTCTCATTTGCTCACTTGAAAATGATGATTTCGAGAAATATGATAATTTATTGTATATGTGTAACACTTGCATATATAAAACTCATTTTCCTATCACATGCATTAAAGACAAACAACACAAAATATTATATATATAAAACTCATTTTTCTATCAAACAAGGTAAATTTTCTATAATTTGATATAAGGCTCAACTCATATTCAACTTGAATTTAGAATAAAGTCGTGTAGGGGCTTCTTTTGATCCATTGAAAAGTCATTAAGATGCAACCTCTCAACAAAAGTGCAATCGAAAGGGTTGGATCATGGATGTATACTCCACCATCATGTTAAGATTTATTAAATTAGCTCAGTTGTCCTTTTGCTGATGTTGTTCCTGTGCAAAGTCAATGAAAAGCGGCTTTGAGGTGAGGCCCATTGGTAAAAAGGCGAAAAGAAAGCTATCTGAAGTGGACAGACAATACATATGTAAGGAATGATCACATCTCATACATCTATTAGATATAAATAAAAGAAGTAGTTTTCAGGGAAATGCTACTTAAGGTTGGCTATTCCTATTGGGTCATTTGAGCTCATCATCATAAAGGCCCATGTGTGTTTCCACTTAAGTTCACATGTGCCATTATAGAGATTCTTAAAAGCCTCATTCTCTTCTTTCATTCATAACAATTCAGCAGCAGCAACAAGAGAGAGTTGTGATAAGAGAGTTGAAGAGAAGATTAGAGCAATGGGGGTGGGTTCCTCTTGTTTGAGAGTGAGAAGGAGAGATTATTTTCTTTTCTTTTCATCAAGAAAGTAAACAGTGGATTTTTGTATAGGAGAAGGAGATCCTCAAGTTAGTAACTTAGGAAGTAGAAGCTTGAAACTCTCATTTGCATAGTGGATTTGATCCAGAAGCTCCATGGTTTTTCCCTCTTATATCAGATGGTTTCTGCATATATTGGTGTTCATTTTCTTTGCTTTTACTCTCTTTATTTTTCTCCTATTATACTTGTCGTGGTTGCTTGGATTGAAATTGTAAGTCCTAAATTAATACAGGCTTAGATTAGGATCTCTATTAAGTTCCTTGAGGATACTCTCTTTATTTTTCTCCTATTATACTTGTGTGGTTGCTTGGATTGAAATTAATGTGCCTAAATTGATACAGGCTTAGATTAGGATCTCTATTAAGTTCCTTGAGGAAGATTGAATGCTTGAGACCTGAAAAGAAAGGAGAAACAAAGATCAAAGACCCTGGCTGCAGTCAACGCAAGGCCCTCCGATGCCTAAGTTAGTTCAATAACTCAACAAAGGATCAAGGAGAATGAAGAGTTTAGATATGGGCGTGTCTATGTATCAGA